>CM053787.1:95171962-95734462 GCA_028749045.1 Cupressus sempervirens | reverse complement strand
GTAATACACCATGAATATGCCTGGAGTGCCTTCGCAGACCAATTCTCCAACTATTGCCAAGACGTGCTCTCAGCAAAAAGCAGACACACTTCACAACATCAAAATTGAACATGCAACCAGATAATGACTGAAGAAAGAAAAATACAAAACCATGGTGGTTTATAGCCTAGATGACTCACCAGTTTCCCCATAACAATGCAGAGAAACCCGTTCCACCAAAAACACATGTATTTCAACAAAAGTTCCATAATGAAGAATAGAGCATTTCTCGCAACAAATCTTCCAAACCTTATCAAACGAAATGAAAGCTCTTAACAGTGAGCTTAACCCTTTCTCCTTTTTCTGAGCAATCATTTACACATGGTAGCCCAAGTACCAGCTTGATAACCAAACAATCTGCCAACATTAATGCAACCAACTTTGCCACCTTAAGCCAGCTCAAAGCCCAAGTTAAAACTTGTGTAAGATTTGAACATGCTAATAAGAATACACTAGGTTAGTTTCGTTAGAAACTGACTTAGTAAAACCAAGAAATACGTAGGAATAACAACATCCACATTAACATCATTACTAACATTAACATTAATACCAATACTAACATTAATATCATTGCCAATACTAACATTAATAATAATACTAATACTAACATTAATAATGTTATTCAAAATAAAAATACTATTAACCAATATATATATATATACATATGTACATATATATATGTATATATATGTACATATATATATATATATATGTATATGTACATATATATATGTACATATGTATATATATATATATATATATATACATACATATATATATATATATATACATATATATATATATATATATATATGTACATATACATATACATATATATATATATATATATATATATATGTACATATATATATATACATATGTACATATATATATATACACATATGTACATATATATATATATATATATGTACATATATATATATATATATGTACATATATATATATGTACATATATATATGTACATATGTACATATATATATATATATGTACATATATATATAGATATATATGTACATATATATATAGATATATATGTACATATATATATGTACATATGTACATATATATATATACATATGTATATATATATGTATATATGTATGTATATATGCATACATATGTATGTATATATATATATGTATATGTACATATGTATATATATATATATACATATGTACATATGTATATATATATGTATATATATATGTATGTCTATAGATATATATGTACATATATATATATATATCTATAGACATACATATATATGTACATATATATATATATATATATGTACATATATATATATATATGTACATATATATATATATATGTATATATGTACATATATATATATATATATACATATATATATATATGTACATATATATCTATATATATATATATATATATATGTACATATATATCTACATACATACATACATACATACATACATACATACATATATATACATATATATATATATATATATATATACTTATAATTATAAGTTGCATTAACATATATATATAAGCACATTACTATACAAATAATTACACACACAAACACACACACACACACATATAATTTATTTAGCGTACTTATATTTATATTCTTATTTATACAATGTTATAAATATAAATACAATATATTAAGGTTTTAGACATAAGAAATTCCAAATGCAATAGTATTTTACTACTACTTCTATCATAGATCTGCAATTACGATAAAGACATGAATTATGCATCAACACCATTCCATTATAAAATTTAAAACTGGTTTGTCTTCCTTAAATTTTATTCCATTTTGAAACCTTTTTTCTTATAGATAAATACATGAATCTAAATTGATTCAGATCATGAGATCCTGATAAACACACACCATAATAAAATATTATAGACATATTTCAGAAAGTCAGATCTAAGTAATCATCTAAATTCCTTAAGTGCTTAAAAAAATTAATGTAATGATGCCAAAACTAAACAGTATCAATGAAATAACCATTCAAACCAAGTTCAAAACCACACAAAAGGTTAACAAGACTCAGAATCTGAGATAACAGATGAAGAACTGTTAGGGCCATGACACATGCTAAGATAGCCTATAGGTTTGCGAATTATATTGGGTGGTACTATAGACTATAGTACTATAGTAGTAGTACCCTTTTTTGAGAATGAATCATATTATTGTTATTATATGTAGTCTAAGTAGTCTAGTATCACTGTTCATAGTCTCATCACTATTTGAATCTTTTGTTTAACAACTAAGTTGATTTGTTTTTTGCAGCCTTTATTGGCTTGCAATGTCAAAAAAGAGGGGTAGCAGGGGTTCTAGTAGGATCCCTAAAAGTGAAGAGAGGCCACCATTACCAAAATGTGGAACCATATTGGCATATTTTGGTGGTCCAAATGTTGGCAACCTACAAGATTCACAAGTTAGATGTCTGGTGCTTATTGAAAAAGGAGATTCATCACAAGCTAGAGACTTAGACCGTATTGAAGAAATTCAAGTTGGTGAACCTAATATCTTAGTCAAGGAAGAACTTGAACATGATTTGGAGGCACTTCCCCTGAGTAGGGAGTCACAAACTAATATTATAGAGTTGGAATCCATTCTAGACTAGTTGGGTGAGAAAACCAAAACTAATTCCATAAATCATGTTCATGCATAAAAGGGGAAAAGAAAAATAGAGTCAAAGAAAGATCAATCTCATTGGCATCTATCCAAAAGGAATTTTTGATTAGAATGGGTGGAAAAGTACTAGTTCATTGAACCAGTGGCTAATCCAATTAATGGTGAGCCTCTTGTAAAATGCAGATGTATGATTTGCATAGAGATAATAAAGAAGGAGAAGACATTACAGGTTAAACTTGATGCCATAGAAAAGCATGTCAGTAAAATTTACAAAAAAGAAACTATAGATGGAGTTGAAAAATCTATGCGAACTTGGAAAACAAAGTACAATTTTTTGCATATCAGGAATGCCAAAGTATATGAGTTAGTCCAGCAATTATTGGAGAAATGTTATGCTATAAAAAGGTTCCATTGAAGATTTCATTGGGAAAGCAATGGAAGTGCAAAATATGGGAAAAGTAGTTCAATTAAGTATGATCTTATATATTTTAAGAAGAGGATGACCTATGATAGAATACCCTTCAATTACTACCTTAGTGTGCTTTTTTCAAAATTTGAAACTATTTGAATAGTCACTAGTCAGCAAACAACAGGTGGGAATGGGCTAGATGTCTTATATAGGCTGAAAAAGAAGATATTAAGGAAAAAATAAAACATTCAAATTTCATTGCATTATCTCTAGATGAAGTTACAACATTTGATAATACTTCCTGGGTGTGCATGCATGTTTATACTATAAATGATCTTTGTTGTCAACCCTTTGTACTATTTGTTGCTTAATTGAATTGTAGTACGATAGCTAAAAATTTATATGATTTATTAAAGAGTACTCTAATTGAATGTGGAGGTTTGGATAACATGGATATTTTCAAAAGGTTGCTGTGTGTTGGAGAGGATGGAGCTTTGGTTATGCAAGGTCATAAAGGTGGTTTTTACAAAAATATCAAAAATGATTTGGCACCCTATGCTATTCCCATTCTTTGGATGGCCCATCAAATGAATCTAGCTTTTGGAATTATTAGTGATTTTAGTTGTGTAAGTAAAGTAAAATCTCTAATCAAAGAGATTTACCAATACTTTTTTTGAAGTCCAAAATGAGTCCAAGAATTTCAACACTTTGCTCATGGAGTTACCGATGGGAGGAAGCTTCTTAAAGAAAATGATACTAAATGGATCTCTTTGGATGGACCAGTGCACTAAGTATTCTCTGAATATCTGTCATTGCTTGGACTAATCCACTCTGTGTGAGATAGATTTCCTTGGCTATATTCAAGTCTAACTAATGTTAAGATACTCTTAATTTTAGTAGCTATTCTCACCATGCTACAAGACATGAGAAATATTATAAAAAAGGTTTAAAAGAGCTATGTACATTGCAAAATATAATAAGCTACATAAAATGACATGTAATAACCTAGATAATCTATATCGATTACTACCATTAGATGAATCAAATTTTACAAAGTGGATAGAAATCACAGATTTGAACAATCTTGAGAACTTTTTACATATTGGTGCAAATGATGAGGTATGAGCTAGGGTACATAGAGTTGACATACCAATGTAGTACTATGCTACATAAACTTTAACTTCAACCTTGATGAAGCAATAAGTGAAGTAGAATTAGAACCAAAGAAGGTACGTTCACGTGTTACAAGTAAAGACTTCAAGAAGATCAAGGACTCTATGCTTGACTCTGTCAAGTGAGTTTGCTACAATCCTTCATCAAAAATTAGATTTAGATTCCCTCCAGAGGAACTTCTCGAAGCAATGTCAATTATTTTTCCTCAATATTGGTCTCTAAACTATCTGACTAATTTTCGAAGAAGGATGACGACTTTGATTCGGCATTTTTGCAAACCTAAAGTAATCAATGAAGTAACTATAAATGGAATTTTAGATGAATCTCAACTAAGAGATCAATCATATTCATTGGGGAATATAATGAGGGAACAATATGTTCTTATTAAGAATCCAAATGAAGAGGGAGTGGTAACAAGATTTGGAAACACCTTGGTCAGTTGAGAGAGTTAATACCAGAATATTTCAAGTTTATCAATTTATGTTTGACAATGATATTGGGTTTAGTGGAGTATGATAGAGTTTTCAATACTTTGGGCTTCCTAAAGTCAAAGGTTAGAAACAAATTAGACAAAAATTTGGATAATTTTTTGAGGCTCTATAATTCTAGGTATGAGGTACATGGTTTCCCTTATGATAGGGCTCTTAGTATTTGGAGAAACCAATGTCAAAGAAGAGGGATGGCCAACATTTCAAACCCAAGTGGCAGTGGCAGTGGCAGTGGTAGTGGTTCATGTCTTGATATTTGAAGCAATGAATATGATGTTGAATTTAGCATGCATATTGACACTGACAGTGAATTTGAAGAAAACACAGTGAATAATGAAATGTTATATGCAATAAATGAGGAGGATTCTAATGATAGTGATGCTAAGCCAATCCAGGTGGAGTGGCAACTATAGTAGCTTCTCAATTTCAAGTTCTAACTTCTGCATGAGTCAAGTAGTAGGCTAGTAGCTCTGATATAAGACTCTATCTACTAATTAATTATGTTTGTAGAAGTTAAGTTATAGCCTTTAATCATTTTCCTTTTATAGATGCTTAATTTTTATAAATATGTGCATGTTACAAACTTACATGTTGAGATTTTTATTGAAACTAGTTTTTACTTTTAGAGTCTACACATGTTGAGGTTTTCTTTGATTTTAGTTTCTAAATATGTTGAGATTTTCATTGATCCTAGTTTTACTACAATAGTACATGTTGAACTTGAGATTTTCATCCATTCTAGTTTTTAGACATTTGTACTTTTAGATTTTCATTAATTCTAGTTTCTTTAAGAAATTGTAACATAATGAATTTAACAGAATAAGCTCTATTTTTTTAAAAATGTATTATAATTTATAATTATAAATGAGCCTATAACATAATACATTTAACAATCACAAATAATTACAACCCTTTACAAATGACTCAATGTCAAATTGAAATGAACCCGAATTCCCTTTTGCAGATACAAGGGAGCAACAATAGCTATAGGTTGGTTTGTAATTGTAGAATTTTTTCAGGTAGGAGTAGGGAAATTTTTTCCATCTTCTCTATGTAGTAATAGCATGCTAGTGCCTACCTATCTAACTATCCTGATATGTTGGCTCTTGATTCTTGTAACAATTAACATTAAAAAAAGTTGAAATTAAATCCAAAATTTGAAATTAAAGAGCAACAAATAATCAAATGATTATAGTACTATCACTTACTAAGTTGTTACTTCTTAGTGCTATTAGCTATGACTGCCACTAATAGAAAATGTAAAAGTTTGATAAGATGACCCAGCTCTAAGGAAGTTCTTTAGAGCTTGCTCCATTCTACATCAGTTGGAAGCTCCAATAGTTTGAGGTTGTAGCTAAATAGTTATAAACTCGTCAACAATGAATACTTCATAGAGATAGTTTTATATGAATTGAGGAATTTATCTATAATTGCATTCATTGTTGATTGTGGTTTGATGCAACTTGTAATTATTTTTGGAGTGACTTCTTTAGGAAAGTTTCCTAAATCAAAATTCATGGTGTTTTGCAACTTTTTCATGTAATCTTCTTTTCCAATGAATTTGCTATTTGAGTAATTTGGATTTGGTTATCCAGTATTTAGAAAGTTTGGCATGCTATGATTCATCTTCATCAAGTCTTTGGAAGAAAACTTGATAGCTTTATCTATTTCCATTACTTGTTCACAATTGTGATAGACAACAAAGCTCATCACAGAGGCATCCAAGTGGTTGTTTATTCCATGGTTTGCCAAATCCTTGTCACTAGATCTCTGTACTTTATTCAACAAAAAATTAGTAAATTTTTTTAAGGAATTGGTGAAGATTTTTCTTTTACCCTCAACATCTTTTTTTACATTTTCAAAGACAAGTTTGAGATTGCTATTTAAATCTAGCCATTCAAACAAACTATCACTATTCTTCATTATTTTGTTCCAATTTTCATGTTTGATAAGTTTAACAGTATTTATTATAATATCCTTGACATGATGGTCTTCGGAAGATGTTGTTCTATTTTGTGCAATTAAATTCTCTACCTTTTTCTTCATTTTAGACATCACTATTTCAATCTTTTTCTATATTTCATCTAGTTACCCTTGCCAATTAGTTTCTCTCTTCCTCTCATTCTCCAATTTCTTCTTCAAATCTTGGATTGTGTTTGCAATAGTTACCTCTTTCTTCTTCTCATCCTCAAGTTCCCTTTTCAAATCATGGATTGTCTTTGTAGTGGACTCCTCCTTTTTCTTTGCATTGTCCAATTCCTTCTTCAAATCATGGAATGTTTGATTTAGACTCCTCTTTCTTTGTGTTCTCCAATTCCTTCTTCAAATCTAGGATTTTCTTTGTATTCTCCAATTTTTTCTTCATATGGTGGATTGTGTTACTATTTCCAGTAGCACTAGACTCTATTTTCTTTGCATTCTCCAATTCCTTCTTTAAATCAAGGATTTTTTTGCAGTTGACTCATCTTTTTTCTTCATATTCTTCAATTGCTTCCTCAAATTATGGATTGAATTTGAATTAGACTCCTCTTTTTTCATCTCATTCCCCAATTCCTTTTGCAAATTATCAATTATCCTTTCCTTAGACTCCTCCTTTTTCTTTTCATTCTCTAATTCACTCTTCAAATTATTATTTTTCTTGACCATAAAATCTAGGTCAGTTTTCAATTTATTGTTGACCTGTGCACTACTCTCTATAGACATGAATGACTGTGCAATAGAGGAATTTTCATGTTGAATTTTTTATTTGCACTCATCCAATTCTTTAATCAAATTTTGCACTTATTCATTTAGCTTTTCTTGCTGGACAATTACCCATGTAGGAGAAGAATTCTTTATCGTATTTTTCAATTCTTTGAACCTATTTTCTGCTGCTTTCTCCTTGGCCTTCACATTATCAAGGTGTACCTATAAATTTTATATTTTCTTTGTAAGCCTTTTTAGGACTATTTTTAGGGTTTTCTACAGAAGCTATCTAGTGCATACATTGGTGAAGTAACCAATAACATTTCTTGTGGTGTAATTGTCATAACTTTTTACTTTTTGCAGAAGGTTCATCCATGCTAGTGCCAGTGCTAGTGCTAGTAGGATTAATTACAACTAGATTTGAAGATTTAACAAATAACATGTTGGGATGACCTTCAAAAGTAGAAGTATAATGTCTCTCACCTTTTCTAGATGAATCATCTTCAATCTCATTAGAGAGTCCAATGATTGGTTTACTTCCTCTTTTGGGTGGGTCTAGTACAGGATTTGGATTCCAAATCCCTTCACCACTTGCACCAATGGGCCCTATACGTACATAACCCATTTTTTGTATCATAGCTACCCCTTTACTATAAATTTGTTTAGTAGAAACACTTGTTTGAAGATTAACAATATGTCTACCCCAAGTTGACCTAGAATCCTGAATACCTTGAATGTCAGCATTAGACTCAAAGTCCTTCTATCTTTGAATATCACTGTCACTGCAACTACCAAAATCATATAGTACAGTTGGATGCTCTTTATTCCAATAATCACTGAAAAGTTCATCCTCATAAATTTCCTCAAAACCTGCTAATGTCTTTGGTTCACCCAAATTTTGACTCATTTTCTAAAAATTAGTTATCTTGGTTTGACACCACAATTCAGATGCATATGCCACTTTAATTGCTTTCAACATAGACCTCTTAAATGGTTGAGATGCTTTCGTGTAGAAGTTTAAGTATGTTAGAGGCTCTGATTTGTGTGACTCTGATATGTGGAATGTCATAATTTGGGATGATAATTCTTGCATTGAAATATTATTCTTTGTTACATGTTTCTCTATCTCTTTCTTAACCTCATCCCACAAATCCTTGTTTTTTAACTTTTCTATCAATGACATCTCCTGATGTTGATATTTTATCATAGAGTTCCCCTTGGCAATAAGTCTTGTTTTTATTATGTTCAATGGATCATAATTCTAGTGACTGAAAAAATCAAAGATAAAAAAACTTACCAATTCATTTGCCACTTTGAAATCTTTTCTCTTAAATGTGAGATCTCCAATTGTGAAAGGCAAGGAAGGAAATATCATTTTCTTTTGTTGTCTACCGAAAAGTTCATCTATCCTCTCCATCAGCCATACATATTCTAGTGCAAAAACCCTTTCTGTAACATGCATTGGAAGTTTGCATGGTTCAACCACTGAACCGTAAAACCTTAAGACATTGTACTCTTCCATGAAGAACTAGTTAGCCAATTGAATTTGACTTCTCAGTTTAATGAAATCTTTAGAAGACATAGGTAATCAAGGCATTGAAGTGTTTGTGATTTTTTGGTCAATAGGTACCAAAAAGAAGTCTACAAAAAAGTTGTAGTTATTATTGTTAGTAGTCATCCTCATCTTATGTGTCCACTCATATACTGGACTTGGAGTCTCTGATTTCTTCTAGGTTTTCTAATCAAACTTATATATCTCAATATCTATCTTGTTGTTCTCTGTCTCATATATTAGGCAATGCTTTTCTAAAAGAAGGTAGCACAAGTAACTTGTGAACTTGAATGTTTTTTTCTTCCCTATAGTTGTACTTTGTTTAATCATTAGCAATTCCTATTGTATAGATTCAATAATATGTTGAATAAAATTATATCTTACATCTACCTTCTCAACTAATTGACCTTGACAATGGATATTATAAATCATTTCAAGAACATTGGCCATCACTTCCTTATTATTGTTCAATCCTAGACAAAATGATAACAAAGAAATAGTATTATGAACCCATGGCACAAAAATATCCTACTAATAAGGAGGCTTACAGTCTATTTCTAGTATAGCACTAGTAGATGACTTTGAGTTTATTAAACCCTTAATATATTGATGCAGGAGCATCTTGGTTGATAGGGCAATTTTGCATCACCTAAAAATATTTTATTTTTAGTATTATCAATTTTAATAAGGACTAGTAGATAGGGTGGTTACTATTTATGGCAACTTGCTATTTTTAGGAAGTTTTTCATACGAGCTCAAAATGTTCTCATTTTCTATAGGAAGGTTCATTTTAGAGTTGTAAGCATACCATAAAAATCTCATTTCTTGAGTTTTAGTTTCAAACAAGTAATTGTGGATTTTCGATGGAAAAAATTATAGAAAAATCTTTAGGCTCACCATTGGAGGCCTTAGAGTGCTCAAATGAGGTCCAAAAACTTGATGAAAGGGTGCTAGCACTATTCCAAGCCTGTAGATCAAGAGCTGACATTTCCAAAAAAAAATTATAATAGCCAATTGGAGCAATGGTTCATGAGTTATGGCCTTAAAAATTTGGGCTACCGAATTTTCTAAAATAATTTGTCAAAGATGTATTTGGCCTACTCTATGTGTATTGTTAGGATTTGTCAGCGCTAGGTATAAAGTTTGAGCATCTAGAACCTTCCTAGGCAACATAAAACTACCTATTTAAGAAAGGCTCAACCATTGTCTAGGAGAGCTATAGGTGATAGTTCGCAGCCTGTCTTGCAAATTATTATACTAGAGCTACCCGCGTGGGTTAGCATATTGTACTTATGAATTTTGTGATTCTTCATTTTTGGTGCAAATAAGAAGATCATACTTTGTTCATGCATTTTCTATTGTTTCTATGTTTCTATTATGAGTTTATGGTATAAAGGGGAGCTCCCTACATCAAGTGGTATAGAGCTCCCAAAAGTACAACTCTAATGAAGGAGCTTTTTTGTATAACCTATCACAAATTGTGAGGAACTTGCCTCAACATATTTTTTGATCAAGGAACTCAAAATAATAATTATGATGCCAGAAATCTCTAGAAGGATTACCACTTTAACCCTTTCACTAGACTTAAACAATTTAACAATTTTTTTCCTCGTAAAGTAAAAATTATGCTTTGTGATCCCTTTAAGGTTTTCCTGATGGAGCATATGGAGGAGCTTGAGTTTCCCATTGATATAGGTGGGGAAAGAGACACAACTGAACCATTGAATATTGAAAGTAAATGGTAGAAGAAAGAATGTTCCTTGATCCATATCAATAAAAGTGGATTGTCATTGTTCATGAATACCATGGAATACTATGATGAGTTGATGTCTATACAGTTGGTGAACTCCTAAAATGACCTAAACAAGAGCATAAAAGGAATTTCATTTGATACTAATGAGGAATTTATTTCTCAAGTTATTGGTCTCTTGTTGGAAGGAAACAATTGGAAACAGGTGACTAAAGTTGCAAAGAAGACAAGTATGAATCACTTCTTCAAGCTGGATGAAGAGTTGGCGCAGTTGAGTAGTGGCTTTAATAGTGAGAAGCTTTTGGACACAAAAAAATCTCTAGTACTGAATGGTGAAATACCTAACTCTAGAGGGTCACTACAAAGTGAGTCACTATTTCCACTTTCCCCTTTTGAACCACTTTTTCTATCATGATGATATATATATATATATATATATATATATATATATATATATATATATATATATATATATATATATATATATATATATATATATATCTTTCTTTTTACAACATGATATATAGGCATTTGTAATGGATGTTATGAAGTGTAGTGAAGAAAATAAAATATTGTTCTTAATTAGGGTCACTATTTCAAGCTATACAATCTTCAATGTGTCATGTTCCCTCCCTACAATATTGTTTTACCACAACCCTCGGCCCCCATTACCTCCCTTGTGGTAGTTTCTACCTAAATTTGTAATTGCCCTATTAATTCCTAGGACTCCCTATCAACCAATGGTAGGAAACCCTTGGTGTTGTTTAAGCCTAAGATGGATCTTGCTCTTAACTTAGGTGAGATAAGAAATGAGTCCTCTATGGGGAGATAGAGATCCAACAGAATTGCCAATAAACCTAAAAAAATTAGGAGGAAAATTAAGACAACCTAGAAGAGATAGATTCATATTCTAAGCCTAAAGAGAGTGGTGAAAAAAGAACCCATGCTAGGAAAAAGAAGAAAGCTAGGTGGAACATTTATATCGAGGAAGAGGAGGATACACCCTAGGAAAATGAAGAAGCTTCAGGAAAGAAAAACACACCCATGTTTTGGTTAGTTTTAGTATGGGCATGGTTGATCTCGTGACTAAGGATGATAATCTAGGAACTAATGACAACTCTCTCACAACTGCTACTTCTCCACTTAGGAAGCCTGAAGGGGATCCCCCTACTCCCTACCCCTTGGAGAAACCCCATCCTCAACCCCCGGGCCCTTTTAATCCTCCTTGCACCCCCTTGTTGTTCTTGTTGGTTTCTACTATGTTATTAACAACTCTAATTGCTTTGATAGTATATTAGAAAACTCTCATAGATACCTTTTTTTTTTTATGTTAATGGGTGGCATGTTTGTTGTTTATGTATCTTGGTTAGTGAATTGTCTATAAGTTGATATTTTTTCTTTTAATAGAGTTGTTCCTATTGGGCTAGTCACCCATTTTTTACTTCTATTAATATAAAAAATAATACACTAGACACAACAAAGAGGGGGCAAGGAGGGGGAAAAGGGGGTAGGGATTTGAATCGATTTTGAGAAAATCATTTAGTATTAAACCATCCACAACCTATTAGATATGAAAGGTTGAAAGTGATGCAAAGAAAATAACACTAGAACACATAACACCAATATTTTTTTCTCAACGAAAAGTCGATTAGGGAGAAAGCACAGTGGGGATCAAACCCACAAGTTGATATAATAGTGCACATATAAAAAAATGTTAATAGTGTAGTGGGGTGTGATTCAACCATGAAATAAAACCCTTTGCCACTTGCAAACACATTTCTAGACTGAGTCAACCAAGAAATAAGTTCCCTTATCTCCATCTAATGAATAAACTAATGGTGCAAGAGAACTTGGTAGATCAAGAAAATCTAAAAAAAGTGCTATGTCATGAGGAAGTTATAAATGGATATACAAGTCTTGTTTATGATATACTTAAGCCAATCATGGCTTTTGATTGTAATTAATTTTCAATAGAATGGTCAAATGTTTACAGGATCTTTATTAGGACCATAGGACCAAAGTATGTAGAATGATAAAAATAATTACAAATAAGTTTAAGGTAGTATGAAGAGACTTAAATGATGTAACAAGGTCACAAAATATACTTGGTAATAGTTTTATGGGCTTATAAAGCTATTTGTTTAAGTTTTAAATTTTAAATTTTTAAATAACAATGGTTAGTTTCTCTTGGTAGGAAGAGATATGTTGAGGGGTAATGGTGGTTTTACAGGCCTTCATATCCCATGAAAAGTTTGATAAATATGGAATTATGTCAAGGAAGAAGTAGTAAGGTTTGAGTGAAGTTTCAACAAATTTTAATAAAGAAGACTCAGATTCCTTTTCATTCATTTATTATTTTCCAAGCATTTGACATTTGAATAAGTTGAAGATATTTTTTTTCTGCATATTCTAATGGTCTAGGATAATTCTAATAAGTTTTTTCCATACGTTTGAATCGCTTCAAAATTTTAGATGGGTCATTTCCTTACATTATTATTGACTGTACCCAAGACAACATTCTAAACTTTAGGGATTTTGAGGGTTTAATGGTACATTGTTCTAGTCCTCTTTATGTATGGCCTTGTAACATGGGTAATGGACCAAACTAATTGTATTTAATAATATACTAACTTGTCCCAATGCAAGAATGAAAATTTAGAAGGTGGTCACCAAGAGAAGTGATTGATTTGCATGGTAAAATGCATGAAAATGGAGATACAATTGTTGAAGAAGAAGTAGCTTAAAAAGTTAAAAAAAAATAAAAATTGGAATGACTTCATAAATGTCCAAAACATGGTGGAAAGGCATCTCATAGGGTTTGAAAGTGAGCTTTGGTGTAGTCTCTAGGAAGCCTTATATTTTTGGTCATATTACTAAGAGTTTGTTAGTTGGGTCCCTTAAATTTTGTGGTTAGTTATAAAAAGAGAAAACCTCCTTGGTTTGGAATGAAAAATTGATACTATAGAAGCTTTTGTGCGTTGATATAAAAATTTAGGCATAGTTTCTTTGCAAAAGTAGCCTAATTAGGCTAAAAACAATAATAGTTTTGCATGTTCCATATATAAAGTCTAAAGAAATGGCACCTAATTTTGAGATATCTAAAATTAGTCCAAAATAGGCATTTGAATCAACCATTTTTATCCTAGTGTTTTGGAGATTTTGAGAGTCAATTGGGAAAAACAATGTTTAGAGACCTAATTGATGGGAGACATAGTTAAGGGTGTAAAATTAGTTTTATATAAAATACCAACACTTGGGTATTTGAAACTTGTCTAAAATTGTTATTGTGATTCTTGTAAGACATTTTGAGGTGTTAGAGCAACTGGGTAGAAATGAGTTCAAGTTGTTTTTATTTGAGGGAACTTGGATGCTTTAAGAACACATTCAAACCTTGTGTGTTCATTGAACTCTGGGAATCCATTTTTGGATTGTTTCTTAGGTATTCTTTTCTCTACATCATATTGGTATCAAATCAAGTAATTTTATCCATTTAGGTGAAGAAGATAATTTAGGTGGTTTGGTTGTGTTTTGATGAGATGTCACCAAAATAACAAGGAGGAATTGAGAACTTTGAGAGAGAGAGAGAGAGAGAGAGAGAGAGAGAGAGAGAGAGAGAGAGAGAGAGAGAGAGAGAGCTAATTTTATGGTAACACAAGAAGTCTTAGAGGGACCATCTATGAGATAGAAAGAGGAACATGAAGAAGAAGGTAAAGAAAGATTTTCTATTGAAAATCAAAATGAAGGCAATGAAGAAGAGCCTATTGATGCAAATGAAAGAAAGATATTGAGACTACTAAAGGAAATACAAGGAGAAAGGAAAGGACATATTGGTTTTCCTATATACCAAGGTAAGGAGGATAGTACAAAAGTTTTAGGATGGTTGAATGCATTGGATAATTAGTTTCAATTTGAGGACATGAATGAACAGAAGAAAGTGATTTTTTCTAGAACAAAAAATCAAAGGAACAACATTGACATGGTGGTCTAGTGTTCACGTATTGAGAATACCAAGGGGTATGGATAAGGTTACAACTTGGGGTAGGATGAAGTCCATGATGAAAGACCAATTTCTCCCTTCAAGATTTGGCATACAAACAAAGAGGATGAGGCTAAACCTAAGGTAGAAAAACATTGATATTATGTCTTACACTAGTAAATTCCATAAGTTCAGTATCAAAGGAGGCTTGGAGGATGAATATGAGAAGATAACAAGGCATCTCAATGGCTTGATGTACAACCTAAAACATGAGATAGAGTTGACTATTCCAATGACTTTAGGTGAGTATTTTCAACTAGCCATTAGGACTAAAGATAGGGTGAACGGGAAGTAGGAGGTACAAGAAGTTTTAGAGAAAACATACATACTCAAGAAAATTATGGTAATGAGTACAAAGGTAAGGAGATGATGCAAGAGTTCAAGAGGATGACACATAAGTGGATGTAGATTTGGAGCAAGTAGTGGGGCATTTATAGGTAGATTCTTCAATCATAATTCTCAATAGGGAATCTTTCTTTTAAATGTCCTAATTTGGAGTAGTAGAGTAGAAACAATGAAATAAGAGTGGACTTAGTGCAACAAAATAATAAATTAGAGGAAGACCATGTTACAACGGCATATTTAATTTGACATAAAGAAGCTCTTATTTTAGAAGGGATACATTGCAACAAATAAAATAACCAAATGTATCAATTTTCATATCTTAGTGTTTAATCCTAGGTAGAATTTGTAATTTGATAATTAACTCAGTTTCACATGAAAATTTGGTATCTTATGAGATGGTTAATAAGTTAAAATTGAAGAAATTTCCTCATATTAAGTCATACAATGCAACATTGGTCACTAATGAACAAAACATTTTGGTCTAGGAACAAGGATATGTAGAACCTGATGTAGGAGAGTATTTTGATAATGTTCTAGGTGATGTTATATACCAATAACATGTAGGCATATTATTTTAGGAAGACCTTGGTAGTATTCGAGGAATTCTTTACATAATGGTTACACAAATACTTATATTGTGCATAAAGATAAAAGGAACTTTGTACTTACCCCTCTACATTTGGATAATGTAAATGATTTTAGTATCATATGCTTGGGAAGAAGAAGGGTGTACATTAGTATGAGATTTTGACAACAAAATTTGATCAAGGAAATGAAGGGAAGGATGGAAAGAGAATTTTGTAGCAAGAATACTTGATCTGATGACAAGAGGAAGGTGAAGGAAACTATAAGATCTTATCAGTATTCCTTATATTAGAAGTGTGTTTATATAGTGGTAATTTTATGTCCTATTGGCATGCATGATCAAGGCAAGGATCATCCTTCATGATTACAAGGATGACAGGGTCAATTGATCCTTGCAATAGTAGACAAAGGAGTAGAGCAAAAGGAAAGATATGATAGTCCTAAACAAGGACACATAAACAAGTTTTCGCTTTCTAATTTTACTTTCAAGTTGAGTGCAGGTAGCAAGAGGAAGAAGACCCCATTAGATTAGTTTTTATCAAAACATAAACCCACTTGAATATTAGAGCCAGCAAGAAGGATGCATGATCTAAATTCAAGGTCCCTTATATCTTAGGGCAAAAGATTTTTTCTAGGGGGAGAATATTGTGCAGGAACACCTAGAGTATTGTGTGGGAGAGTATTGTGCAAGAACATCTAGTATTGTTACAAGTTGTTGGACAGAGAAATATAGACAATGTAAAATATTCTAGATTATGTGAGATTTTATATATGTTTAAGAGTGAGTGTAGATCTCAAGTCTACTCTCACAGGTATTTATGTGGTGATCTATGAGAGTTACAATTATTTTAGTAAAGATTGGTTGCAGGCTAATAATAGGGAATGATGTGAGATATGGTTACTATATTTTGACTATAAATTAATAGTGATTTAGACTCTTGAAATCTAATAATTATGCATGGAAGAAGACCTATATTAGTGCAGGTTACCAGATTTAGAGTTTACTTAAGTCATTTTATGTTAGTCTCTAGCATGTGGCATTTCAATAATTGATTTTAAAAGTCAATTGGATGGCATAGTGTGTGCTAGGGATATGAAATCATTGAATATAGATAATTTCATTTCTTTTAATGATTAAAATTTTATGCACTCATAAGAAATACCATATGTACCTAATAATTGGTTGATGTAATTATTTGTGCAATAGAGAAGTTCTAATAGGCCACTCTAATTGCTTCTTGTAGCTTGTACAAAGGAAAGTATTTAATTTTTTAAATATGTGTAATGAATATGAATTTGAGTCTTGATGTTAGATATAAGAGTAAATTTGAAGGTTAGTTATATGATTTAATAGAGGTATGAGTGGAATCTATGATTATTCTTTATGCACATCAACGAAACTATAAAGAAAATTGAGTTGTCTTTAGTCAATTCACTCAAGGAAGATTTAACCATCTCTTTTTGGACAATTTTTACTCTTAAAAGTGGTTCTAACCTTCACTCTTGTACCAGTGTACTCAAATAGTTAGCCTTTCTATTTGAGCCTTTTTTTATGATAAACTCCAAAGAGGGTTGTGAATATTTTAGAAGGTAGAAAATTCTCCTTTAACAAGGTTTAATGCACTAAATGTATTTTATCAGCTCCAAGTAGGGCCAATATCCTAATAATGATAATTTTATGGTATTTATAATCTGTTGTCTATCATCCTTGTTGGGGTTTTCACCTTAAAATGGTTTTCCTTGATAACCAAAATCTTGTGTCTTATGGTGTTGCCTTATATCTTGCTCACCTTGATTGTCATCACTATATCTTTCATTGGTTTTTTTCATTTAGGGTTATAAAGTTAATAAATATGGAACACAACTAATTCATCCTCCCTCCCTCTCTATTTGTTTGTGTTGATTGTTATTCATAAAAAAATATTGATCCAAATGTGACTAAAACTTTTTAAAATGACAAACTTTCCTTCAATAAATATGACATGATAGGATTTGTAGAAGGAAATCATATGAAATCCCTAAAGAAACCCTAAAGAACTTCTACAAATGTATAATAGGAGAAATTTTCTCAGTGCTCAAACATTCAATGTCCAATTGTCTCAAAAAAGTTGTTTTTAATGGGTATTCTTTTCTCAAATCAAACTTAGTTAAATTTAAAATATTATTTTTATATTTATTATTAACAAAAGTATTATAACATATATGTTGGATGTAAATATAAATATTAATCTCAAGACTAATAAATTATTTAAATCTATAAGTCAATTTGTTTTAATACTCTAGTATAAATAGAAATGAAGTATAAACCAAAGTGGGCTTAATCTTGGTGGAAACTCCATGGTTAAGTACACTTGAGATGGAGTAATATTCAGATGGGTGAACTCCCAGGATGGTCTAATGTTTCACCATTGTGGGGATTTTTTTAGATATAATGATTGCTAAGTATTCCATTCATTATTATGAGAGATGGGTTATTTTGAACCACTACTCATGAAATATTCATCAATGAATTTGACTCCAAAACTACAAAGTTGGATCCTAAGAATAATATCATAATTCAAATTTCCATGGAAAAAACCTCCTACTTGTCAATTTGATATTACTTGAAATAATATTTTGGTTATATTATTTGAATAATGAGCATACTAGAAACATTAATAAATAATAGAATATTACATGAAAAATCATAACTAATCAAATAGCCAAGAAAAATGATGAATACACCATTAGCTAATAGTTTCATGAACTATAATGAAAAGGAATATAAAATTACGAATTGAAGATAGAAGTAGATATATTTATAAAAACAAATTATGGATAAAACTCAATGTATACAAAAATTAATAATAACCATATATCTTAGTACTAGAAAAACTAAGATGGAACAAAGGAAATATCATTACAAATGAATCAAAATAAAATAAAACCTTGTATGCCTCCTTCTAACATTCATTGTACAAAAACTAGAAAATTTGGCAAAGGAAGTTCTATAACTACGTTAATGCACTGCAAATTTTTTTTTTAAATAGCATAAGGACAATAACATTTACATGTATTATCTCACTTAACTAAAAAAGTCCTATAACCTACACATTTTCCCTATCCTATCGTATTCTTGAGATACATAATTTGATGACTTATAAAAATATTAGACACTTATTTATACATACAAATGGATTTCTCCCCAATACCTATTACAAGTATTCACATAATCTTTATATTTGTTTCTAGACAAATATGTCATTGTGTTTGTTTCACTCAAATTTTCTCTATTTATTCAAAAAGTATTGACATATTTTTCAATAGTTTGAGTTAAAAAAAGTATGTAATAACAATTTTTTGTTATTCTAGAAATGGGTAGCTCCCTCACATGATAGGTACTTTTAGTTATTTTGTGCACGTTTATCTTAGATGTAGATAAAGGAAAAAAAATAAAACTCAAAGAGAATGAACAACAAAAATCCTATTAGAAGACATATGAAGACCAAATTTAATTCCATAATGATTAATAAATATAAAGGAGACTATAACCAATATATTTATCCATGCAAAGATGATTAAAAAAAAATCGTCAGTCTTGACATATGTAGTGACAGCCTACTTCAACACTTTCAAACTAAGGTACCAAAAGCCTTACTTTCTATCATTATATTAACTACAAAAATTTATTTTTTTGCACATATGTGTAAGAAGGTTACAAAATTAACATACAAAAAATCAGCAATATTAAAATGTAAAAAATTCCAAAAGACACAAATTAAATTGCATTCTTTAAATTTTCTTTTATAATCATACAATCCAAAACTCCTTCATATTCACATTGTGAACTAATTTTTTTCAAAATATCTCTAAAATCTTCTCGAGAGTTTTACCTCATAACTTTTGTTTATATACTTCACTAAATAACTGTGTGTAACTACTCTCATAACTACTTCCTAACTATAACCTTTTGAAATACAAAATAAAGAACCATTATTAAATTAACTTTTACATCAATTTACAAAAATTAGTTCTTTTTCTATTGTCAAAATGCACTAAGTGAATTAAGTAACTTTTATATTTAAAAAAGGGTAACATGATCCTCGTAATTTTTTCAATTCCCTTGGCCAAATGTGAAGGATGACATAAGTTTAATAATAAAATAATCAAGGAAGGTAGTATTTCAAGAATAGATATTTTTTTAAAGTACCTTTCTTAAGTGAGATTTTGTAAGAAAAATTATAACTTTTAAAATTCAAATCAAGAATTGAAAAATCATAAAGATTACATTTTAAATAAAATTTTGTTTAACCATAAAATTTTTTTTATGATATTTTTAAGTGGAAAAGAAAATATGGTTTTTATTTGGGACATATGATTATTTCATTTGTTTGTTGATGTTTTAATACTAGAACATATATTTTCAATATTCAAATAGAATTAAGGGGTGATTATGTAATTGTGTAAGACTAAAAGTGTGTTCATATTAATTAGGATATTTTCATGGAAAGTTTATTTTTTAAGATAATGTCATTAACACTTATTTTATCTTTGCTAGTAAATAGATTTGTCAGTGGAAAAATAGCCCAACAGAGTGTATGTGTTAAACCATTCACAACAATTGGATAGGCCCTTGGTATGCAACCTTCCTATGCATTTAGAGGGGCAGCTCCCTTGTATGATATAATTTTGAGGTTTTCAAATAAAATGAAATCAAACTTTTAAGGATAAATAGAAAGACATTGATGAAGAATGCACCACATGACTTCCAAGCTTTTCTAGACTAACTTAAACTAGCTAATTACAACAATCAAGATCTACTCTTGAAGGTTACTATTAGCACAATGTTGATTCAATAATTCATGAACATTCACACAATACCATGAAAACACCCATTACAAAGAAAGGATCAACATCTCAACTTTCATATATGTAGAAAGAGAACTCAAAATGTGTTTCCTTTTTATTTCTTTGCACCAAGAACATAAAAGAAATTTCTAATCATAAGAACATGATCTGTACACACTTTCCAAAAATTGTCTTGCTACCAAAACTTTAACATAGTGTCCCCTTATTTTCCCACTCCAAAAAACCCTCTACAAAGCCAAAAATTACTCTGTATATAGACACAAAGGTTAAGAACTACCTCTTTGTGGTTAATTACTACCTCCAAAATACGTAATTTTGGAGGGGTTAATTAACCTCACTAAAATTAACCTATACAAGGAAAACTCCAAAAAAAAAAACTTTACCTAGAATTACTAAGAATGCATGCATATCCAATCACTAGTATTCTAGCTATGAACTCTATCTATTTGGACATGATTGACTTATTCTGGAAAGCCCTATAAGAATCAAGCATGGTCACCATT
Source organism: Cupressus sempervirens (assembly GCA_028749045.1). Lineage (NCBI taxonomy): Eukaryota > Viridiplantae > Streptophyta > Pinopsida > Cupressales > Cupressaceae > Cupressus > Cupressus sempervirens. Next base: position 95,713,395 of record CM053787.1, on the reverse strand, counting down.
GAATCATAATTTGGAATGAACACATTCTCCATCCTGAGTATGGCTATAAAGTATTTATCCTAGATCTCTTCTGACTCTTGCTGATATGCTAAAATGTTGCAATCTTCTAGGGTGACTGCGACTAGACTGAGCTTCGTTATAGTTTTGGCATTTGATACTCGATTCTCCATTCCTGAATGAATTTGGATACCGAAGGAATCAAGAAGAAATTGGCAATCAATTTGTTGAAGATCATTTACTACCACCTCACCTGTGATATTAGAGACTAATTCATCTACAACTATCATTTTTAACCATTCTCATGAAGCTATTATTTTTTCAAACTTAGTGATCCGTTTGCTGATATTTATCATCTTCCAATTAATACTTTTACTCTAGAACTAGGGTGTTTGTATCTAACTTGGCCATTTCTTGTAGTTCGTCAACTACTTTTTGCCAAGTGACTTTCTACTCCTTGCTGCTTTCTAGCTCTTTAGACATCTATTCGATGGCTTTTCCATATATTTCCTTCACTCCAATTATGAGTTTTGAAGCAGCTTCTATCATGTTCTTTATCCTTTCTTCGATCATCATACTATGTGACTTGTGTTTTTTTACTCTTTGAACAACAACATGATCAAGAATACCATCTGGGCCTACTAAAGCTAGTGAAGTAACTATTGCCTTCACATTAAAGGAATCACTAATCAAATTGATGTAAGACACCAACATCTAAACTTTCTCTTTAGATCTTTTCTCTTTCTTCACTCTTGGAACATTTGGGCAGTAGCCACTTCAAAATTTTGAAAATCACTTTTTGTAGTAGATGGACCAAGATCAACCTTATTCAGAATGAAATCTGATTCAAATGCTTCATCAATGTTCTTCTCTACTATGGGCTTTGCTATTTCTACAAATAAATTTCCTGAAGCTTTATTAATGGCCAACCTAGACATCACTTTAGTCTTTTTCACTTTAGGAGGCTTCTAAAGGAAAGTAGAGGTTACATCAAATGGAGGTAGGATCATTTGAACAACTTTCTTCTTCTTTTGAAGACTAATTTGTAGCCATGAATGTGTAATAGCTGGAAGTGAAACTTGCATATCACCTGTTATATTTTTAGAAATCATCATTAAATCTTCTAAATTAGATAATTGATTATGTAACTACATGATGTCTATTAATGGTATCTCGGGAGGAGAGAGACTCGAAGGAGGAATTATTACATCATGAGAGGATGTATCTGGGATGTGTTTTTCCACATTTCAAGGGATTCTTTGATCCTTCTCTTTAGGCTCATTTCCTTCTTGATTCACTCTATCAGATTCACCTTTCAATTTTGTCCTCCTTTTAACTGTAAACTTAGCTAGTTGATTTAGATCTTCATCTTTATCTAGATCACTGGTATCTAATTGCTGCATTTTCTCATTAAACGTTGCCTCCAATGCCATTCAAGATGATTCTCCTTGATTACCTCTCTTCTCTTTACTTTGAAATTCACCAGTCACTTTTTCTGCTTTGATTCTATTGACCCAATCCCTTGTTCTTTTAAGGACATATGCAGTTCTTTCCTTCAGGCTTTTTAACTCCTAAACTAACCAATCTATAGGGGGCAAGATCTAGTAATTCAATTTTCTCATAGTAGAAGGGATCAACTAAGGAAACTTCATTATTATTTACACTTGTGACATTAATATCCACCTTGAGGTCTATCACCTACTTTATAGTAAGCCACATCCGATCTCTCTTCTTGACTCTGAAATCATTTTCACAATCTTCCCAAAAAACTTCTAGAGCTGAAAAGTGACTGAGTCTAGGGTTTAGTTTTAACTCATTAACTAAATAGCCTTTACTATCATAAGGGAAACATATAGTATAAGGATGAAAATTAATTGTGGTGATGGACCTCTCTATGTTCCTTGCATCTGATGTAGTATCACAACTATAATATCCAATGCTGATAGGGAATGGTATTTCATCTATCCTCCTATTCCTACAAAGCTTATTGATTAGACTAATCTATTTGCATATTTTAATCAAGACCTATTTATCATCAACAAATATAGGTAGCATAAGGGGATACCCATCATAGGCAGCTAACCTAATATAAGTGGACTTCAGGAATTGTATGAAAACACTTCCTCATTTTTGTAGTTTCATTGCTGCTTGTAATGAAATTATGAGTCCCATGTTTCCCTGAATTTATCTTACAGTCAACATTGTGAATGCGTCATTCACTCTTCTAAAATGGTGCAAGCTATGGTCATACTATATTTGGGGAAGATGATTGCAAATAATAGCTACATCATCATATATACCTTTTCAGTTAATCCCTAGCTAAGTTTTGGTGCTTGCAATAGCATAGAAAAGATAATAAGTCATGTAAAAACAATCATTTGCCTAGAGTTCTATGAGTTTCCTATGAAACGAGTCACTAATAATTTCAGCCCAATCAATGTGTTGCTTCCCTTCATAGATGATGTTAATAAATAAGAACATTGAACCCTCAAACTCATGCGAATCTTGAAGTCCTATTATCTTTCTTGATAGAGTTACCATATTTGCTACATCTTCTTTTAATAATAATTTTTGGATGGACTTGACTAGTTGAGATTTCCCTTTCCTTGGTTGCAAGAGCCACAATCTGGTAGCAATATTTAAACAATGAGTTTGATTCGCCATATAGTACTCCTTAGTAGTTCTTAAATTGATGTTGGCATATTGCACTTTGGTAGGTAATCAGAAGGCAATGGTGATAGAAATAGGATCTAGATGGAAAATCATTATATTATTTGATGAAATGACTTCCCTAGTATTTGGATGATAGGCTTTCATGCATTCCAACAATAGATCAGGGCACTATGCTAAGATGGGGTGTCCTACTCAAGCTAGGCTAGTTTCCAAAAAAAATTTAGCTAAAGGGGTCTTGTCCTCACTCTCAAGAGACAACCAAAAATCTTGAAGGCTAAAACTTCCTAAAATGGTATCATCGATGTTAGGAAGTGTACATTTTAAAATGGGAGCATAATCCAGCCTTTGATATTTGTATTTCATGGTTCAACTGCTGATCATTCCCATTGATTACTTTAAATGTTTTCAATTCCTTCAAGGTACTTCACAAATTGGAGACTTCAGAATTCAATTTGAAAATTGTTCATAAAATACCCATGTATCGCTTGGAGTTTTCCTACTATGGTAATCTAATGAATATCTATAGCTTTCAACATGCACTAAAGCTTGTATTTACCTTTAAAATATTCCTTCTTCCTTTATTTATGATTGCACCAATTTGGAGTGTGTCCATGCTTTCAAGTTATATATATATATGAAATTGCCACTTTATATATATATACTTTGTATTCAAGGTATATCACCCAATTCTTCAAAAACTAGTGTGTTCATTTACACAGGCATTTCAATGAGCAATTTGCATGCTTTGTCATGTTCTTATGTTCCAAGTTGGCAGGTTGTCCAATAACATTCTGTAAAATAGCTAACATGTCACTTTCTTTACTCTATCCTCCACCATTTTGAATACTTGGGCTTCGAATCTCATGTTCATTAAACATAATGTTTCATGAATCCCATACAAGTTAGTGAAAATATGTTGGAGAGAAAATAGGTAGCTCACATGTCTCCACCAATATCACCTTCAAACTCAACATTTTGTTAAATAGATTGCATGCTTTGTCAATGATCACCTTCAAATTACATGAGGACACATACAAAGAGACACAGATAATTTGCACATAATGTCTTCTTCAAATGTGATCACATATAACACATACCACTGTACATGAAAAATTGTAATTTTAGGTCAAAATATTATTCAAATGCATATTAGCTTCAAGATGTTATTGTAAACCAAGAGATGGGCAACATAGACCCATACAAATTTATATTCTAGTATGCACTCAAGCACAAGGAAACAAAACCAAAGTCTTTATGAGATTGAAAAACAAATTGCTACTAAGAAGGAAAGTTGGGTGTGATCCTTGCATTGAAAATTATGCATTGCTATATTACAATCGTAGAGATGTGCAAGAAGCTCTTCATGTTAATACCACCAATATTCCTTATAGTTGGACTGATTGTAGTAATTTTCTTTTCGATAACTAGAATGATTCACAGTTCTCAATGCTTCCCATTTACAAAGAGCTTATCAAAGGAGGCCTCAAAATTTGTGTTTTCAGTGGTGATATTGATGTTGTAGTTCCAGTGAAAACAACTAGATTATCTTTATATCATCTCAAACTCCCTATCAAAACTCCCTAGTAACAATGGTACACAAATAATCAGACCATTGGTGGGTGGAGTGAAGTATATGAAGGGCTTAAATTCACCTTAGTGAGAAATGTTGGGCATGAAGTTCCTCTTCAGCAACCTCTTCACTACTCATCAGAAGATGGTCCTTCCATGTGTAGACAAAATGAAAAGAATGGTATCCATGAGTTGATCTATATAAGATCTAATGGTTTCAAGTTTTGATTTTACACCTCTATCATTTGAAGAGTCAAATACAATTCTCAATTATTTGGATCATCTTCAGTCTTTCCCAAAAATTTAAAGTCTTGATCATATTGGCACCTTTCAGTTTTTAACCTTTATTAACTTAGGTAGAGAGGTTAATAATCGAACATAAAATATGTATTTTAGAGCTCAACCTTAACATTTGAGACAAGAAGTTAAGGTTAATGATGTGGAAGAAAATACATGTTTTGACAATTAATCTTAACCTTTTTAGAGGTTAATGGTTAAGCTTTTAAAGTGAAATACGTGTTTCGAACCCCAAACCTTAACCTTTTAAAAGGTTAATGGCTAATGATCAAGTTGAAAATATGTATTTTGGTTCTTGCCATTAACCTATGAGAATTTTTTACTTGGGAACCAAATTTTAAAAATTCGAAGTGTTGAAAGCAGTTGAAAACAAGACAAAGATACTTGAAGTGTGGAATATCTCAAAAACTCTGAGGGAAAGTGACCATATTAATGTTTAAAATGAAGTTTATTTCAAAAATAACGATAGCTTAGAAAGGCGAGGATTGATTCAATTTTGATATCTAGGCAACAATCTTGATATTCAAGAACTTGATTGGTTGAATATATGCATGATCACTTTCCTTATGTACTATCATTTTCTATTTTCCTCTTAAAGGGGATAGAAATGAAAATATTTTGTGTTAAAATGATTCTATAGTAGGATTAGTTATTGCATCTTAATCATGGGGAACTAGCAAATGGAGCAAAGACTTTCTCATGTGCTCAAGATGTTGAGATTTTTAATATGTTAGAAATGAGAGAGATTTTCTATCCATTATCATTTTACAGATGGATGTTGAATACGGGGAAGAATTAGTAAATTTTATTATATTTCTAACCTATCTCCAATGGAAACTAGCTTAGAAGCAAGGAAACTTGTAAGAGACCCCCTCCAAGAAAAGGTGTAAAATCCTTGCATATCTTACTATTTGATTCATATGATGTATTGGCTCCCTAATGGTCTATTTTTATCATTGTTATTTGGTCAATTTGATATACTTTTTATGTTGAATTATAAATTATTGAACTTCTTATTCTATGTTAAGTCTATTTTATTATTATTATGCTATATTGTGTTAATTTTGGATTTTTGTATATATGGTTCTTAGTACCTTATAGTAAAGTAGTTTTATAGCCAACAAAGATAATCCTACTTCTAATGCATAAGCCATCTCTAAAAAAGACAAACCTTATCTCATAATATGAGATTAAAATCAAAGGGATTGGTAGTCTAGCAAAAGAAATATGATTTTTTCTATGAGATACACAAATTTTCCATTAAGAGAGACCCAACCTATAAGAAGTAATAGTTTATGGGATTAACAAATTGTTATTTTTGAAGTCAAAGTTATCCTTGCCAAATCTACAATCATAGGTAGATAGTAAGAAAAAAATGATTGATTTGTATGACAAAGAGCATGGTTCTTATGAAAGCTGCAAAAATTTGCGTACTGCACCAATATGGAATAGTGCAAGGAATTCAAATCCAAATCCAAATCTTTGAAAATTCCTTAAGCATTTTGAAGCCAAGCATTTGTTGTCCAAATCAAGATTATTGCATATATCGATAGAAAAATAATGAAGTCTAAAGAAAATATCATTGTTTTGTGTTCCATACATTAAAGGTTGAAATAAAGGTGAAGAATTTTCACGTTTTAATTTTCTCTCATGTACATGAGAAAAACTACAAACTTAATCTAATTGTATATGAACTTAAAATAAATTAAACAATCTATAACACAAAACTAAACTTATTCTCAATTAGAAATTTGATATGAATTATATGAAATTGTTAATACAGAACCAAATTGTAATGTTTATTAATCTCTATTCTAATCCTTTCGACATCTAACCCTTTATCTAACAATCAAGTAATTTATTAAAAAAATATAATTATGTTTTCACTTTTTTGAACATACTATCTATATTTTAACTATCAACTACAACAGTCAATCTAAATGATAATAATTTTTGCTCACGAATATTCTTTTACATTCCAATATGTTTCTCAAATGAAAATTATAATTAAGAATATGATTAAAAAGGTAAAAATGTTAGAAATTTATTAACATCTAAAATACAACATTACATTCTTCTTTAAGATCATCTTTCGGTGTCAGCAATGGTAGGTACAACGTATTTAATCTCTAAAAATGAAGCCTTTTTACATTCAATTTATAAACCATAAAATAAAATACAGTGCTATGCTTGCATATTATAAATGCTAGTCAAAACATTACATATCAAAGAGCTTTAGGTGTGGTGAAAACAAAAAACAATACATTAGTGGGAAACAAGAGGTTGTAATATTTATTTTTACCATGATGGGACATTATGAAGCTTGATTTACACCAAAAATCACCAACCTAGTAGAAATTGCTTGGCTCAAACTGAATATTGTTCTTGAAACTTGGTAGCAACTATAGAACTCAGTAGAGCCTAAATTACTTGTTTAACATTGTTAACTATACAATAAGCTCGGTAGCTACTAGAACCATCTGAATAAGTGTGTGACACTAATAAACAAACTTGACTGAAATGTGAACAAATGATACAATACAAGTATTACTTTAACTACGCACAAATTATTGAGATTGTTAATGAGCCATGCCTTGGATTCCTTAAGCTTGAACTTGTGTAGAAACCTTTTAAATGCAATTACATCTAAGTTGATAATATTACTTTCATCTTTCAGTCCATATATAAGGATGCAATTACTAATTAAATAAGATGTTTCTTTAAGGAGATAGATAGTCTTAGGAATAGTGACTACTTTTTGTGCCAAGAACATATCTGGTATAGATAATATTACATGTATTTATGTCAATCATTCTTGAGATAATTACCTTGTTAAGGATCAATAAAATTATACCATTTTGGATTGAGTTAAGAAAAATTTGATCTGAGAATATCCACTCTTTTAATTGTTTTCTCCGTAGGGTTTAAGACAAATGACTTATACTCTATTATTAGTTAATTACCAAATGAGTTATTCATGGAAAAATAAAAATAAATAGTTTGATAGAGTTAGAATAGGGATATTAATAGTAATTGTCAAATGAATGGTTATATCCACCCTTACTAATTTTTTTACATAAGGTGCGTGGTGGACTCATTTGAATGATGTTCATAATAAAAATATGCAAGCTATGGATAATAAATAAACTATGTACATTTGGGGATGTAGCATAAGGAAATAAATGACCGATCATTAAAATTGAAGAAAAAATATGTTTATAAAAGCAAAAGAGTATTTATTGTAACCACAATTTATTAACCATTTATGAACTGGATCACTAACTTGCATAACAATATAATAATAATGTTAGTATCTATATAAATAAATTCTTTTGTACTTTAAAATAGAACAACTTGTATGGTTTGACTCCTTTTTTTCATTCTGGTCATGACATTTTTAACATAAATTTTTTTAAAAAAAAAATTGTATCTATAATGAAATGAAACTACCTAGTGGAGAAATATGAATTAACAATGTTCTTTCTAATTCATAATTTTGTCCATTGTAATAAATCAAATTTATTAAGAAGTATATAATTCTCCATAACTATTTAGAATATAATAAATAGAATAAAAAGAAACATAAAAACTAAATAAATAGTTGTCCCTTTTGAATATTATTGAAACATCATACGACAATTAACTATTTACCATAAATACAATAATTCTCCAAAGAAAAAGAAAGTGTTTCAGCAAGGCACCAAACTGATGCTCGCATAGTAAACACACTCCCATATATCTTCCATATTGTGCAGGCCACCAAGAAAATCCTTCTAATTTTAAATTTGACATTTTTAATAGCAGATGTTGATTTTTGGTTCAGATCCAAACACTTCAGCTTCAATGTCATCCATTACACTAATATTTAGTCATCAAGTGATGATATATCAAAGGAAGTTTTTCATAGAAGAGATGGTAGAAGAATATGGTGAGAGCTATTAGTGATATAGATGTAGTGATTAAAAATAACCCCCAAATGTTGTGAATATTCAACCTATTTGAATCTACTGTTGCTCCAGGATTAGCACACACGGTATCATTGAAATGCATTACTTCAATTTTATGCATTTCTCTGTCCTCTGAGAGAGACAAAAGGTCCCTTGAAATGTCTGATAGCAGAGGAGAACCTTTCAAAAACACCTGCACCAAAACAATAGCTACTAAAAATTGTTTAGTATAGATGAAAAACACAGGCAAAGTTCAATATTGGGTTTCATACTAAACTTTGCCACTGCAAAGTTCTCTATACGTATGCTATCTTGTACTAGATTGTATCAGATGTTTCCGTAATAAAGATTTCCTTGCTTGAGTGTGGATGTAGGTAAGCTTTTCTTGTTGGAGTTGATGAAATCTAATTCTAAAGATGCCCAAGATCACCTGCATGCAAATAACCTGTCAAAGGGAAGCCAAGGAAGGAAGAGCATGGAGCTAGGGAAAAACCCTAAATGGACATGAGAGAGAAAATATGAAAATACAAGAAAATATGTATTTACAATATGCAATATGTGTTGATGAAAATACAATGAGCGAGACCAAATATAAAGAGCTCCAAGAATCTCCTAGAAGAAGTTAGAAGATGCTAAGAGATAAGTGTGACAACTAAATATACATCCACATGAGGTAGAAAGTCCTCGAACAAGGTGAGAGGATAAGTATGACTTAGGAGAGAACAAAATCCCATATTTTCAACAACTTATAACAAACTCTTAGACTACAACTAATAAATAAATGCATTTACCTAAGTAAGCTTAAGTAAATAGAATAAATAATAAATAATTAATTATTTACTCTAACATCCCCCCTTAAGTGCAACTTAGGGAAATGCCTTAAGCTCACAAAACTAAGATGAATGCAGAATGGGTCCCGGCAACAAGACCATGTTAGGTACCCATGAACAATGCAACAAAATACAACCTCTAAAAATGGGGAAAGAGAGAAAACCACGTGGTAAAAACCCTCCCCCAAAAAGAGGTAAAAACCTAGTGAAGAACTGAAGAAGTCTCTAACTAGGGGAATGTCCCCTAAAATAGGAACAAGGAGTGATCATGAAGAGCATCACTGAAGCATGAAGAAGCCACAAAATTTGCCAAACCACTAATCTGAAGTACCACCAAGGAAGAAGATGGCATGAACCTAGCATGTCTATATGGTAGATGATCCATCTCACCGAAATGCATAGGTAGCCAGCCACTACAATCGCCTCATATATAGGATCAACCACTGAATACATAGTTCACACTATCAAAGCATCAAACAATGGATGCATTAGAACAACATCATAACCCCCCCTTAATGCAGACGGGGTGAGATGACAGGCAACTGAGAAGGTGAGCCAAAGTCTCCTACAAACGAACCAAGAATGACAAGAGTGGAAGAGGTACAAACACCTATAAAGACACAGTCACACTGACGCTGCATGGGGCTAATGTTGTGAGAGGGATACTCACTTGACAAAGGAATATGGCACAAGTATGACAACTACTATCCCCCCATGGTGCTTTATGAAAAGAGTACAAGTACATCTATCTCAAAACAACGTTCATGACCCCTGAAATGTAAGAGTGGCACTTTATCTCAATGCGATACATAAAATTTCTTCAAAATGATAGCTACAATGATCAAAACCAAAAACAAGCTTATACAAAAGAAAGTATAGCCTAAAACAAAAGAAACCATGCTAGGAAAATGATCCTCAGACCTAAAACACCCAAGATATCCACCATGGACCAAAAAATGTCAAAAATATGATAGAAAGAGCATGGGTTAGAAACTAAGGAAAAAGACTACTTTTCTAAAAATATGACAAAACCAGCTTTCCAAAAATATAACGTTTTCAAAAAACTGACATGGAATGCAAAAGATATGCATGCCGGAGTCAAAAACATAACTTCGGACTTCAACTAAAAAAAGGTCAACAAAAATGGATCAAAAATTTAAAATACCTACACCAATGTCTCCATCTTGGAACTAGCTTTCTGGTGCTTCTTTCAAATTGGAAAAATACCTCCATATGCTCAAGTTATGGCCAAAAAATTGAAGGTAGGTCCAAAATGACCTAGGAGAGGTGCAAGTGGCACATGATGCAGTGTTGACATCATGTTGATTTAAAATTGATGGCCTACAGCCTGTCCCAGCAAAAAAGGCCATGTGGCAAGTATGGATGACATGGCAGGTGATGTGGCAGGGTCCACGTGGCAAAGTGCCACATGACACCCATGCCACGTGTCACCCCCACAGCTGTTGATTGCACTGTCAAACTCGTTGACTATGTAGAAACTGTGCCAATTGTATAGGCTAAGTAGACAAGTAGAGTGGAGGCTATGCTATTTGGTGGAGGTGGCGTAGGAGTGGCAAAGTGTTGGGGCCACTAGCGGAGGTGACATAACGAGTGGTGCCTAGGCTGCGCTGAAGAGCAAGGTTGTGTTGCCTGTTGCAACCATTGTAGGCCACGCATAGGTGGCATGGTGGTGCCAGCCCACTTTTTATATATTTTATATTTTTTGATGTCGAAATCGTCCATACTACCGTACGAAAACCTCCTGCAATTAAATTTTTTTTTTCTCCCGAGGCCCTGTGTCCAAAATCGACGAATTTTATATGGATCCTAGTTGAAAAGCACCTTCTAAATCCAATGGCAGCATCTTTTTGGGCCTAATGTGCTTTGAAAATTTGCTGATCCCCTGATTTGAAGAAAAAATGCACAAACAAACTAGGGTTTGTGACTCCAAATTACAACTTCAAGAATTGTTCAATGAAGCAGCAGCAGGGAGGTTCTGATACCATGTTGGAGTTGATGAAATCCAACTTCGAAGATGCCCAAGATCACCGACATGCAAATAAATTGTTAAAGGGAAGCCAACGAAGGAAGAGCGTGGAGCTAGTGAAAAACCCTAAATGGACATGAGAGAGAAAATATGCAAAAATAAGAAAATATGTATTTACAATATGCAATATTTGTTGATGAAAATACAATGAGGGAGCCCAAATATAAAGAGCTCTAGGAGTCTCCTAGAAGAAGCTAGAAGACGCTAGGAGATAAGTGTGACAACTAAGCATACATCCACATGAGGTGGAAAGTCCTCGAACAAGGTGAGAGGATAAGTATGACTTAGGCGAGAACAAACTCTCGTATTGTCAACAACTTATAACAAACTCCTAGACTACAACTAATAAATAAATGCATTTACCTAAGTAAGCTTAAGTAAATAGAATAAATAATTAATAATTAATTATTTACTCTAACATTGTTGAACTATGATAAATCTATGTTATTGTGTATTTCATCTTCTTTGATTCAATTTCTTTGCCTGTTATTACATTTACAATTGGTATTAGAGCCAAGATGAGGCTAGAGTAGAGATGGAAGATAGTGAGGTTGATTTTATCATCAAAAAATTTCTTGGAAATTTGGGCTCAGTAGAAAATGAGGTTGTGCTTGCTAAGAGTAGAAGAATCCACCATGTGCACTGATGGGATGGCTGGGAAAGTCAGCCTAAAGCTAAACAAAAAGATTTAAAAGCTCTTAAATATGAGCTTATTGCAATCCTTGAGCGTACAGGCGTGAATAAGAAAGTAGTGATGGAAGAATTGCAAAAGTGGATAAGAGAAGATAAGACTGGTGAGTTTGTAAAGTGCCTAGTTTCGGCATATTATAAAATGAATTCTCTAATATCTGGTTCCAAGCTCAAAGATACAAATAATTTTGCATCAAGAGTTTATAGGATGTTGCAACTAGAATAATTTTAAGAGCATGCAAAGATTTCAGTAGAAGAGGATGAAAGAGCAGAGGACGTTTCTCACATGATAGAAGACATAGTTGAAAGAAAATGAAGGCAAAGAGAGAAAAATACACAAAAATAAAACTGATTTTATTGCCTTACTGCCTTGCTGAAATACATTACATAAGGCCTCTATTTATAGAGGTTTGAGAACTCTCTCTAGAATACAACAAACATTTTACACATGCTATAATATTAAATATGGTCCTAAATATGGGTGGTTGGGATGGTAGACTGTCTACTTTGCAATTACTTTGGACGGCTAGAGTGTGGGCTATGGATGGTGGATGGTCTACAAAAATTAATACTGTTGACACTCCCCCTTAATTTCTATCATTAATAAATTTTGCATCAGTAATACCCAATTTCTCTCACAGATATTCAAACTTATTCTTTGGCAATGCCTTAGTGAAAATATTTGCCAATTGATCTTTAGATTTGCAGAACTCAAGATAAATTTCTCCATTGTTGACCAATTCTCTGATGAAGTGGTACCTTGTATCAATATGTTTGATCCTTTTATGAAATACATGATTCTTAGATAATTCTATTGTTGATTTGTTATCACAAACAATTGGTGTTGGTTCTTCCTAATGATGGTGAAGATCGAACAAAATTCGATGCATCTATACTACTTGACATGTTGTGGAAGTGGCAACTACATATTTTGCTTTAGCTAATGAGATTACCACTATAGATTGCTTCTTTAATGCCCATGACACGACTCCTGATCCAAGGTGAAAGATATATCCAAAAGTGCTCTTCCTATCATCAATTCTACCTACAAAATCATTGTCAGTATAACCAATCAAACCAAAATTGTTAGCTTTGGAATATAGGATTCCATATCTTGTTGTTCCTGCAATATATCTCTATATCCTTTTTCCAACTTGCCAATGAGAATTTTGTGGTGACTCCATGAACCTTGAGATCAAACTGACACTATACATGATGTCTGGCCTTGTAGCTATCATATAAATTAAACTTCCAACAAGTCTTTTAAACATAGTTGGATGAACATTTGAGCCCTTCTCTTCCTTGCTAAGTTTTGTTCCTGTTGCAATTGGAGTTGATGTTGGATTGCAATTCATCATTTTAAATCTCTTCAAAACATCCTTTATATACTTGGATTGACAAATAAAGATACCTTTGTCACATTGAATAACTTCAATACCTAAGAAATATCTCATCAACCCCAAATCTGTCATTTCAAATTCTTTCATCATTTCTGACTTGAACATGTCTATCAATAAATTTCTAGTGAATATCAATTCATCAACATACAAACATACAATCAAAATTTTACCTTCCTTGTTAGTCTTGACATACAACGTGGGCTCATTGTTACTTCTATTGAATTGATTACTTATCATGTATGAATCAATTCTCTTATACCAAGCCCTAGGAGCTTGTTTCAAACCATAAAGTGCCTTGTTTAGTTTATATACCTTGTTTTCATGACCACAAACCTCATAACTAGGTGGTTGTTTAAAAATTTCATCAAGAAAACCATTCAAAAAAGCTTATTTTACATCCATTTGTACACTTTCCAATCATTTTGTGTAGCTACTGCTAAAATAGTTCAAATTGTGTCAAGTCGAGCAACTGGAGAAAATGTTTCATTATAATCAACTCCATATTGTTGTGAAAACCCTTTAGCAACTAATCTTGTCTTATGCTTAACAATTTCATCTTTTGCATCAAATTTAATTTTGTATACCCATTTGACTCCTATACAATCTTTTCCTTTAGGTAAATCCATTAATTCCTATGTTTTATTTCTTTCAATAGAGTCAATTTCTTCATCCATTGCCTTGATCCATTTATCTTCTTTAATTGCTTCATCAAAATACAATGGATCACAAGAAAATAAAGAAAAATTTGAGTAAATATCTATATTCTCTTCTTCTTGATCATATATTTCTTTTAAGCTTCTTGTCTTCTTACCTTTGTAGCTTGGTGTTGAGAATGTAGAATTCAATTTATCACTTACATTTGAACCTAGAGGTGAGGCTCCTTGCACAAAGTTCCTTGGTGGAGTATTCGGTGTTGATTGAGTCCCTTGTTCCTTTAATTCATCATCACTTTGTAATATTGGTGCTCCTCTTGTAACTTGTTTGTTATTACTTTCATGCTATGAATCTTCTTCTTCAAATTTAACACCCCTGCTAATGATCAATTTTTTTGAAATAGGGTTATATAATCTATAAGCCTTTGATTCTTCACCGTAACCAATAAAGATATTTTTTTCACTTTTATCATCCAATTTCTTTCTCAATTCAAATGGCACTGATAAATAAGAAACACATCCAAAAACTCTAAAATGAGATACATTATGTTTCTTACCATTCCATGTTTCTTATGGAATTATGTTATTAACACTCTTTGTAGGAGTCCTATTCAAAATGTATACAGCACATGCTACTACTTCTGCTCAAAACTCATTGGATAGATTTTTGGCCTTCAACATACTCCTTGCAATTTCCATTATGATTTTGTTCTTCCTCTTTTCTTCACCATTTTTTTGTGGTGTATACCTTATGGTAAACTACTTCTTAATTCCATGAAATCTGCAAAATTCTAGAAACTTGTTAGAACTGAATTCACCACCTCTATCAGATCGCAATACTTTGATGTAGAGATCACTTTGTTTTTCAACCAAAGATTTAAACTCCTTGAATTTTTCAAAAGATTCACTCTTTTTTTTGAGAAAGTATATCCAAGTCTTCCTACTAAAATCATCAATAAATGTTAGGAAATATATACTTCCTCCTAAAGATGGAGTTTGCATAGGCCCACATATATCAGTGTGAACTAATTCCAATGGTGCTCTTGCTCTATATGAACCTCCTACTGGAAAGCTTTCTCTATGTTGTTTTGGCAAAATACAACATTCACATGAACTTGGTGGTTTCAATATCTAAGACAATCCTTTCACTATATTTTTTCTTTTGTAACAAGCTCAAAGCATCAAAATGAAGATGACCATATCTCAAATGTCATAGCCACGACTGATCTGAGTATACTGTCTTGAAACTAACTTCTTTTCCTCCTTGAATGCAATGAATCTGGAGGGAGAACATTCAATTTTGTGTCATGTTGACCCTTGCAATTAACCTATCACTAGGATTTCTATCCAAGATTGTGCAAACATCATTATCAAAAGAAACTTTGTAACCCTTTTGTACTAGTTGACCAACACTCATGAGATTGTGTTTTAATCTAGGCACAAAATACACATCAGCAATATATATTTTTCCTCTATTTTTTGTCAAGACATTTATAACACCTTTTCCCATTACAGAGACTTTACTATCATTTCCTAGCTTTACTTCAAATTTTATAGAATCATCCAAGCTAGCAAACAAATCTTTATTTCCAGTTATATGGTTACTACATCCACTATTTAGGAACCATATATCACTAGAACTTTCTTGAGCAACATTACAAGTTATAAATAAACTTCCTAAATTGTTATTAGATACATTTGAGTAATTAGCACCATTATTTTCAATATTCTCTTGTTTCTTTCTACATTCACTTGCAATATGACCAAATCTCTTACGATAATGACACTGAATTCGAGATTTATCAAACCTTGATGATGGGTGTTGGTATGAACTTCTGCAACATCCTCTGTTCGAACTCTGAATGGATTGATTTGTTATTTCTTCTTGATTTGGACTTCCACATCCATCTATACTTCTACCTCTTCCTCTTCCTC
The DNA here is from genome assembly GCA_028749045.1 of Cupressus sempervirens. Taxonomy (NCBI): domain Eukaryota; kingdom Viridiplantae; phylum Streptophyta; class Pinopsida; order Cupressales; family Cupressaceae; genus Cupressus; species Cupressus sempervirens. Next base: position 95,697,357 of record CM053787.1, on the reverse strand, counting down.
TATAGTTTGATCTTCCTCTTCCTCTACCAAAAGATATATGTGATCTAAAAGCATTCTCCAAAGAAGAATTGTTATTTCTATTCATTCTTGATTCATGAGATAAAAGTGAACCCATTAACTCATCAATAGATTGTATTATCAAATCCTTTGATTCTTCAATGGCATCAAATTTTCTAGGCAAACAAAGAAGTATCTTTCCAACAAAATTTTGATCTGTCAAATCATCACCATATGATCTAATCTGATTAACCACTTTCATTACTTGATTTAGAAATTGATCAACTGAGTTTGAATCCTTCATACAAAAAATTTCAAAGTCATGCCTTAAAGTTTTCAATTTAGCAATCTTAACTTTTGATGACCCTCGATATGTTGTTTCTAAAATATTCCATGCAATTTTAGACCTTTTAGCTGCACATACCTTGGGAAAAATTGATTCATCTAAAGATTGTTGAATTAGAAACAACACTTTAGCATCATTTTTCCTGTTATCTTGTAATTTATCCTTTTCATCTTGTGTTAATGTAGACTCATCTTGTGGTTCAATAAAACCCTTTTTAATAAGATCCCATATGCCTTGAGAACAAAATAATGTTTTCATTTTTATAGCCCAAAATTCATAATTTTTACCAGAAAATATTTGAATTTGTGGTTGAGCTATACTACTTCCTAAAGCCATATTAATACTCACAGTTACAACTACACCTTACAATTTTAAACTTTTCTTTACAAAAAAAATCCACCAAACAAGTCTAAGCCAATGACATATAGCTTAAACAAACAACAATAAAATATTATTTTCCCTTTTTAACAATTTTTGCTCATTAGACTTCACTCCACGAAATCGGCTCATACCTTCTTCAAACATTAACTGGCATATTTTCTTCTCTCAATCTTCACAGCCACTAATCTCCAACTTTAGAAGCTAATGATCTACAAGAAAGAAAATATTGGAAGCTCCATTCACTACTACAACAGTTATACATATCAAAAAATAATTTTTTTCTCCTAAGCCCAGCTCTTCATGCTCTAATATCAATTTGAAGGCAAAGAGAGACAAATACACAGAAATAAAATTGATTTTATTGCCTTACTGCCTTGCTGAAATACATTACATAAGGCCTCTATTTATAGAGGTTGGAGAACTCTCTCTAGAATACACCAAACATTTTACACATGCTATAATATTAAATATGGGCAGCTGGGATGGCAGATTGTCTTCTATGTAATTACTTTGGATGGCTAGAGTGTAGGCTATGGACGGTGGATGGTCTATAGAAATTATTACTATCGACAGAAAAGGCCTATGTGTCCACCAAAAAGATGGTCAGGATGTCACTAAAGTTGTTGCTCAACCTAGAGATGAGGATGCTTACAAGACACCGATCAAAGGTGACAACGTTGTAGTATTTAATGACATCACCTTTTGGTCAAATGATGGATTGGGAAATAAGGACCCTATAGAGAACTTGCAGATGTATGGACCACATGATTACCAAGCCGGCGTGGATGAGGAGGGGTAGGGAAAGACCCCAGATAAGGCTCCTACAAGGAGTCCACCTCACTCTATCTTGGAAGGTTTCCCTTGTGATGCATCTAACAAGTAGGGTTGGCTGAAGGTCCACGTCCCATTACTGGTGATCGTTCTAATCCAAACACCTGGTCATTATTGTTTGGAATGTTTGGGAGATGTACCCTGGATTATGACCATTGGTGTAGCACTAAGGTTGCTTAGGGAAAAAGGAATGGAAATTTCTATTAAAATAGACTCACCTTAGGTTGTTTCCTGTCAATTTCAAAACAAGCTATAGTTTTGTGGTGATTTAGGTGGCTCAAGGAATAATAATAATGGAAATAATGTTGTCTTAAATCAGAACAACTATAAAATTGATGCAAATTATGGAAGAGAAGATATTTTTTACTCCAATTTGATTTGGAGAAGACTCATTCGGAGTGTGCTGGAACAAATTCTAGCGAAGTTAAGATCTTCTCAAGGTTTGGTTGTTCTATGAGATTTGAATTGGGAACCAGGGATGCTAATACACATGGGTGTACTAGTTGGACTTCATGGGGGAGATTGTTGGGATATGAAGCCCAATGGTCACTGACTGTTCATTCTCCCTATTGACTCTTCATATTCATACAGTTCTATATAATGGCTATATGCAGCCCGTGTAATCCATCCATTTATTCATAATAAAATAATCCGTGTTCAAGTGTGGACGTAGGCAAGTTTTGCCGAACCACGATAAATCTTGTGTTTGTGTGTTCATCTTCTTTGTTCTATTTCTTTGCTTGATTTAACATTTACAGAAGGGAACTCACAAATCCTAGATCATCAGTTCTGTAGGTAGGCCCACGATTGTATATTCGCATTGCTGGGACAAGAAGAGGTGAAGATATGGGATCTCATCAAAAATAATAGCAATGCCTCCTCTTTCAGGACCCTTTGTCAACGCCTCTGCATACCCTTTCGCAGATGAATAATTTTTCAAATTGTCATCTGATATGCCGAAGTGCTATTGCAAATAATCACCCACAAAAGACCCATTTTGGTAGCCTACTGAAACTCTACTGTTTCTCAAGGAGTCCACACTTGTAATCATTGGTGTCATTTGTTGAACTATGAAGATCAAAGTGAGACTGGCTATGTAGCTCGATGTCAATATCAGAACTACAAAAAGCTAGATTATAATTGCGATTCTACTCTCATTTCTGACGATCACCTCCCCTAAAAATATCACCACAATTGAAGGATATTTAAAAAATTTTGAATAAACATGCTCAATATTTCATTAGGTAGAATGGCAGAATTATAGACGTTTATGTTTGTGGCTACGTTTAAGTCAAAGAATGTTATAATTATGTCATTTGAGTACTCACTATGAGAGGAAAAAAGAGTGAAATATGAAAACCTAGAACAAGAGCCAAGTGAAGAAGATTTAGATAGATATAATATAGCTATTAATTTGGGAAGACAATGCAGCAGTAGCAGAGAATATCATTTAATACCATAGAGTGGTGACCACTTGGGTGATGAGATCTCCTCCAAAGATATCATTTATTACATGCTCAAGAATCCACACCACCGCTCCTGTAAAGACAAAGAATATCCCCATTGCGCACCACACACTACCTGTAAATGGGAGGAGAAATGCCCACGGATTGTTCCCGCCATTAATGGTAATCATGGGCACCACCATCGCCATGCCAGTGTCTGTAAACGGATGTGTGAAATCCACAAACTTGCTTCGATTTGCTAAAATTGTAGTATCGCCCACCACCGCGTCGAATTTTTGCATAAAGAAAATGCATTAGCAATATCATTCGATAGTTTAACTAAAATTGTGTGTCAACAGTTCTTTAAAATCAAAATTGTAGCACGAGAACAAGACACGGACATTTAAGTAGACTTGGTAGACAAGATCGTCATAGGTTTTAGTCTCGTAAGGAATGAGATCATATTGAAGGTCATAGTCAAGCTTCTTTCGAGCCGCTTCAAATACATCCTTACAGAACCCCGTGACAATGGTTTGGTTACGGCTTTTATCATATGTGACTGTTAGGAACTCCTTGAATCCATCCTTTACGGGCACCGCTATTTGAAGCCTTTTGCCCATTGTGAGTATCACCAAACCTCGTGGAATCTGTGAGCCTTCGCCTGGCCAAATCACCGTTTTAAGACTTTCTATAGTACTAGTGTCTGGAGGCAGGGGAAACACGCTGGATAGGTGCTCAGTTTCATCCCTCCAGTAACCGATGGAATGGTAATTTTTTCCTACCACATTTACTATTTCGTAAGTAGATCCTGATAATTCTCCATTGCTAAGACTGATAGTCCCACTTAGCTTGGTAAAGTTGGTTGCAAGTATGTGTTGCAATAGTCGTTGGCCCTGCTGAAACACTCTGATTCTTGTCAAGTCCGTTGCATTTACACATTCTACTAGAGGGATAGAAGGCTCTGAGAAGTTAAAGCTATAACAGGCCCGAAGAATGTGAAACTGAAAAAATAAAATGAAAAAGAAAAAGTAAAATGCTGAAACTATTGATTTAGATCATTCGGATACACATAGAATTGAAACTAACAATGATATTGAAATCATACTAAATTGCTAGAATGATATGAATATTGATATGAATAATATTGAATAATACTAAATCATTACATTTATGCCTAGGCATATTTATATAGTTTTATTTTCCCTTACAACAACTACTTACGGGAATAACTTCCCAACAGTTATATATTGAACTAATTTTATTTATCTAACCTAAACACAAAAACTAACCTATTATTACATTAATTCAACAATCATTCTAACTTATTTAGAAACTAATCTAATTAATGTAACAAGTCCAACATTCCCAACCTAATTAATGTAATAAGTTCAACATTCTCCCCCTTATTACATTAATCTAATAAAATTGAAAATCCTTCACCAAGATGATAAACTTTGATGAAGCTCCTTCAGCAATCTTTGAAAGTAATCTGCAACTTCAGATTGCAAAGCTTAATCCTAAAGTTGAGCTCCTTCACCAATCTTTCTCCGCAACTTCAAATTTAAAATCCTAATCCTGAAGTTGCCCTCATATCCCAACTTCAGATTGCAAATCTTGAAGTTGGCCTCATAAAAACATTGTTTCTACCTCTTTTACACAACAAGACATAGTTCCTCCACATTTTCACATCTCCATGGAGTGTGCTTGATGCCTCCTTTGGTGTTGCACATGAGACGCCTTTCTTCTGAAAGTCCACATCTCCTCTGAGTGTGTCTAACGCCTCCTCAAGTGTCGTAGAAACAATCACCACTAAAATGTCTGGACGTCTTTCTTTTGAAATTTGACATCTCTTCCGAGTGTCTCAAACGCCATTGTTGAAATCCTACCCCCCCTACTCAATAGAAGGACAATCACGTAGCCAAGCCCCCTCTTTTCTTCAGGGACACAAATTTATCAATTCCCCTCTTATCTTCAGCAAGGAATTGGCCAAGCCACACAAATCTATCAATTCCCCTCTTATCTTTAGTGAGGAATTGGCCAAGCCCCAACTTTACAAAGACACAAATAGGTGCTTCTCATGCAGTAATCATCTATAAGCGACAAGCTAGCTTGAGATGATAAAAATCCTCCAACCTCCATTGCCTCCAACCTCCTATTGTTTTAGACTCTGATCATCCAAAATCCATCAAAGACACTCTTCTCACCATTGATTAACTTGCTCTGATACCATTGTAACAGGCCCAAAGAATTTGAAACTAAAGAAATAAAATGAAAAAACAAAAGTAAAATGCTGAAACTATTGATTCAGATCATTCAGATACACATAGAATTGAAACTAACAATGATATTGAAATCATACTGAATTGCTAGAATGATATGAATATTGAATAATACTAAATCATTACATTGATGCCTGAATATGTTTATATAGTTTTATTTTCCCTTACAACAATTGCTTATGGAAATAACTTCCCAACAACTATATATTGCACTAATTTCATTTATCTAACCTAAACACAAAAGCTAACCTATTATATTAAAAGCTGGTATTATTAGATGTCAATTTAGTAATGGCTCCAGCTACCATCTGCACGCTGTCATAAGCTAGGAGACCGTATTGGTTCAGCTCTGTCTGGGAGAAATCCTCATCCGGGTTCTCAGCTCTAAATATTTGTTTCCATCGTTTAGTGAAATTCGTTCGCTTTTTCGAATTGGGAACATAAGTCTTCACTCCAACAATGCCTTCCATGGATGCCATTGTGGTAGCGTTGAGCAGACTATCGAAGAGACTGGTAAAGCCATCCGTTGTTATGCAAACATAACTGGGTCCCAACATTCCAACGTCATGTGCCTCCGCAAAGAGCTTCATCCTGAGACGAGAGTTCATGTGAGCATCAAATACTCTGGACTGCATATTATTCAACTTGAAGAGCTCTTCCCTTATGCCCTCCCTGCTCCCATTTGGGGAAATTCAGGATCTGTATTCTATTTTGGAACCCACGTCGCGCAGCGCATCGTTCAAAGAATTCATGGCGTCCAAACCGAAATCATCGCCAGGATAAACAACCACGATTTGTCTCCAGCCATAGTACCTTACGAGGGACGCAACGGCCTTCATCTGCAACGGATCGCTCCATGCCATTGGAACAAAGTATGGAAATCTGGAGTTGGTGAGAAGGGGACTCGTAGCAGAAAATGACACAATCGGCACATTCCCTGCATCTCCCACATCTGATACGAACTCTGCAACTTGAGACTTTTGGGGCTCGATTATCGCTACAGCTCCCCCTTTCAGCAGATCGATGGCTGCAGGATTAGAATTATCAACGACATTAATCTAAGCTGACCCATTCAATGTTACAACTGGCCAATTATCATAAACAAGAAAAAGAAAAGTAAATTACCCGCGCTCGCACCGCGGACTGAATCTCCTTGCGCATTAAGCATATTGAGGAGAAGCTGCGTGGCGTTGAGAAGGTGTGGATCATTATTGACATCCTCCATGGCCAAATGAATGGCAGTTTTGGCAACTCTGCCCGCCAATGTATCAAAGTCAACGATGGCACCAACATGAATGTTGGTATCAGCTGTCGCTAATGAGTACAGATTCGAAAGGAAGATGATAACATGAAATATTGCTCCCAACATTTGCTGGTGGCAATCAATGGCTGCAGTGTTGGGTGATGCGACGCGCTCCCCTGCTCACAGATGGTTAATTATGTGGTGTTCAATGTTCACTAACAGTCATGGCTTTTGGTGCAACGGCAAATGGGCTCTACAATTGATATCAGAGCTTGGTTTAGGCCTGGTCATGGGTTCAAATCTCCCCGGTGCCTTCCTGACCCGCGTAAGCACCTGGTATGCGCGTCGAGGGGGAGATTGTTGGGTGATGCAACGCGCTCCCCTGCCCACAGGTGGTTAATTATGTGGTGTTTCATGTTCACTAACAGTCATTGCTTTTGGTGCAACGGCAAATGGGCTCTACATGCAGTACCATCACTCCCCTTCATTTTTATCGGAGACGACTTAAAACCTTCAATTTCACAATCTTTTCACAGCTTCAACTGTTAAGACCATCACACTTTGTTCTTAGCAAATGCTGATCTCTTTGGGTATATATATATATATCAACAGTTGAACAATCTGGTGATATAGATATATACTAGCACTTGCACTTTTGAAGGGTTCAAGAATTACGCCGACAATGTTATATATATGATAGTGTTACAATATTTTTGAGATGAAGTGGCCTCATACACGAGATAGATGATAGGAAAGTTTTTTAGTATAATTGTGGTTGAATTTTTATTTCTTTATTGATATTAACAATTATTAAAATATTTTATATATTCTAAAATTATATATATATATTAGAAAACAAATGATATATATTCTTTAGCTAAATCAATTTTTAATCACTTCATTTATAAAATTATTTATTTATTGATATATTTATATAGTTTTGTAATTAATTGATTTAATTGTACAAAGTTTATCTTTTTACATCTTGATTCTATAGTTTTACTTCTAATTTATCATTGAGTCTAACACTTCAAGATTATATTTTTTGTGAAAAGCATAATTTAACAATTCTAATAAATTGTCAAATAATATTTTTGAAGATCCACCCTTTTATGAATTTTTTTTGTTAAATAGAAATTAATAATATTATTAAAAATATATAGTTTATATCTCAAAAATATAAATTTTCAAATCATATCTTGTAAAAAAATTATATTGTCACACAAATTCAAAATAATGAAAGTGAATTGAGTTTTCTTTTGTTAACCTTGAATTTAGCTTAATATTTTAAAAATCATACAACATGCACCAAATTTTGTTCTGACTAAAGTCATATGACTTAATTAGGAAAAAATAAAATTTAGAACTTCTTAAATGAAGGATAAATTATTGAAAGTGGTCATTTAGAGTGAATTGACTAATATAAAGCTAGACCCTTTAATTTCGTTTTGTCCATTTGCAATGATAGTGAAACTTATGAAGAATTCTATCAGCGTGATTTTTTTTTATTAGCGATGCATGTTTGGTTAAAAAAATTATAAAATAACTAAAAATAATAATGAAAGCACAATCAATTCCAGGCTCCACCATTGCTACAAAAGTATCCTTCTTCGATTCATATGTTAATACAACAACAAAAACAAACCTAAAAATAAGAAAAATAAAAGACTAACTATCAATAAAATTAAACATTAAAAATATAAAAATTACAACATTAATAAAATATAAAGAATAGATATTATAAAAGAAAAAAAATAAAAAATAAATCATATTAGATAAAGCATAATAAACTTTTACATGACTTCTTTATTGTTGCAGATCTAGATTAGATTGAAACATGGATCCAATCTACACACGTCCTCTCTACATTTTGATCTTTTACCTAGCTAATAAGAACTTGAGGATCTATGTAGGATTCATATAGGTTTATATGCAAACATGACTCTCTGTAGCATATTTCTTACAATCTCCATTCCTTATGAAATGTACTCAGAAGTCATGTATGCTACTATTGTTTAGTACTTAGATGTGAGCCTATAGATAGAGCAATGAATGCACATCTCTATTTCCTATAGCACATCTCTATTTTACTATTGTAAAATGAGAATATGTGAAAGATCATAATGATTTAATTTAAGAGATACATAAAATGGCACCAAAATAAAGAATAAGGAATGCCTACTAAGAAGCAACATAGTGGTCTGTTGGTCACAAGGACACGTTTGCAAGTAACTATGAAACACAAGCTGCATATAGCCACACACTTTCTATAACCCTTGGGACCTTCATTCATCCAACCCAACCTGGCCACTCCACATCCATGGCACACAAGCATTGGTGAAGACTCAGACTGTGCAATGTAGCTTAAGATCACCACATCCATTGTGCTAAAAAAATTAGCATCATCCAGCTCGATATACAAATCTGCCATCCCACCCACGCCTAAATCAACATGACTAATCCAATAGGTCATCAGGTCACACAGTGACTCCAATCACTTGGGCTCGTCTCATCCATGTAGCCTATCCCCATAAGCCCAGGCTTGTGTACAGATCACCAGTGCAACCTAAATCAAAATATTTTGCAGTGCCCAATCTTCCCATTATAAGATTGGAAAGTTCATCTGGGTGAGAAGTCCCAAGTCCACTACCCTTTATTGTGAGAAACTTAATTGGATCAATCTTGCCCATCCCTGGAAACAACCACTCGATCTGCAATCTTGACCAGAAGCGATATCACATGCTTTGGGGACCCTTGATGACCAGTGCAGAATCGTCATGAAACATTTGCAAGACACACATGATTTCATGTTGGCGGTATTAATTTCTACCATTAATAATAGACAGCCAGCCCACCATCCAGCCCACAACTCAATCGTCCATCCACCATCCACAATAAATTGCATAGCAGACACTCTACCGTCCCAGCCGCCCATGTTTTTAATATATGTTTAATATAGTGTAACATGTGTAAAATGTGTTGTGTGTAGAGAGTTCTCATACCATCTATAAATAGAGGCCTTTTGTAATGCATTTGTGCAAGGTAGTAAGGCAATAAAATCAATATTATTTCTGTGTATTTGTCTTTCTCTTTGCCTTCAAATTGGTATTAGAGCATGAAGAGCTGGGCCTAGGAGGAAAATAATTATGTGTTGATATGTATAACTACTGTAATAGTGAATGGAGCTTTTAATATTTTCTTGATTGCAGATCATTATCATCTTCTAAAGTTAGAAACTAGTGGCTGCCAAGATTGAGAGAATGTTAGGAACCTGTGTGTTCCTTCTGTTTATTTTGTTAGAGTAGTGTTGTTGGACGCATATGCTTTGTAAGTCGTCCTGTGAGTATATTTTATTATCCCACATGCATAGGTAGTATTACTTTTCTAGATCGTACTCAGTATATAAGAATAGGTTGAGGCCCTTGATGGGCACGGACGAATTTATTGTATTGAGCTTGCTCAAAGGAGGTTACCCCCTCGAAGTGACCTGCGATCAGTAGATTCATTCTGAGTTCTGCTATCACTTTGTATTCTGTTATTTCGAGCATTCTCACGATATTGCTATAAGGAGGTTCATCACATCTGGTATCAGAGCACTCTCTTGGGCTCGCTGGGTGGAAATTACATCAAATTTTTTTCTGTCGTGGCCTTCAGGTTCCTCTCACTTCTAATATCTCTTGTTATTGCAATAACTCTTTTCAGTTGTTCTGTCTGTGAGTGAATTTTTCTAAGTCGACTGTTCAAAAAAAAAAAAAAGAGTAAAAATTTTTCTATTTTTTAGTCGTAGCTTCCTTGTTTGCTTTCTGTTTCTGCTCATACTTCCGCAGAACGTCTGCAATATCATTTCGCATACTTCCTTCCTTGGCGACCCAACCCCAAATTTTACATATCAAAGCCCTAAATCCCTCATTTATCTAATTTTAGGGTTTGCCCTATGTTTTTCACCTCTCATCCAATCGCCACCAAACTGAGCCACAAGATTCAATTCCTCATTTTGCTCCCTTATCCCTCTTGGACTGTTCGCCTCATTTCGCCTCCCTACCCTTGAAACCCTCATTTTTCTGTTTCCCTTGTCCCCAGATAGTCTCCCACCACCCGTCGAACACCCATTTCCTATCTGAGTTTTACCCAAATCCAAGTTTGCCGTAATTAAAAAAGTTTTTGTTTCTCATCTTCTACCCATTCCAAAAAAAAAAAAAAAAACCCTTGCTTTATGGTTGTTACGCGTACAGGAGCAAAAATCATGGAAGAAGAAATGGCATCCCTCAAAACCAAACTTCAAGATCTGGATTCTGGGTCTTAACTTTCAGCAGTCGGCCATGAGCCGAAACCATTCAGGAGATACTGGGTCCTCTTCTGGCAATTTCCGTGGACCAAAGCTTGATTTTCCACGCTTCGATGGTTCTGATCCGACTGGATGGATCTATAGGGCAGAGCAGTATTTCAGCTTGCATAATACTTTGGATAACCACAAAGTCCCCCTTGCATCTTTTCCTTTGGAACATGAAGCTCTTCAATGGTTCCGTTGGTACATCAAGGCTAATGTAGGCCCAACGTGGAGAGAATTGTGCACCCTCATTTTGGAGCGCTTTGGCCCTAGTTCCTTTGATGATTTCACAGGAGCACTCACTAAACTGCGTCAAACAGGCACTGTAAGAGAATACCAGACAGAGTTTGAAAAATTAGCTAATCACACAGAGGGCTTGTCTGATGAATTCTTCCGTAGTTGTTTTGTCAGTGGTCTGAAGGATGCACTTCACTCAGAAGTCAAAATGTTTCGACCTACTACAATGATGGAAGCCCTTGGGTTGGCTAAGTTAGCGGAAGACAAGATTAGTGCTTTACAACGCTCCAGATCTAATTTTGTTCCATTCAGAAATACAGGTTCTCACAACCCTCCAGTCATACCAGCTCCCAGAACTACTCCGATCAAGCACTTGTCTGAAACAGAGATGCGAGTCAGGCGAGACAAAGGGCTTTGTTATAATTGTGATGAGAAATGGTCTCGGGGCCATAGATGTGTTCAGCAAAAGCTCTATCTCTTGGATGTGGATTCTCCACCGGAACTGGAAGAATATGTAGATGCTCAGGAAACAGTGGATGATGAGGTTGAGCCTCACCAGCCTGAACCTCCTTCACCAGAAGCTCCACCAGAGATATCTGTCCATGCTTTGGCAGGAGTCACTACTCCACAAACCATGCGGGTCCAGGGTTTCTTCAAGAAGATCCCTCTTACTATACTCATTGATTATGGTAGCATTCATAACTTCATTGATCCACGAATAGCCAAACAGGCTGATTGCTTTATCCATCCCTGCTCTAGCTTTGAAGTCATGATTGCCAATGGGGGCACTTTACCTTGTAAAGGGAAATGTCGCAATGTGCGTCTCTCTATTGACGATTATAACATGCGCTCTGACATGTTTGCCTTACCCTTAGGTGGCTGTGATGTGGTTTTGGGTGCCCAATGGTTACGCACTCTTGGCCCCATTCTCTGGGATTTTGCTGAACTTTGGATGCAGTTTTCAGCCGAGGGGCACCAACACACTTTGAAAGGCTTACAACCAGGGTCTCTCAGCATCATCAGTTCACACCGTATGGAAAAACTTCTTAAGAAGAATTCACATGGTGTCATCGCTCAGCTCCATTCCATTCAGATGCAGCCATCAACAGTCTCTAGCACTCCTGCCGATCTCCAACACATTTTGGACAAGTATTCTGGTGTATTTGCTGAACCTGTGGGATTACCTCCTTCTCGTCCAGAGGACCACCGTATTCAGCTCCTTCCTGGCAGTGTTCCGCCCAACATCAGGCCCTACCGCTACCCATTTCATCAGAAGACCGAAATCGAGATACTTGTCCGTGACTTACTGAAGCAAGGTATTATTCGCCCTAGTACCAGTTCCTTTTCTTCTCCAGTTCTGCTTGTTCGCAAAAAAGATGGGTCATGGCGACTCTGCATTGATTTCCGCGCACTTAATCATCTCACTATAAAGGACAAGTTTCCCATTCCAGTTGTTGATGAACTTCTTGATGAACTTCATGGGGCTCATTTTTTCTCCAAGTTAGATCTTCGTTCTGGGTATCATCAAATTCGAGTTAATGAGGAGGATATACCTAAAACTGCCTTCCGCACACATGATGGTCACTATGAATTTTTAGTCATGCCCTTTGGCCTCACGAATGCTCCTTCAACATTTCAGGCAGTGATGAATAACATATTTCGACCATACCTCCGAAAATTCATTCTGGTCTTCTTTGATGATATCCTCATATATAGCAAAACTTGGGCTGAGCATCTCCATCATCTGGAGCTTGTCTTGCAACTTCTCTCTGATCATCAACTCTGTGCAAAACTATCTAAATGTGTGTTTGGCCAGGAGGAAGTGGAGTATCTCGGGCATATTGTTGCACACCATGGAGTGCGGGTGGATCCTACAAAAATAGATGCCATGAAAACTTGGCCACATCCTAAAACTCTCAAGAACCTTCGGGGTTTTTTGGGGTTGACTGGCTACTACCGCAAGTTTGTCAAAGATTACGAGAAAATTGCAGCACCATTGACAGCTCTGTTAAAAAAGGATGCCTTCTCTTGGACCCCTGTTGCTGAGACTGCATTTGAACAACTGAAACAGGCTATGTGCAGTACACCTGTTCTCGCAATGCCAGATTTTTCCAAACCCTTCACTATTGAGAGTGATGCTTGTGGCAATGGATTGGGTGCTGTTCTCCTGCAAGATGACCATCCTATTGCATTCACTAGCAAAGCCCTCTCTGGTAAGAATCTAGCCCTCTCTACTTATGAAAAAGAAATGATGGCTATTTTGCATGTTGTACAGAAGTGGCGGCCATACCTCTTAGGGAGTCATTTTTGCATCAGAACCGATCACCAAAGTCTGAAATACTTCCTGGAACAACGGGTATCCTCTCCTACACAACAGAAATGGGTCAGCAAACTCATGGGGTATGATTATGAGATCACCTACAAGAAGGGTAAGGAGAATATTGTGGCAGATGCTCTTTCTCGCACATTTGATAATCAAGCTTCCCTTTCCGCTATTTCTATGCCCATTCCCAATTGGTTAGCGTCTGTTCAGCAGGGCTATGACAGTGTCTTCTTTATCTCAAATCATTCACCAGCTAGCCAATAATCCTTCTACTATACCACATTACTCTTGGGATGGTGCTTCTCTTCGATACAAGGGTTGGCTAGTGCTTCCTCAGAACCCAGCTCTACATCAGGCTATTTTTTATGAACTCCATGCTTCTCCTTCTGCAGGGCACTCAGGCTTCCTCAAAACTTATGAGCGAGCAAGGAGAAACTTCTTTTGGAAAGGGATGAAACAGATGATTCAACAGATGGTGGCTGAATGTGATACTTGCCAACGCCACAAGGGTGAAACGACCCTCCTTCCTGGCTTGCTCGAACCATTGCCCATCCCTACACGGATTTGGACTGATATTTCTATGGATTTCATTGAAGGGCTTCCTAAATCCGGTGGCAAGACAGTGATCTTGGTTTTGGTTGATCGTCTCTCGAAATATAGTCATTTTTGTGCCCTCAGCCACCCCTATACTGCCTCCTCTGTTGCACAAATCTTCATGGACCAGATATTTCATCTTCATGGACTCCCTTCTTCCATTGTCTCTGATCGTGATGCAACTTTTACTAGTCATTTTTGGACTGAACTATTTCAGAAAACTGGCACCAAACTGAAGATGAGTTCGGGCTATCACCCACAAACTGATGGTCAAACTGAAATTGTCAATAAATGCTTGGAAACTTATCTTCGTTGCTTCACTTTCGAACAGCAACATCAGTGGGCCAAGTGGCTCCCTTTAGCTGAATGGTGGTACAATACCTCTTACCACACTGCCTCTAAAATGACTCCATATGAAGCAGTCTATGGTCAGGCACCTCCAGTGCTCCTTCCCTACACTCCCAACAGCTCACCAGTCCAGGCAGTTGACATAGTTCTCCACAGCAGGGATCAGATTCTTCGTACCTTACAGGATAATCTTCACATGGCCCGTAATCGGATGAAACAACAAGCAGATCAACACCGTTCTGAGCGCTCATTTCAAGTTGGGGATATGGTTTTTCTTCGTCTACAGCCATACAAACAATCCTCCCTAAAGCTGAAAGGGCGTCATAAGCTGGCCCCAAAATTTTATGGGCCTTATAAGGTTCTACAGAAGATTGGTTCAGTTGCTTATAAACTGGAACTTCCTCCTTCTTCCCGCATTCATCCAGTCTTTCATGTTTCTTGTCTAAAGAAAGTTCTGGGTACCACTGTCAGAGCACAAACTACTCTCCCTGAAATGGATACGGAAGGATCCATTATCCTGGAGCCGGTGGCAATCATTGACCAGCGCACTCGCCAGCTTCGCTCTCGCTCCATCTCTGAGGTCTTGATTCAGTGGCATGGCATGCAACCAGAGGATGCTACCTGGGAACCCCTTCTTCAGATTCAACAACAATTTCCACACCTTAAGCTTTGAGGACAAAGCTTTTTTCTAAGGGAGAGGGGATGTTAGGAACCTGTGTGTTCCTTCTGTTTATTTTGTTAGAGTAGTGTTGTTCGACGCATATGCTTTGTAAGTCGTCCCGTGAGTATATTTTATTATCCCACATGCATAGGTAGTATTACTTTTCTAGATCGTACTCAGTATATAAGAATAGGTTGAGGCCCTTGATGGGCACGGACGAATTTATTGTATTGAGCTTGCTCAAAGGAGGTTACCCCCTCGAAGTGGCCTGCAATCAGTAGATTCATTCTGAGTTCTGCTATCACTTTGTATTCTGTTATTTCGAGCATTCTCACGATATTGCTATAAGGAGGTTCATCACAGAGAAGAAAAGATCCTAGTTTAATGTTTGAAGAAGGTATGAGCTAATTTCTTGGAGTGATGTCTAATGATAAAAAAAAAATTGTTAAAAGGGGAAAATAAGCATTATACTGTTCTTTGTTTAAGCTATATGTCATTGGCTTAGACTTGTTTGGTGGATTTGCTTTGTAAAGCAAAAAATTGTAAGGTGCAGTTGTAATTGTGTATTAATATGGCTTCAGGAAGTAGTATAGCTCAACCACAAATTCCAATATTTTCTGGTAAAAATTATGAATTTTGGGCAATAAAAATGAAGACACTATTTTGTTCTCAAGGCATATGGGATCTTATTGAAAAGGGTTTTATTGAACCACAAGATGAGTCTACATTAACACAAGATGAAAAGGATAAATTACAAGATAACAAGAAAAAGGATGCTCAAGCATTGTTTCTAATTCAACAATCTTTAGATGAATCAATTTGTCCTAAGGTTTGTGCTACTAAAAAGTCTAAAATTGCATGGGATATTTTAGAAACAGCATATCAAGGGACATCAAAAGTTAAGATTGCTAAATTGCAAACTTTAAGGCGTGACTTTGAAAATTTGTGTATGAAGGATTCAGACTCAGTTGATCAATTTCTAAATCAAGTAATGAATGTGGTTAGTCAAATTAGATCATATGGTGACAATTTGACAGATCCAAAAGTTGTAAAAAAGATACTTCGTTGTTTGCCTAGAAAATTTGATGCCATTGTTGTTGCCATTGAAGAATCTAAAGATTTGACAATACTATCTATCAATGAATTGATAGGCTCACTTTTATCTCATGAATCAAGAATGAATAGAAATAACAATTATTCTTTGGAGAATGCATTTAGATCGCAGGTATCTTTTGGCAAAGGAAGAGGAAGATCAAACTATAGAACAAGAGGAAGAGGTAGAAGCATAGATGGACGTGGAAGCCCAAACCAAGAAGAAAGAACAAATCAATCCATTCAGAGTTCAAATAGAGGACGTGGTAGAAGTTCATTCCAACACCCATCATCAAGGTTTGATAAATCTCAAATTTAGTGTCATTATTGTAAGAGATTTGGTCATATTGCAAGTGAATGTAGAAAGAAACAAAAGGATATTGAAAAGAATGGTGCTAATTACTCAGATGTATCTGATTACAATTCAGGAAGTTTATTTATAACTTGTAATGTTGCTCAAGAAAGCTCTAGTGATATATGGTTCCTAGATAGTGGATGTAGTAACCATATGACTGGGAATAAAGATTCGTTTGCTAGCTTGGATGATTCTATAAAATCTAAAGTAAAGCTAGGAAATGATAGTAAAGTCTCTCTAATGGGAAAAGGTGTTATAAATGTCTTGACAAAAAATGGAGGAAAAAGATATATTCCTGATGTGTATTTTGTGCCTGGATTAAAACACAATCTCATGAGTGTTGGTCAATTAGTACAAAAGGGTTACAAAGTTTCTTTTGATAATGATGTTTGCACAATCTTGGATAGAAATCCTAGTGGCAGGTTAATTGCAAGGGTCAACATGACACAAAATCAAATGTTCCCCCTCCAGATTCATTGCATTTAAGAAGTTAAAGAAGTTAGTTTCAAGACAATATACTTAGATCAGTCATGGCTATGGCATTTGAGATATGATCATCTTCATTTTGATACTTTGAGTTTGTTACGAAAGAAGAATATGGTGAAAGGATTGCCTCAAATATTGAAACCACCAAGTTCATGTGAAAGTTGTATTTTGGCAAAACAACATAGAGAAAACTTCCTAGTAGGAGGTTCATATAGAGCAAGAGCACCATTGGAATTAGTTCACGTTGATATATGTGGACCTATGCAAACTCCATCTTTAGGAGGAAGTATATATTTCCTAACATTTATTGATGATTTTAGCAGGAAGATTTTGATATACTTTCTCAAACAAAAAAGTGATGCTTTTGAAAAGTTCAAGGAGTTTAAAAATTTGGTTGAAAAACAAAGCAATCACTACATCAAGGTATTGTGATCTGATAGAGGTGGTGAATTCAGTTGTAACGATTTTCTAGAATTTTGCAGATTTCATGGAATTAAGAAGCAGTTTATGACAAGGTACACACCACAAAAAAATGGTGTAGTAGAAAGGAAGAATAGAACCATAATGGAAATGGAAAGGAGTATGTTGAAGGCCAAAAATGTATCCAATGAGTTTTGGGCAGAAGCAGTAGCATGTGCTGTATACATTTTGAATAGGAGTCCTACAAAGAGTGTTAAGAACACAATTCCACAAGAAGCATAGAATTGTAAGAAACATACAGTATCCCATTTTAGAGTTTTTAGATGTGTTTCTTATTCATTAGTGCCATCTGAATTGAGAAATAAATTGGATGATAAAAGTGAAAAATGCATCTGTATTGGTTATAGTGAAGAATCAAAGGCTTATAGATTGTATAATCCATTTTCAAAGAAATTGATCATTAGTAGGGATGTTAAATTTGAAGAAGAAGATTCATGGCATGAAAATGATAACAAAAAAGTCACAAGAGGAGCACCAATATTACAAGGTGATGATGAATTAAAGGAACAAGGGACTCAATCAACACCGAATACTCCACCAAGGAACTTTGTGCAAGATGCCTCACCTCCAAGTTCAAATGTAAGTGATAAATCTGATTCAACATTCTCAACACTAGGTTACAAAGGTAAGAAGACAAGAAGCTTAAAATAAATATATGATCAAGAAGAAGAGAATGTACACATTTACTCAAATTATGCTTTATTTTCTTGTGATCCATTGTATTTTGATGAAGCAATTAAAGAAGATAAATGGATCAAGGAAATGGATGAAGAAATTGACTCTATTGAAAGAAATAACACATGGGAATTAATGGATTTACCTAAAGAAAAAGAATGTATAGGAGTCAAATGGGTTTACAAAACTAGATTTGATGAAAAAAGGTGAAATTGTTAAGCACAAGGCAAGACTAGTTGCTAAAGGTTTTTCACAACAATATGGAGTTGATTATAATAAAACATTTGCTTCGGTTGCTAGACTTGACATAGTTTGAACTATTTTAGCAATAGCAGCACCAAATGATTGGAAAGTGTATCAAATGGATGTAAAATCAGCTTTTTTGAATGGTTTTCTTGATGAAGAGGTATATGTTAAACAACCACCTAGTTATGAGGTTAGTGGGCATGAAAACAAGGTATATAAACTAAACAAGGCACTTTATGGTTTGAAACAAGCTCCTAGGGCTTGGTATAAGAGGATTGATTCATACATGATAAGTAATCAATTCAATAGAAGTAACAATGAGCCCACATTATATGTTAAGACTAATAAGGAAGGTCAGATTTTGATTGTATGCTTGTATGTTGATGACTTGATATTCACTGGAAATCTATCAATAAACATGTTCAAGTCAGAAATGATGAAAGAATTTGAAATGACAGATTTGGGGTTGATGAGATATTTCTTAGGTATTGAAGTTATTCAATGTGACAAAGGTATCCTCATTTGTTAATCCAAGTATATAAAGGATGTTTTAAAGAGATTTAAAATGATGAATTGCAATCCAATGTCAACTCCAGTTGCAACAGGAACAAAACTTAGCAAGGAAGAAAAGGGCTCAAATGTTGATTCAACTATGTTTAAAAGACTTGTTGGAAGTTTAATGTATATGAAAACTACAAGGCCAGACATCATGTATAGTGTCAGTTTGATCTCAAGGTTCATGGAATCACTACAAAATTCTCATTGGCAAGTTGGAAAAAGGATATTGAGATATATTGCAGGAACAATGGGATATGGAATCCTATATTCCAAAGCTAACAATTTTGGTTTAATTGGTTATACTGACAGTGATTTTGCAGGTAGCATTGATGACATGAAGAGCACTTCTGGATATATCTTTCACCTTGGATCAAGAGCTGTACCATGGGCATCAAAGAAGAAACCTATAGTGAAGATTTCATTAGCTGAAGCAGAATATCTAGCTTCCACTTCCACATCATGTCAAACGGTATGGATGCATCAAATTTTGTTCGATCTTCACCATCATCAGGAGGAATCAACACTAATTTTTTATGATAACAAATCAACAATAGCATTATCTAAAAATCATGATAAGAGGAGCAAACATATTGATACAAGGTGTATACACTAATCTAATGTGCTAGAAATACTAATCTAATGAAAGCATTTACACATTAAACTAACATAACATATAAGAGAGACAAAGAGAAGACAAACTCAAATGAGAATGTGAGCCATGGATAGGCTCTCTCAATGAGATTTGTTCTCTTGTTTTTGAGATGTGTCTATGTGTAGATTGGGGATGCATGCTCAAATGCTCAAAGTTGCTTCAATGGTGGAGATGGATAATAGCAAATTGGTAGCTTTGTGAGCTCTCAATTTGGCATTATAAGGGTATGGGTATGGCTTTTGGCTCTCAAAAGGGCATGGTAACTTTAGCTCAAAGATTGTTGATGAAATGGCTTGGGATGGGATTCAATTTATAGGCTAAGGGGTAGAGGGATGGAGGGCTTAGATGCAAGGATGGATGAAGGCTTTAGGAGGGCTAGGATTCACTCAAAGGGGAGCACATGGATTGTGCTTATTTAGCACCAATGGGAAGGTGACACTTGTCACAAGGAGGATGAGTGTGAGAGGGTAGGGTAAAGGGTTGGTTAAAGGCATTATGAGTGGGGTTGAGTATGTAAGAGAGATGTAAGAGGAATGAGTGTGGAAGAGGGAAGAGTGTGGAAGATGGATGTAAGAGTCATGAGTGGGTTTGTAAGAGTCTTTTATGTTTTGTAAGAGCACTCATGACTTGGTGGTTGGGATTTTTGAGGGGAGACTTTGGTTTGGATTAGGAAAGTCTTAAACTTGTTTAAGGAATGTGACAACATTAGGGGGTGGATTAGGCTTGGGTTTAGGATTAGATTAGGAATGTTAGAGATGTGCAAGTGGATGGCATTAATGAAGGTGGGTGAGTTAGTGGCTAAGCTTGGTTAGTATGGGTGGATGGGGTGGATTAGGCTAAATGGAGGATTAGAGATAGGTTAGGGGTTTTTGAATTTGAGGATTTCATTTATCAAATAGATTTATTTAATAAATGGGGATTTTTGGAACTAGATAGGAGAAAAGGATTTAATTGATAAATAATAGATTATTTGATTTATCAATTAGGACTATAGATGATTAATTAAATTAATCAACTAGGGATGGCAAAGGATTAATTAAATAAGAATTTAATTAATGATGCCTTTAGAGATGGCTAAATTAGATTACCAAAGCAGTGTAATCAAATTTAGGTGTCTACATTTTGCCCCTCTTTGACATAATGTTGAGACAACACTATTTCAAAGAAGTTTGAATGAAGACGACACGAAGAAGATGTTTTAGCAACAAGGTTGCCCCAGTCTCGAATAAGAAGAGGAGAGACTAGACTTAGATGATGGCCCCTCAAGAAGACGGCAGGGAGAGAAATGAGGCTCGATGACTTCTTGAAAAGTACAAGAAATTGAGATGAGCTAAGACACAGGTTGGCAAAGAGAAGGGGTTGAATTAGCTCAAACTTGCACTATGGGAGAATGATAAAGGAGAATCAGATGCACAAGAGTAAAGCAAGCTTAAGACTTTCCAATATTTGGGAGGGGGGGGGTGGAGGAGCGGAGTGCTATAAAATGAATCCATGGTAGGGAGATGGATGATGGAATGATAAAGCTGATGCAACAGGATTTCAAAGAGTCAGATTGGCGAAAGATGGGTTTCGGAGATCCCTAGGACTAGGATTGTGGATCTCGAAAGATGAGGCTTGGTGGATTGATTTGATTGGTGGATCCCTAAGACTAGGATTGTGGATCCCTAAAGCTAAGCATGAGGAGTGATTCAAAGAGATACTGATGCATAAGCTGGGGTAGGAGTGACAGATGTAGGATATGGATGGGGGATAATGGAGATGAAGGGAATCCATTGAAGCTTTTTGAGTGGGGGCATACTTCAAAGAGAAGTACCACCATGTAGTTGAGCACTAGATTTTCTATAGGACTATTGGTTAATTTCCAAAGTTACCAATAACATCAAGGCCTTTTCACCAGCTTTCCAAAGGACTGACGAACTAACTCGAAACAAACACACAAGGATTGCCCCAGTATCACACATGAACCCTAGAGGAAGCAACGTGGAAACGACACTAGGTAACCCACAAGAAGAAAAGGAAAACAAGCAAAAGACCTGATCAAGACCTTACGCTCTGATTGCCCCATTCGCAGCATACCATGATATGGAAGATCGTGGCAACCTTGAGGAGGGAACAAGGAGATTGCTTGGAAAAGATACTTCAAGACCCAAAAGGGAAGATCCCAAATCAAAAGAAAGTGAAAATCCAAAAGAGAACCATTTGCCAACGAGATGGGTAGGACGAGGTACTAACCGACCAAAATCAAACATGAGGAAAGCTATATCCTGCAAGGATCTATCGGAGAGCACCTAAGCTAATGGATCGGGATGAGTGATGCTTTTGGCAAGCTGAACTAAGAAGGATAACACTTTGGTGACAGGAGATCTAGCTAAAGGATGCATTGGAATAGCTAACCAAGGTGTGCGATGTTTGCAAGATGTTGACCAAGGATGAACTAACATGAAAGCCAGATAGATACAATGATACTAAGCTAAAGAGGATGTACAAGCTGACGAACCAAGATATGTTACAAATGTACAACTTTGTTCATGTTTTGTTTTTTGTGAGATGGAAATGTTTGTGAATAATGGGATGTCTATAATAGTTGATAGGTGGATAGGTAGATGGTTTGTGAAAAGCTTAAGTGAAAATGGGGTTTTGTGTGTGCACGTGATAGGATACAAGCTAGGATACAAGATTATTTACAAGCTGAAATATGGTACAAGCTTTGGAAAAGATTTGGATATACAAGGTATGGTACAAGATTTACAAGGTATAATAAAAGCTTTGGTACAAGATTTTACAAGCTGTACAAGAGGTATTTACAAGCTTCATCAGATTTTGGATATTTGGTTGGAACACCAAGGGAACAAGCAGGTATTTTATGGGATGGTGAATGGATGGATGAGGGATAGGATAGTGATAGATAATGGATGAGTCTTAGTACACAAGGTGCCTGAATTAACAAGTTTTCACCAAAGTACCTATCCAAGGCGCCTGAATTTCCAAGTTTTCACCATTGGACGCTTATTTCTCTTTACTATTTTTTTGTATTTTTCAAAAGCTGGGTATACCAAGGATCTTCAAGCATAGAACTTCTTGAGATGAATGATGTTAGTAGGATCATTCAAGAGTTCTCCTTCCAGTGTAGATAGTTGATAGGCTCCGGAGCCAAAGGAAGCATTCACAACATAAGGACCAAGCCATGTAGGTTCAAACTTGCCTTTCTTTTCTCGCTTTGCTTGGACTTTCATGTTTTCTTTGAGGACCATGTCACCTGGCTGAAAGTGTCATGGAAGCACCTTCTTGTTGAAATTCCTTTTGAGACGAGTTTGATAGATTGTGAGATGATCATAGGCTTGTTTTTGCTTCTCGTCTAAGAGATCTAGCTGGGTGAGTCAAGCTATTCTGTATTCTTCATCTGATATTTGCCCTCGCAAAGATATGCATAGTGAGGGAAGTTCAACTTCTATAAGTAATGCCACTTCGGCACCATAGACTAGGGAGTATGGAGTTGTGCCTGTGGATGTACGAAAGGAAGTTTGATAGGCCCATAGAGCCGGATTTATTTGTAGGTGCCAATCACGGCCGAAATCATTGACAACTTTCTTTAGGATTTTGACGAGGGTTTTGTTAGTTGCCTCTGCCTAGCTGTTACCTTGTGGGAAATATGGGCTAGAAAAGCGGTGATGGATGCGAAGGGAAATGCATAATTCTTCCATGTTGAGATTTTCAAAGTTACCTCCGTGGTCAGTGAAGATGATTGATGGGATGCTGAAGTGGCAAACAATGTGGTACAAGATGAACTTGGAGACTTGAACTCCTGTAGCTGAGACTAGGGGGACTGCTTCCACCCACTTAGTGAAATAGTCTGTAGCTGTTATTATCCATTTATGTCCATCAGATGAGAGAGGTGTGATAGTTCCAACTAGATCAAAGCCCCAACAAGCGAAAGGCCAAGGTGGTGCAATAGGCTGTAGATCCTGTGCTGGAGCGTGCACAAGATTTGCATGCTGCTGACATGGGAGACACTTTCTGACAAAGTCACAGGAATCTTCTTCAATGGTAGGCCAATAGTAGCCTGCTCTAAGGATTTGTCATTCTAGGACAATACCACTCGTGTGGGCACCGCAAAGTCCAGAGTGTACTTATTTTAACGCTATTGTGGCCTCATTTTCATCTAAACTTTGAGAGAGAGTATCATGCTAACCCCAACGATATAGGGTATTGGCTATGATAACATAGCGGGATGATTTTCGAATAAGGTTCTGGTGTTGGGTGCGTGTGAGGTGAGGGGATATGATACCATCAT
Organism: Cupressus sempervirens; assembly: GCA_028749045.1. Lineage (NCBI taxonomy): Eukaryota > Viridiplantae > Streptophyta > Pinopsida > Cupressales > Cupressaceae > Cupressus > Cupressus sempervirens. The sequence goes on along the minus strand of CM053787.1, from coordinate 95,673,510 downwards.
TAAGGTAAGCGTGAATTTCATGGTACCAAGGGGATTGGGGACCAACCAAGATACAAACACGGTTTGAATCCTCATTCGCATAAGTGGGTGTGAGGAGTTGCTCAACTAAAAATTCATACTGCGTAGCTTCTTGGGGAATTTCCAAGAGTGAGCCAATAGTGGCCATGGCGTCTGCTGCTTTATTTTGCATTCGTGGCACTTGTGTAAACTAAAGCTTTGTAAAATGTTGGGTCATCTGATCAACTAGCTCTTTGTAGGGTAATAGCTTTTCATCTTTGGTTTGATATTCATTTAAGACTTGTTTGATGATGAGCTGGGAATCGCCAAAGATTTCTAACTCAGTGATATTCCATTCTACAGCTATCTTTAACCCTGCTACAAGAGCTTCATATTCTGCTATATTGTTGGTGCTAGGGAATTGTAGCTTGAAAGCTTTTGAAATGTAATCTCCTTGAGGTGTAACCAACAATATTCCTGCCCCTAATCCATGAGAGGTGTATGAGCCATCAAAATAAAGCTTCCATGGGGGTTGTTCTTCAATTAGGCAGATATGCTCCTCTGGAAATTCTGTGAGCAAAGGATATGTATCTACTAGAGGTGCATCAGCTAGGTGATCTGCTATAGCTTTCCCTTTGATTGCCTTTCTATCCACATACTGGATGTCAAATTCACTAAGGAGCATAACCCATTTGGCCAAATGGCCTGTAAGTGTTGTTCTGGAGAGCATATACTTGAGAGGGTCAATCTTGGAGACTAGTTGGATGGTATGACTTAGCATGTAGTGGCAAAGCTTTTGAGTTGAGAAAACAACTGCCAAACAAGCTTTTTCCATAGGAGTGTAATTGAGTTCATAACCAACTAGGGTTCTACTGATATAGTAGATGGCTCTCTCTCTACTATAATCATCATGTTGTGCTAGAAGTGCCCCTAGAGCAGTAGGTGTTGCTGATATATACAAGATCAAGGGACGACTAGGAACTGGTGGAACCAAGATAGGGGGATTGGTGAGATACTACTTGAGCTGATCGAAGCTGCGTTGACATATAAGATCCCACTTGAAGTTCTCATTCTTCTTTAGCAAGTGTGAAAATGGTGTACACTTATCTGCAAGTTGGGAGATGAAGCGCCGGACAGATTGAAGTTTTCCCTGAAGAGAGTGAAGTTGTCGCAGTGTCTGGGGAGGAAGCATGTCTAAGATAGCCTTGACCTTTTTGGGGTCGATCTCTATACCTCGTTTAGAAACTATCAAGCCTAGAAGCTTGCCAGATGTGACCACAAAGACACACTTCTTGGGATTTAGCATGAGATGATATTGGGCCAACCTATCAAAGACTTTCTCCAAGTCAGCAAGATGATCCATGAAGGTGTGAGATTTGACTAGGATATCGTCCACATAATCTTCCAAAATGCTATGGATAAGATCATGGAAAATGGCTGTCATAGCTCTTTGATAGGTAGCCCCAACATTCTTTAGGCCAAAAGGCCTCATGGTGTAGCAAAAGGTTCCCCAAGGGGTAGTGAATGTTGTCTTATGCTGATCCTCTTCTGCAATCTTGATCTGATTATACCCGAAAAATTCATCCATAAGGGACAAAATTTCATGTCCAGCTGTAAGATCTACAATCATATCTATGTTGGGCAAGGGAAAATCATCCTTTGGACAAGCTTTGTTAAGATCTCTAAAATCAGTGCAGATTCTGATGTCACCGGAAGGCTTAGTGACAGGGACCATGTTCGAGATCCACTCTGAGTAGTCGATAGGTCGGATAACCTTAGCAACTAACATTCTTTCTAGTTCAGCTTTGACTAGTAATGCCACCTTGGGGTGCATTTTTCTAAGCTTTTGTCTGACAGGCTTGATCTTTGGATCGACTGCAAGATGATGAACTACAAGCTTTAGATCAAGTCCTGGCATATCCTGATATGACCATGCAAATCGGCCAATGTTCTCTCGTAAAACCTCAAAGAGGAGGTCAGCTTGGTCTTGTGATAGGGATGCAGCAATGTGAACAAGTCTAGGGATCTCTGAAGAACCAATGTTGACTTCTCTAGTATCCTCTATTAGAATAGAAGACACCTCTAGTCGATTATCTTGAGGAGGCAATACTAAATCCTCATGTTCTGCTTGTGGCTCTAGATTTTCTTGCTGAGGGGTTCTCTTTGCTACCTTAGCTAGTCCCAGATTTACCTTAGTTCTAATTTTGGGTGTATCGAAACTAGGTTGGGGATTTTCTCCAAAATACCCCTTGGGATCTAGCTTGTAGATATAGGCAGAATCTGGCTTTGTCTTCTTGTGAGGTGTTTCAGCTCCCATGAATCTTAGAAGCACTTCCTCTGATGCGAACTCATCAATATGTATGACACTTGGTTGGTCCCAATCTATGAGTTGTGGATGAGCGAGTGGTAGGTCAATGAGATGGATGGATAGTTCTCAGAGAACGGAGTCTCCTAGGAAGATTTGGTTGGGGATATCGTCATAGGCTCTCTTTTCAACTTCCTCAGGAATGTCTTCAATTTCGACAAGGTCATGGTGGATGTTCGAAAAAGCATGACCGTTCTCATTGGTGCCCCCAGTTGTGGGTATGCCAAAGCCAAGACATGACTTCATTTCCCAGTTATGTGCTTCGATGGGACATTGCATGCCCCTTTCTTCTAGTCCTAGTCCACCTCCTTGATAGTTCCATTTTTCAGTGATGAGCTTATGTTCTTGGGGATACTTTCGACTGAAGTGATCAAGGTGTGCTTGATTTCTTGGAGGTGCATCCTTATGTAACCAATTGTTGATATCTGGAGTGAGCTCTTCATGAAGAGGGGTTTTTGAGGACACAAAGGTGGTTGGGCCAAACTCTTTGTATCGAGGAGGTGGAATCTCCTTAGCTTTGTGATATGTTGGCCGTCCATGGGTATGTGGATCAAGTGGTATTGCTCCGACAGCAAATGCATTTGATAGACTATATTCTCCATAGCCTTTTTTGTTGATCTTTATAGTAGATAGGGTGGAGGCGAGGATGGTTTTTGCGTCATTACAAGTGTGGGATGAGTTGGAAATGGCTGTGCCGATGTCTATTCCAGGGAAATGATTTGTATATGAGGCTTCAACCGCATTGCAATAAGAAAAGGGTTCTGGATCGGCATGGATGGTTACCTCAGTGCCCTGATGAAGAAATTTGATGCACTGATGGTAGGTGGATGGAATGGTCTTCATAGCATGAATCCATGGGCGACCGAGGAGGATGTTAAATGGTAGGTTTAGATCAACAACATGGCAAACTATCTCTTGGATAATCGGCCCAACCTTGATTGGTAGCAAAATAGTCCCTTCTGTGGTTCTTTCCAAGTTGTCATAAACTTTGATGGTGATAACCTCACCGATCATATCTGCCTCGATATACCCAGCTTGTTTTATGAATTTTAGGGTGCAAATTTTCAAGGCTGATCCATTATCTATCATTACTCTTTTCATAGCAAAATTGGATACCATGATGGCTATGCGAATCGGAAGGGTGTGATCTTGCTCGACCGCAGGTATGTCAGTGGGTTTGAATGATAGGGCACATGAGGAGGATAGGTGTCTGACAAGATTACGAAAGTCAGTAGCGTTGATATCAAAAGGGACACGAGATTCTATGAGAGCACTATCAAGGATGTCTTTGTACACAGGACTAGTGCAAAGAAGGTCTAAAATGGAGATTTGGGCTGGCATGTTCCCAAGGTGTTCCAAGATATTGTACTGGCTTTTTGATGGAGCTGATGGTGCTGGTGAAACTGGTGGGCCTACGATGTTAAATTGCACTCTTCGAGTGGTGACTGCACACTCATTGTTTGGTCCTCGGATATTGATAACATTGACAGAAGGCTCTTTCTTGGATATACAACCTATAAGGCTACCATAGTCTATATAGGATGAAGTGTGGTCATTGTTCTTCCCATGCTGTTGGTTTGGTTGGCGGTTGTTGGTGTTATTTTGGATAGGTGCTTTTCCAGGATTTTGGTTGTTGTGTGGAGGAAAAGCATTTTGATTAATCTATAAGCCTGCATTGGGAGAGGTTTGGGCACCAACGGTGATTTCTTTCCAATCAATGAGGTCCTGCACATAATCTTTCAGTTTCATGCATCTGAGGGTGGTGTGACCATTTACCCTATGGAACTTGCAATACTCATTGTCCTTGTACCATGCAACTTTGGATTGTCTTGGATCAATTTGCTAGGTAGGAGGAAATTTGATGAGGTTTTCCTTAGCCAATTCATCAAAAATAACATCCAATGGCTCACCAAGGGGTGTATAGTTTCTAGGTGTAGGTTGGAATCTGGGCTTTTGCCCTGCAGCTACATTGATGGCATTAGCTTGATTGTTAGACCCTTGAAAGTTGGGTCTTGTATTGTGGTTTTGATAGCTTTGGTTATTCCATTGTTGGTAATTGATAGCTTGTTGGTTGTTTTTTTGATATGGTGGGTTAGACTGGTTTTGAGAAGGACCAACAATATTCACATGTCTAGTGTCAGTAACCCCATCTCTTGCAACATGCTTGTTTTTGTTCCAATACCTAGACTTGTCATTGGAATGTGATTGAGTTTGGTTGGCCTCTTTGTAATTCTTGACCACACCATCTTTGATGAGTCCTTGCTCAAGGATCATTCCTTTCTCTTTGATATCCTTATAGGTCTGCAAACAGTTCATGGTCATGTGGTGAGCCAAGCTGGGATGTGCATTATCAATAAATATTTTCACCACATGGCGTTCTGGCAAGGTGCAGGATATGTGGGTGGTAAGGGTTTGCCATCTTTGTAGGTATTTGGCAAGGCTTTCTCCACCTTTTTGCTTGGTGTGGACAAGATCAACTATTGATAGCTCTGTTTCAACAAGATGGGCATATTGGGCTACGAATGCCTCAGATAATTCAGCAAAGTTTTTAATTGTGCCATAGGGGATTCTGTAAAACCATTCAAGAGCTGGTCCAGCCAAGCTTTTGGGAAAAAGGCGCAAGAGGAAGACATCATTGTATGCCACGTCCTGGCAGTGCATGTAAAATTCTTTGATATGTGTGACAGGGTCTCCTTTTCCTCTGAATTTGTCAAATTTGGGTACCTCAAAGTGTTCGGGAAATGGTGTCGTGGTAATGGCTCTGTCAAATGGGTAAGGACACACATTCTCAAACTTGAATGTCTTCGGATCATTCCCTTCTTGGATGGCTTTCAAAGCTGTCTTCATTTACTCCCATTCTAAATTGATAGGTGATGGCTGGGGTGCCCCCAATGTAGGAGTGCCTTGAGGTAGGTATGCGCTAGATGGGGCCACTGAATATGGATGGCTGTGAGGGATTTGCTAATAGGGATTGTACATTGTTTGGGTAGCTGCATGGTGCATGATGGGTTGCTGTGGGGGAGGTGCGCATATTGCTGCATGTGCTGCGAGGCTTGCTGTTGATATGGGATTTGAGGTTGGGATTGAGGAACATAAGCTGGCTATGGGATAAATGGATTGCTTTGTGGGGGTAAGGTATAATATGGTTGTGAGGCTTGGGGAAAGGATCAGGGGGCTTATGGGGTTTGACCATTATATGTGGGTTGTGCCCCCATTTGGGATGGTATTTGTAAATAATTGGTGGTTGGCTGGATTGGTGGATTACCTCCTAGAAGTGGCATTGAAAAGTAGTTGGTAATTGGAGGTAATGGATTAGTTGGTGGTGGAGGTGGTCAGACTGATGGGGTTTGATAGCTTTGTGGCTGGACTTAGAAGCTTGGTGGAGTGGTGGCAGGGGCTGGGGTCACTTGGGAGCTTGGCAAAAAATTGGTAGTAGCTTGTGGGATTTGATAGCTTTGTGGAGTAAGGGTAGTAGCTTGTGGATTTGTGGCTAATGGTATTGAGCTCCCAAGACCTAATGGAAATGATGGGATTATTCTTTGGGCTGTGGTGAACAAGCTGGGGGTGATGAAAGGTTGATTACTTGGCCCCATGGGTGGCATCCCTGTTGTATATTGTTGAGGTTGGCCAAAGATGCTAGCACTGATTTGGGAGATGGGTGGATTTGGAAGGCTGGGTTGGGGAGCAGCAGCAATAGTGAAGGGGGTGAACGATGAGGTGTTTTGGGTAAAGGGGGTTTGGAGTGGAGAGGTATGAACCAAGGATGGAGTGGTGGTGGTTGGGTTGGCTTGCGGCATGGAGATTTCAACTTGGGTGGATGATGGTATGTTTGGGTCTGTTGGGTCATATGGATTGGCTGGAGGCTCTTCTTTTGGCATATATTGAGGATAATTTGGATCATAAGAGCCTATGGGTGGTGGTAGCTACCCAAGCAATGGGTGAGATGGATCTGATAATGGAGGGGGTCTTCCAAAGTCAAAGGTTCCTACATTGTCCCTTCAAAAATTAGCCATGATTGTCTCTTTGTTCTTGTCTATAATGGCGTTTACCAATACTGTATTTCCTAGTTGGTTCATGAAAGCTTCAATGTTAGTAGATGATGGCATAGCTTTCTCTGGGTTGAAGGATGGCTGAGTGCTCAAGGGGGGTGAGGATGTTCGATCCAAATGATAGGGCTCCATTGTTTCTTTCTTCTTGGCTAAGTAAGTGACGGGTGGCATGAAAAATGCTCCTAGGGATGAGATGCAATAATGCTGATGGATGCAAAAGGGGGAAGGCTTCTCTATGCAAATGATTTCCTAGGTTGAGGCAAAGCTATATGACAAAACCTAAGGAGGATTGGCTTGGGGATTCTTACTTCAAAGATATGTTTCCAAAGCACAAAAGGTCTACTTTCCTATGTGCAAGCTTGGTGGTGATTGTGTCAACTTAAGGATAGACTGATGATCCTTTAAGAAGAACACGAGATTGACCACTTGTGGATCCCAACCTTTAGCTCAAGGTGATGAGGGATAACAAGTGACAAAGCTAGATTACCCTAGACAAAGCTCTGTCAAAGGGATAACCTTGGTGAGATTGGTGGATTTGGAAGATTTTAGGAATGGCAAACTTTTAGCAAGGTGACAACAATTTTGAAAGCTTAGATGTGCAGATTTTGGATTGTTGGCTAGATGGTTTGATTCTAAATGAGATGGATGAACTAATAATGCTTACAAGGATAACCTAAGATGGCTGGCTTTTCTATAAAGATGACTCTAAAGTGAAGCTTATCCAAGAAGATGTGGAGAAACAAGGGTGTCTAATCATAGAAATCATACCTAGTGGGTAAGGCATAAGCAGGATTGACTCTTGGACATTGGCTAAATTTGATGGTGCGCTCTAACCAAGCCTCTTGAAGTGCTTCGTCGACAGCTTTGTCCTCTACTTTGTGGAGTTTGGCAATTCGTGGGCTTGGTGTTATTTCTTTTCTCTTGGCTAAAAGTTCTTGGTATGCTAGAGATGGCTTGAGTTTGACCTTGTGAAACTTTTGTTTGGGTTTGGGTTGTTCTGACATAAATTCTTGAATTTTCTTGGCTTTTGAGAAATTTTAGTTGTTTTTCTTTGACTCATTCAACTTCTAAAATAGGCAGTGACTACGCTAAGTGTGCCCTAAGCTAGGATTGACCAAGTTTGGCAAACATTCATTCAACAAGTAAAATAAAATCAAGCAATAGATAGGAACACCCAGATAGAAGTTTTTAGTTCTCAGAATGTGATACTTACGCCGAGAAGTGTGTATGTTCTACAAATGTTTCGATCAGTCACTCCAAACACATTAACACCCTAGATGGTTTTCTACAAGGCTGATAGTTGGTTTAGCTAGGGAGTCCTCGATATATGCAAGGTACGTGAGGCCCAAATCTGTAGATGAGACCAAAAGGATGTCACACAGCCGAGAGGAGCGGTAACTCACTTCTCCTCTTTCACTTCTCAAGGGTATAAAGTTCCTTGAGGCTTAGCCCGAGTGACAAAATCTTGATCCCAAGAGAGGTGTCTTTCGATTAACCCCCCGATTCTTATCCTCCGCCAGAACGCTGGAGTTGAGGTCGTCCAAGGGGTGATGAAATCCCCAAGCAGGCCTCCTAAAAAGAAACAAGGTTTTGGATCCTAATCTTATGCACCCAAGATGGCCTCGAAAGACGACAAGGGGAGAGAAGACTTGGATGACCTTGGGCTAAAAAACACACTTGTTCTTTTACCAATTGACTCTTATGTGTGCTAATCTAGACTTTGCAAGCACTCATGTTTAAGAGACAATGTTCAATTCCAACTTGAAGTGCCAACAAAAGTAAATCGATCGAAGAATGCAAACAATAAGAAGAGTTAGGGTCAACAAAAGCAAACTCACGTGCCCGGAGGCCCTCCACGTTAAGTATCGATTGATTTTCTTTAAGACATTCAAGATTTAGTGTGTGTTTGTTTTAAACCCAAAACAAAGATGTGTGAGATTCGATTTCAAGCGTGCACCCGGAGGCCCTCCACGTCAGTTGTTGTTCAATTTTAGTGCCCAAACTTGAAGTGTGATCAATTTAATCTAGAGTTTTGGTCATTTAAGAATTTCGATAAAGTTAAAGCAAACATCCAAAGACCAAGTGAGTTAGTTAGATTGTGGAACATTTAACACCTTTTTCAAATAGACCCATCCCCATAAATGGCGCTGAGATTGCAACCAATGGTTGAATTGATGGGTGATTAGAAAAGAGGTGAGTCCAAGGAACTACTCAGATTGATTTTTTGCAAATTTGCATTTAACTTAACAAAGTTTCTTAATTGTCCAAAAATCAAACATTGCCCAAATTGCATGCAAAAGAGAAATTTTGTTTGTTCTTTTTAATGCACCAAATGAAGTGTTTGATATTGCAATGGTTAATTGATCCTTGACATTCAAGATTGGATTTGTTGTTTTAAGCATGCATTCCAAAAAAAGTTGATTTTAATCCATGGCATTCAAGAGTGTGTTTTGAGCAACATTCATTCAATGGAAAATGTGTTTAACCATTCAAGTTCATTTTTTAGCAACATGCATTCAAAGACAAATGGTTAAACATTCAAGTTTATTTTTTGTAGCAATATAAAAACCTGCAAGAAACATGGTTAGTGGTTCTATATGTGCTCCAATCTGCAATGAGACAAAAAAAAGAAATTTAGTTAGTTAGCCAAAATCTTCAAAAATGAGAGCTTAACTATGGGAAATTTTTTTAAAACTTTTTTTGCTGTTTTTCCTACGCGTAAAAATGCTTAAGATGGTCTAAATCCTACGCGTAAAAACTATAGGTTCATTTGTTAGAGTTTTGAAAGCATGCAAAGACAATGACTTGAACAAGATAGCCAAAAACTAGGTGACAAATCTTGAAAAATAGTACAATAGGCGGAGATGCCAATCTGCGTAGACGCTGATCTGCGCAAATGACAGTCTGATGAAGAAAGTAGCTGGCGGCGTCGGAGACGACAGTTGGCAGATTGCGGCAGCAGAGACGATAGCTTGACAGGAAAAGATGCCAAAATTCGCAGACGACAGTCTAGGCTTCGGAGACGGCGGTTGAGCTCATGCAGACGACGGCTATGCAGGCGCAGATGACAATTGAGCTTGTGGAGACGACGATTGAGTTTGCGCAGATGACGATTGAGATGGCGAAGATGACGGTTGAGATTGCGGAGATGACAGTTGAGTTTGCGTAGACGACGTTTTGCAGAGACGACAGGCAAAGACAATAGGCGGAGACACCAAACTGCGAAGACAATAGGTGGAGACGCCAAACTGCTTAGTAAACAGGCGGAGACGCCAATCTGCGCAGACGACACTGCACGATGTGAACCGACGGGTGTGAGTTTTTTCCAAAATTCTTTTATTTTCTTGGTTATTTTCAAATTTTTGAGGGTATGTCTTCTTCTCTTTAGTGCGTCCTTCAACCTACAAAACAAGCAAATAACCTTGCAACAACTCAAACAACATAAACCATTAGATTGTTAGTTTTTAAAAACAACATGTAGATTGAAATGGATGAAAGAAAAAAATGACCCATAGCAGGGTCCCACCAGGCGTGCTAAAATGTATACAGTAATCTAATGTGCTAGAAATACTAATCTAATGAAAGCATTTACACATTAAACTAACATAACATATAAGAGAGACAAAGAGAAGACAAACTCAAATGATAATGTGAGTCATGGATAGGCTCTCTCAATGAGATTTGTTCTCTTGTTTTTGAGATGTGTCTAGGTGTAGATTGGGGATGTATGCTCAAATGCTCAAAGTTGCTTCAATGGTGGAGATGGATAATAGCAAATTGGTAGCTTTGTGAGCTCTCAATTTGGCATTATAAGGGTATGGGTATGGCTTTTGGCTCTCAAAAGGGCATGGTAACTTTAGCTCAAAGATTGTTGATGAAATGGCTTGGGATGGAGGGCTTAGATGCAAGGATGGATGAAGGCTTAAGGAGGGCTAGGATGCACTCAAAGGGGAGCACATGGATTGTGCTTGTTTAGCACCAATGGGAAGGTGACACTTGTCACAAGGAGGATGAGTGTGAGAGGGTAGGGTAAAGGGTTGGTTAAAGGCATGATGAGTGGGGTTGAGTATGTAAGAGAGATGTAAGAGGAATGAGTGTGGAAGAGGGAAGAGTTTGGAAGATGGATGTAAGAGTCATGAGTGGGTTTGTAAGAGTCTTTTATATTTTGTAAGACCACTCATGACTTGGTGGTTGGGATTTTTGAGGGGAGACTTTGGTTTGGATTAGGAAAGTCTTAATCTTGTTTAAGGAATGTGTCAACATTAGGGGGTGGATCAGGCTTGGGTTTAGGATTAGATTAGGAATGTTAGAGATGTGCAAGTGGATGGCATTAATGAAGGTGGGTGAGTTAGTGGCTAAGCTTGGTTAGTATGGGTGGATGGGGTGGATTAGGCTAAATGGAGGATTAGAGATAGGTTAGGGGTTTTTGAATTTGAGGATTTCATTTATCAAATAGATTTATTTAATAAATGGGGATTTTTGGAATTAGATAGGAGAAAAGTATTTAATTGATAAATAATATATTATTTGATTTATCAATTAGGACTATAGATGATTAATTAAATTAATTAACTAGGGATGGAAAAGGATTAATTAAATAAGAATTTAATTAATGATGCTTTTAGAGATGGCTAAGTTAAATTACCAAAGTAGTGTAATCAAATTTAGGTGTCTACACAAGGTATCACTTCATCAGAGAATTGGTCAACAATAGAGAAATCTATCTTGAGTTCTACAAATCTGAAGATCAATTGGCAGATATCTTCATTAAGGCATTGTCAAAGAATAACTTTGAATATCTGCAAGAGAAATTGGGTATTACTGATGCAAAATTTTTTAATGACAAAAATTAAGGGGGAGTGTTAGCAGTATTAATTTTTTCCATTAATAGCAGACATTTGCACCATTCAACAACTTGATTTTCTTTATATATCTTTGCACCTATATAGGAAAGAAAATTGTATCAATTTTAACAAAATATAAGAGAATTATCTAGCAGATAGTCATATACGTCAAATTTGATTAGTACATAACAATATTATAACTGAAAGTTCATGTTGGCAAAGTGCACGCTTTACACATGCTCTTGCTCCATCATGCTCTCCTTTTCCATGACCACTTTCAAAAAAGTTCCAAAGAAACTTAACATTTTGTCTCACATGTTGTGTTGCAAGCATATTCAATGCTTTTGCAAACTTAAATTTCCTAGGGGAAAAATTAAAATAAATTTATGAGTAATCAAATCTGTATATAATTAATTGTTCAGTTAATTAAATATGTGCATGAAATTTTAAAGTTTAACTTTCAAATACATGTACCGGCTCAACCATCAGACCAAATCCAATCTTCTGAAGCATTTATCCCACGATTCACAAGATTGTCAAAGAACATTGTAAAAAAATGAGCTATATAGCTCCTATCATGAACCCTATCATCACTAAGATAAAAGTAGACCTCGTTGATGATAATGCATTCATTTGGATCAATACTTTCTACCCAATTCACCTCAAATTGTGTATGTCTATAGGAAACTTGTACAAAAATTGAAATTTGATTTGAGTGATAATTTTTATCTTGAATTTTAGATTGAGGGGAAAAAGTATAGTTTTCAAAGAAGTCTACAATTGATAGAATACACCATACTGGAAATCAATTTTTTGAATCTCGAAACTATTTCGCTTGCCATCTTGGACCTTGACAATGTTTGACATGTGGATAAATCATAGTTCTAAATTTATCCATAAACTCAACATATGTAAAATTGCTCTCCTTCAAATAATTTTTTTTATTCTTCTCCATTCTTTGTTCGATATATCTCATACTCAAATCTATTCCACACAACTAGTCTTGAAACATCAATATTGTTCATTTCATATGGAAACTTTTGCAACTCTTCACAATTTGTACATGCATTTTTTATGCATTGTACATTGAATTCATTTGACTCTTCAGTGTTATCACATCACAAAGAGTTGACAAATTATGTTTTACTTCTAGGAATTATCACATCTAGCTTAAGTGTTGCCATAATGTACCTTATTTATGCATACAAAACATGGGTGCAACCTCTCAAACATTCTTTGGCAAATTTTCACATTTGAAAATTCTTTGTTGAAAGGTTCAAATAATTAACATTTTGTTGTGTCTACAAAGTGATTTGGATGTGCTATTTTCATACATGTCTCTTCATCTTTAATTTGTATAATGTCTCTTCTATTGGAAGAAACATGTAACTAGCTCATCCAATATTGTACAACCTGTCTTCTAAAATCTTCAAAAATTCTATCCTTTTGAGGAAGTTGACAAATATTAAACCAATTCTTTTCAATGTTCTCATCAAGTAAATTTCTCCTTTTTATGTATCTTTGAACAGTTCTTCTAGATAGATTGAGCATTTTAGAAATTTCTCGAACTTGGTTTATTTGTGAAAAGTCCTTTTTTGTAATCATAGTCATCAATGCTCTTTGTGCAACACTTAAATTAACTACTTGACTTCTATTATCAATAGCATTTAATACATCTCTCAAATTCAGAACTATTGTTGCCTTCACAATATCTTCTGAGCTTTTCTTATTGTTCACAGCTAACAACGCCAGGACATGACTCATTTCTCTTTTCCTAAATAATATGACCAATAATGGTGCTTTACCAATCAGAGATTTATTTTCAAAAAATTCCTCCCACATATTTTTCAGATGTAGCTTAATTTTACTTTTAGGCACCATGTGTTCACATGATTCAATTTCTCTAAAAAGTGAGTCTTTGTCCATCTCCACCAAAATTTCCAACGACCAAACATATTTTCCCAATGTCATACTACTTCTTGGAACTTCAACAAGATCTTCTTCAACTTCAATCAATGGATCTTCAATTGGTGGCTCTATATTATATTTTTTCCATTCTTTCTTCTAGTCATCTTTGACTCGATCATATCTTTTTGCTCTTTTCTCTTATTCCCCATTGCATGATAACCTGAATAGAGAGCTAGATATCACCTGCATACAAAAGACTTCCAAATTCAATTACATCATGGACAATTTAGAAAAACTTTCAACTTTAGAAGCTTATTATATTTGACTATCTGTAGCACTACAAAATCTTAAGACAAGTAGTTTCATTAAAGCATTGCTAAATTTAGATTAAAAAATTTATTACATATATTTAATAAATGAAATAATTTAACTATTTAATAATTTTAATAGTTTTCATAATATTTTAAAATACTTTATTCTAATATTTTATTTAAATCAAATTAATTAATTAATTTTAAATAAACAATAAATTTAATTAATCAATTTCAATACAAAAATAACTTAAAAAATCTAATTTCTAATCTTTCTTCAATACAAATTTCATGTAAAAGTTAACTTTTTAGTACTAAAAATACAAATATGAATTAAATATAATGATTAAAAAAAATTACCTTTAAAATAAAAACCCTATTTTAATAAAATAAATATAATAATTTAAAAATAATAATTGAATTAAATATAACAATTTAAAAAATAAAGCTTTACCTTTAAAATAAAAAACCTATTTTATTGGTTAATGTGGATAAATATTTGAGGCTCACGCTCGTGCATGTGAGCTTGTGTAGATGACTTTTGGGTCATACAGATCTGGTCAGATCCAGTCTGACCTAATTTGGTTTGGCCAAATTGGATTTGGCCATAACTATCTATGTGTCATCCGATGTGGCACTTTCTTTCATGTCTTTTACAATTCTAAAGAAATTTACACTTCAGAGACCAATTTCATCATCAGAATTAGGGTTTCAAAAAAAATAAAAATACCATTAGATAGAACTTGTAGTCAGAATTATGCCAAAATAAATATTTTAATAGGTGACACAATATCGATTACAATAATTGCAAAATAATGCAAGTAGGTATTTCAACATTGAAGATGATGCACATTTGGAAAAATATAAAAATTAGTAGGTGATAACAAAAAAATTTAAAAATAATAAAGTGTTCTAGAGGAGAGAGACCTCTTCGATAATATATAACACTTGTAACATGGTTAACATAGATTTACTAGGGAGAATATGGTGGGAATGAAAACATTATTAAATTATGAAAAGTTTAACTTTAAAAGCTATAATAGACAAATTGTACAATATTTTTAAAAATTTATTTTTGATAGTTCTAGGTACATATGTCGTCAACAACATACTTCAAATTTAGATGAAAAAGCATTTATTTGCAGTTATTTCTATGGTGGAAACTATAACCCCTAATTTGTTTGATTTTTAACACTATAAAAAAAAGGTCATTGAAGATTATAAAAACATACTATTTTTATTTTTTTAATTTTTAAAAAATTATATACATAAACTTTATCCTTTTATACACATTTCATCAATTTACACCAACTTAAAACTCAAAATAGAAATATGACTTTTACATTGTTGAAGTTTAACACTTTTTTTGATGCTAGCCTTTTCCTTTGTAATAGGGTGACACATGTTTGTACTTTTACCCCCAAATCCTTACAACAAACTCAACATCAAGTCCTAAAGACACAAAGATAAGGTCACTAGTAGTGAGTCCAACAAACTAGAACTAAACAATAATAAAAAAACATAAACTAGAAAAAAGACTTTAAATTTTTTTAAGAATTTTAAAAAACAAAAACAAAAAAAAAAACTTGGAAGAACAAAATAGACTGGGAAGAAAAAAAATTCCAATGAATTCTTAGAAGGCCAAACAATACACCAAGCTACAATTGTAAGACTAGTAACATCATGGTAGTTGAATCAATGAGCACCAACCATCAAAAAACATGCCAACCCCACCAAACTACCAAAAACCCAAAACCATAAGACAACAACCATCGAGAGCCAACCACACACCACCTCGAGGTAAAAGACAGGAAGACCAGGCAATTACTTATGCATCTTCTTGCGTTAGTCTATGAAGGAGTGCCTAAGTGTCCCAAAAGAAATAGCCTCACTCATACCTTGGGAAGTCTATTGATTTTCCTCTTCCTTAGTTTATGTCTCCTCCCTAAGCTTTCTCTTAGATGAGCTTTCATCTAACTAGAGCTTTAGGCCTCCAATTCTAGCCTCCATCTTAGCCTACATAGAATTATGGTGAGAAATGAAATTGTTCATTTGGTCCCCCACCTGGTCCTAATTTTCTTTCATAGCCATCAAGGTCTTTAGCATTTCATATTTTTCTTTTTCCAAAGGCACTCTATTCCATATATCCACCATCTACTCCTTGAGATACTCCCAACTATACAATCTATCAACCAAAACACCTAACCAACTTCACACCAATCTTTAGCCTTGTGCTCTACTTCAGTTATGGCCTCCAATTTGTTAATTTATTGTAAGAAATATTCATTTGAAATAGAAGCCATCTCACCACTTCCTTTAACCTATTGTAGCATATGCCTAGCTCTATCAAATATAATGCAAGAGTTTGCAAATCCATAGAGTCATCTTCTTTTTTAGGCACATGTACATTGTAAAATGGTTCTCAATGATAGAATTATACTTCACACCTATACATTGGAAGTGAAATGCTAAAATGTGACCCCTTTTGGTCTAATAACTCACTTAGCATAGCCAAAGTAGATGTAGTGGTGTTAACTCAAGATCTATTCCTAAAGGGGAAGTCGATTATAGGGTCCTTTTCTATTTAATGTATTGAAACTTGTTGTGATGTGGAGCATAATTAGACTTGGACATTTATTCAATGTAGTTTCTCCCCAAATTACTTCTTCAGAGTTTTGGGGCAACACCCCTAAGATGGAGTCAAGGGCCAGTGCCCTAGGTGTGCTCCCTATTGCATTATAGGGTGGGGTTGAGAGGCAACACCTTTGAGGCCAAAAATGACCTTATATTGTAAATGGCATTGGCTACTATTTTTCTATTGGACAAATTATTCTAGCCCTAATTTTGTAAGTGGTAAAAAGCTTGTATAAAAAGGCATGTATGGTGATATTGTAGCTTCTTGTAGTGGTATTGAGCTGTAATGAATTGTGGATTGTAATCACTAGATAATAATTATATTGGACTCATTGTTTGGTGGATGTAGCCTAGGGATTAGGTAAACCATGTTAAATCTTCATGTCTTGTGTTCTCTTGTGTTCAAATTATTATTTTTTTGTATTTGTATTTGCATGTAACTATTATTATTGTCTGTGGTTAATCCAACAAGTTTTATACATAGAAAGAGGTGTAATGGATCTGCATGTAAAGGGAATTAAACACTCATGCAATGGTGAAAAAATAGATATTAGATCTTAATATATCAAAGTAATCTCTATGAAAGAAAGAGGATGAAGATGTACTAACCTTGAGGGTTAGTAAATGAATAAAATTTAGATCTATAGTAACCTTATCATACTATACTAAAATTGAAAGAAAATTGAGATACATTTATCATATTTCATTATTAGTATATTTATTTCTTATTAAAGTTAGATGTGCTTTTGTCACTCTCAAAGTAGTATATTTTGGAAATCTCCTTTATTATTCATGATTAGCACAATATTGGAAAGGTATTTCAAAGCTTTTCACTTTTTTAAAATTCATCCAAGCATATTTAATTATCCTTCTTGTGTTTTATAAACTTATGGCTGATTACTTGATCATTTTGGCTACTCCAAGTTTTTTTATTTACATATTATGGCTTCTCTTGGGCTATTCTAGATGTATTTCCATCATTTTTAATGGATTTTGAATGCACTTTTCTATTTGTAAATGACCCCTACATGAATCATCATACTAGTGTATTGTTTTGAAGTGATTTTGTATATCATGATGTGATATTTACACAATTTAAACATTGTAGCACATTCTTTCCATTCATGTGATACTTTTGTGGAACAAAATATTTAAACTTGAAAGCTCTATGATGTAGAAGTTGGGCACTTTGTTGTTTCAACCCTATGTTTTAGTTTCTATTTCATATATTGTGTGTGTAAGGGAAACCAATTTTGTTTAAATGTCTTTGAAATTTGCTTTTAAAAAATGATAAATTATTAGTGACATAGCTGTTTTTTTAGTGTTCTATTGCTACCATTAACATGTTTTCACTTTTTAAAATGGGGTTCTAGTTCAATCCCATTGCCAGGAAATAAACTTTGCCTTGCAACTTTATCGTTGGAGTCTTGTATATGATAGGTGGAAGCATTTTTGTTAGTTGTCCATAAAAAGCATTTTAGATTTTATATAGAAAAAAGTGTATGTACACTTAATTTTAGGATGCTATAATTTATGATAAAAAATACATATGAAATCCACTTGATTCAAAAAGTAGCAAGCACATTAATCATCTTTCTTATTAATTCTTTAGAGAGCTCTTGTTTATTTATAAAAAGTATAAAAATATATTGAGAAAATCTCGATGTTATTCAATGAACAATAACTTCTCCTTATGTTTAGTCTACTATCGAGAGCTACTACTTTTTTTACCTCGTGCATAAGCAATCCGTTTTGATCCACTATTTTATTTTATTTAAAATATAGACGTGTACAAAGATTTAAAAATTCTGGAAAACAAAATATAGTTTCTTTTCTATCCAATCAATAAAACAAAAACACAAAAGAAACAAGATCGGAATAAAATAAGCATAAACCCAAAACGCTCGGAAAGTTTGACTTTTGTAATCCCAACTTCACGATTGAACAAGTTGACTTGAAGTAGCAAACAGTAATAAGCGGATGCCCTTCTTTCCTGCAAACAAATGCAACTTACCACCATGGCCGACCCAATTTGATCAGCATAGAAAACAAAACGCGTGAACTAAATGGAAGACTAATTCAATCTGCATTAAAATTTGCTGTCAAGTTGCTCTCCAACTCACAGAATCCTCGAAGCATGAAATAAGAGGTGAGGAAAATTAGATGTGTGTTGACTGCTGAATACCACTTTCCTCAGGAAGATAATATGCTACACAATGTTCTCATTTCTATAAATGTGTGCCTTGATTAGAAACTACGTAGGACAAAGTCTGATGGTCTATAAATTCCGTTGAAGCTGTTAAATTGAGGGTCTACAATCTCTGAGAAAATGAGGGGTAGAGAGGGTAACGTAGACATTGTATGCAACCGGAAAATGTTGGAAGCAACGTTTGTTATCATTTTCCTTTCGAATCTGTGCTCTTTAGCGACAGCTGATAGCAACGTTCATGTTGGTGCCATCGCCGACCTTGATTCTTTGGTCGGCAGAGTTGCCAAAACTGCCATTCATTTGGCCGTGGAGGACGTCAATCATGATCCTCACCTTCTCAACGGCACGCAGCTTCTCCTCAATATGCGCAATGCGCAAGGAATTAAAATATGAAAGCTTCGAGAGAAATGTTTGAATGCTGACCCAATGTTTGTTGGAGGCTGCTATTCTGCTATTCTCCCTACTTGACCAATTTTCAAAAAATAAAAAATATCATGGATTTTTTTGAAAATTTCAGCATTTGATCTTCATGATCTACATAGTCTGTAGTTGAAAACAACAAAACAAGGAAAAAAATCACTATGTGAATTTGGGAAAAAAAAAGTTTAACCTTGTTTTGTCTTTAGTGCATTTTGTTTGGAGATTACCTTGTCCCATGTTGACTAAACATATACAACTTCTCATTCAATCCAGACTGTATGATGGCAAACGTCTTGCGCTTCTTGTAGCTTGAGTGCTCATGCGTGCATGTATAGATAGACAATTTTTTAAAAATGACACGAGGACTATGGTATGATACATAACTTTTAAAGTTGGATCATTGCTTAATTTTATCACGATGATTGAATCCCCCTTAACCATCCGCCTGTTAATTCCACATTTCCTCACAAGTCTCAATCCCTATAGAAGAGCCAAGGCTCCAACTTCATTATTTGAGCCACCTCCATAGTTTCTAGAACAAGCCATAACTATTTTCCCTATATAATTGTGTAAAACAGCCCAAACAACAGAACTTCCCATCATGGATGAGCCATCAAAATTAAGTTTAAACCATGTCTCAACAGGCCGGTTCCACATTGTATTCTTCTAAGACAATGTTTTGGAGTTATCAAACTGTATCACCATTTGGCCTACTCCCCAAGCAGAAGCCCATTGCATATCAAGTCTACCCAGGGGGTTCGAGAGGGGGTTTCCACTGCCAGATTCCACTTCATTCCTTCATAAGTTTGATAACCTATTGAGCCACCCCCAAACTGTTAGCAACTTTAACCCTAAATATTCTATTAGTTTGTTCCTTCCAAATTTCACATGAAACATAAGGAGGAGTTATTAACCATAAGTTATTTAGGTATGGGTGGGAAGATAGGCCATTCCAGTAAAAAAATTGTTGCAAACCTTCATTAGAACACCATTGAATTCCCCATAAGACAAGTACATCCCTCCATACCTCCACAAAAAAAGGGTAGTGAATAAGGTGTGGTATAGATTCTATGTCTTGAAGACAAAGGACACATCAATTTGCAAGTTGACAATGTCTCCTTAGGATAGACCCATCTAAAGTTGTCCACTAGAAAAAAAAAAATATTTGGAAGGATCCATGGGTGATAGACCTTTCTCCAATCTCCCTGGGCCACCCCACCCCCAAGGAAAAAAAGATAAGCCTACCTCACCATGAAGTAATCGAGGGAGTAACCTTCCTAACCATGTTGTCCTCAACTAGAATGAGACCCAACCAAGCAAGAGCCTGGTGTTGGACTCCAATCCATTAGCACTTTTCGGTGATATAGTTTCGGGTCATGGATCCATATGCTCTGGTGCATAACTCACACAATGGGAGGAGTTTGGTGTGCTTGAGTGGGTGATCTTGGATCCATTGATCTTCCCAGAAATCAATGGTGTCACCACTCCCAACAATCCAATGGCACCCAATCTTTAAAGTTTTATGGGTGTGCATAATATTATTCCAAATTATAGAGCCTTGGGGGAGAGCTTGGGTCCATAGGGCATGATGAAATGATTCTCATCCAAGGTACTTGGCCCTCACAATGTTGCATCAATTACCTGTAGCATTCATTAACCTTTAGCCAAATTTTGTTAGAAGGGCCTTATTCATATGTACAATCTTTCTTATATTTAAACCTCTAAGGTCCTTAGGATGACAAACTTTTTCTCAGCTAACCAAACTCATACTAGTTCATTCTTCAGTGTTGGGCCACAAGAATTTGTGCTATATTTTTTCAAGGATATATTTGAATTTTCCATGGAGTTTAAAGATGGAAAGGAAGTGAATTGGGATGCCCTGTACAGAAGTAGAGAGAAGTTGGAGTTTCATGGTGCTACTTAGAGTCTTGCCTTTCCAGCCTACGAATTTTCTCTAGAAGTGTTCAATAAGACCATTCCAAAACTAATTTGAGACTTTTGTAATTTGTGAGTGGTAGGCCAAGATAAGTGTCTAGGAGAAATGCCTCCTAACATTCCAGAATTTGAGTAACCTTACCTCTTAGGCTGGCAACAATGTTGAACAAATACATTTTTTTATTTTTATAATTTATGCATTGTCCAGAGACCTCTACATAATGATTTAGGACAACTTTCCACTCCCTATCTTGATGGATAGAGGAGATACCAAATAAGAAGGTGTCATCTACAAATTGCTGAATAGTTTTAGGAGGACACAAGGATGCAGGTCTAACACTTCTTAACTTGCTAGCATTGTTCATGGAAACCAATTTTTTTCCAAGGACCTCTACCACAATAATGAAAAGATATGGGGATAGGGTTCACTTTGGCATAGCCCTTGGGATGAAGAAAAAAATCCTCTAGGAGTCCCATTAACAAGCACTAAAAAAGTGACAATATTAACCACATTTTTTATAATTTTGATAACATTTTCATCAAAATTCAGTTTAGAGATAATAGAAATTAGAAATTCCCTCCCAACCTTATCATAAGCTTTGGAAATATCTAGTTTAAAAGCCATACCTAGGTTCTTGCTCCTATCCATAGAGTGGATATCCTCATGTGTAGTTATGACATCTAGAATCTGCCTCGTAGGGATAAAACCATTTTGGTAGGAACCAATGAACTTATCAAGGAGGGGCTTGATTTAGTTTACCATGATCTTGGCAAGAATTTTATAAATCATGTTGCACAGACTAATAGGTTAGAACTCTTTAGATGACTAGGGTTATCAGTCTTAGGGAGAAGAACAATGAAGGTCTGGCTGAGTTCCTTCAATAAATTTCCCATTCTGACGAAGTCTCTAGCAACATGGATCAAATCATACTTGACAATATCCCAAAATTCCTTTAAAAAGTTGGAAGAAAACCATTAGGACCAAGGGCTTTTTACTGGGTCATTCTTAACACAACTTTTCTAACTTCCTCCTCCTTAACCTTAGTAGTCATGTCCTCATTCATTTGGTTATTCACAACCAGGCAAAAAGATCTCAAAATATCATTTTGCATGTTACTTTTGACTTGCACAATAGGGGGTTATAGAGCTCCTTGAAACCAAGATTGACTTTACCTTCTATCTCCTCCATATCATTAATCTCATGACCATTATCATCCACCAACATGTTTATGGTGTTATGTTTTTTCCTTCTTGATTTTGATCTATGGAAAAAGGTTGTATTTTGATTACCCTCCTCCAACCACTAAACTCTTGATCTTTATTTCTAGAAAAATTCGTCCCAATTTAGGAGTGTCTTCCATAAGTTCCAATGCTCCCTCTCCTCCTACTGTTGTTCAACATTAGTATTTCCCTGAATAAGTCAATTTTGGAGGGATTTTAACTTAGATTTCTTCTCTTTGGAATTTTTCCCAAATGAGGATTTGTTCTAGCCTCACACTTCCTTTTAGATTCGTTCAAGTTTTTTGGCAATACAAATAATGGACATTCCCTCAACCAGATCCTTCCACTACTGCACAATACAATCTCTAAACTTAGAGTGTGAATGCCACATGATTTCATACCTAAAAGGCCTCCATCTGGTAGGTTGATTCTCCAACCAAGAAAACACTAGTGTAAAGTGATCCAAAGTGGTCCTTGACTCTACCATTAAGGAAGAATGTCCCGACAAGAAGAAATAAGAGCCATATCAAGTCTAACCTGAATCAAAATTTTCCCCAATCTATTATTTGACCAAGTGAATGCAAGACCTTGAAGATCAATATCAATCAAGTCATTCCTTCCAAGAAAGCCCTCCAAATTTTGCATACTATCATAAAAATCTTCCAAACCCCCCAATTTCTTTGATGGATATAGAGGGGTGTTGAAATCTCCCATACACATAATTATTTCTTGTCTCAAAGTCTTAGGTACTTTAGGAGCCTCATTTCAAACAACTAGTCTACCATTCCTCATGTTGGGGGCATGCAAATTGAAAATATTCCAACCAAAAACATGGGAGGTGAAACTCATGACCAAAAAATGGGGATTAATACAAGTGACCATTCCCACCACCTTGTCTAGGTTTCACATTCTGGCAATGCCACCAAAGGTGCCATTAGCCTCACTATAAGAAAATTTAGCCCCTAGCCAAATATAGCTAGCAACTCTAGAGAAAACCTGGTTAGTCATTTTAACTTCCTGCAAAAGAATCAAGTCAAAGTTAAGTTCTATGATCTTTTGTTTTATTTCATATTGTTTCCTAGGGCTATTCAACCCTCTCACATTTGAAGATATGAGCTTCGTCTTTTATGATATTGAGTTTCCTTTAGATTTTTTTTGTTTCCCCTATGTTATATCCTTCTTTGTTTCCTTTTGACATATGTTCATGGTTAGAGGTCTCCCAATCCTTGTGGATGACCTTACATCCACCTTATATCCTCCTTTACATTTCTGCTTTAGGACCATCCATTCAGAATTATTATTGAGAAGGTTAAGATTTGGTAGCTCAGTTGTGGGGGAAAGCATTTCAACAATACCTGTAAGTGAGACCACCAGGGCACCATCAATAAGCAGTGACCCATTCCATAAGAGAAGGGGTGAAAAACATGGAGTAACACCACTGCTAGCTTCCATCACTTTATTGATCTATCCTTCCCTAGGTTGAAATAGTTATAGAGTGAGCATATCAAAAATTTCCCCCTCTTCATATTCAACTGCATCATCCATAACAATTTGGACTTCTCCACCTTGTCCAATGGTGTGCACCTTCAAAAGGGTTCTTACCTTCTCATCATTATTTCTAGTGGTTTCGACCAGGTCTTGAGACAACACTTCACAAGTTTCCTTCAAGCCTATCGATTCCTTATTCACTAGGGTTTTGGCCTTTTCATCCATCTCAATAGTTTTTGAACTTTCAACCACCACCACTCCCAATGAAGACACTTTATCTTTGAGTTT
This sequence comes from Cupressus sempervirens, assembly GCA_028749045.1. Lineage (NCBI taxonomy): Eukaryota > Viridiplantae > Streptophyta > Pinopsida > Cupressales > Cupressaceae > Cupressus > Cupressus sempervirens. The sequence goes on along the minus strand of CM053787.1, from coordinate 95,649,841 downwards.
CTCACCCTTCAAGAAATTCATAACCAAATGACCAAACATGTTTCACTTTTTTCAAAAGGGGGCCACATCCTCATAGATTATTGGTTGCAACCAATTGCCCCATTTAGATTTTAGGTCAACTATTGTTGATAACAATTTATTCATTCCAACATTGATACAAAATCTAGCAAAACCTAGTCTAGTTCTAGAGCTAGTCATATTGTCCATTTTGATGCACTGGCCAAAGGAGCTGTCAATCCATCTTAACACCCACTCATCAAAAAACTCTAAAGAGGGACTAAACAACCTTATCTAGACTAGGGCATACCTATAGAGGTCCCTCTCCTAGTTGAATCCCAATTTCCATTTTGTCATCAGCAATGGGTGTTTGCCAAAATTCTAGGAGCTTGCCATGACTGAGTCACAATCCTTTTCCACAATGAATCTAAATAGGAAGAGGGGGCTAGTCATAGTAGAGATGGACACTAACCCCAAGAGTTTTCACTTTATAGAGAACCACTTCCTTTCCATATAAACCATGGGTCAAAAGGAGACAAACTTTCCAAAAGGACAAAGGGTAAAGCTCGAGGCAATCAAATTGACCACCGAATCTCATAAAGCAACCATGCAACTAGTGTCCCCTAGGGAGATCATAGGTTGAAGTAGTGTGAGGTAGGAGAATCCCCAAAGGAGATTTCCTAGGCCCCAGCATAACCACACAGTGGAAACACAACAACAAGAAGCAACAATGCAAGATCTAATACCAAATCAAAATTCTTAATAAAACAACTATTATATGTAATGTGCCAGGTTTTAAGGCCTTCTTGGTTATAGGAAAATGCAAATAGAAATTACAATAACTATTCTATGAGATCCCTCAAGATCCAATCCAAACCCTAGCTAGTCCAGATCCACACTCAGGTAGAAACCTCCAAGGAAGATCTCAAATTGTGCTCACAAGTCCACCAAGCAATCTCCTTATTTCCCAAGCCATAGCTACTAGCTCTAATACAACTTCATCCAAGATCCAAGTGTAAATTTCCTCACATTTGGCACTCTGTCCACACATTCACAACTCCATCACAATCTTGCTATAAACTGCCTTACATTTGGCACTCTGTTCATAGACTCAGGAGAACTCGTTGTTCAACTACTCCTCTTCTCCATAATGGATGAATAATCATTGAAGACTTCCCCACAACCCATATTTATACCAATCTAAGTCACAAGTCATCCTAGTACACAAATTAAATACAAATTCATAAATTAAATGCCACAACTCAGCCTGCAACAATAATTAAATGTACAAAATTGATGTCTAAGTAAAATTGCAATATCTCTTGGCTCTGATTGAATTAGAACTCACACTTTCAACCATAGGTAGAAATCTAGGTCCTCTTAAATCCTTGAAATTTTCATCCCCTAACTTATTATATAATATTAGTTACATGGCCTAAAAAAGGAACCAAAATAATATATCTCTAGAAGCAAGGCAAAATAACTCAAACTTCAACCGAATTCTTCCAATCTCTATGCAGTCATGAGGAAAGGTTCTAAAATGTGTCTCCAATACATCCCTAACCATGAAAAGAATAAATCCACCAAATAGAAGCTCAATTCTCCTACATTACAGGTTTTACACCAAAGTCCAAAAGAAACTTGGATTTGACAATAGCCTCCAACTAGGTTGACTTAGGGGACATTTCTGATAGAGAAATCAATCAGTGACCACCGAAGGGTTTTAGGCCCAAATAGGCATAGTCATTAGGGACAGTGCAAGGTTCTTCCAGAGGAATATCTTCCTAGTGCAAGTCATGAACATTTTGGGCCTTAGCGAGAAAAACTAGTTCTAGATCTGGACACATAGGCCCGATAGCTCTAGCATGTGGGGGAGAGAGGTTAAAGGTGGGCAAGGACCATCCCCTCAAGATCAAAGAGGGCATAGGGTTTGGGAGGTAGCCAAGAATAGGAAAGAAGTGGCAGACTATTCTTACTGTTTAGTTTCCTTGTTAAGGATGAATAAAATTATACCATTTTGGATTGAATTAAGATAAACTTGATGTGACAATATCTACTCTTTAAAAAAATGATATTCAACCATAATAATGTGTTGATGATATTATCTCAAACCTCTTGTTTAGGCATGTCCCTAGTAGTACTAAGGACATAATAACCTTCTAATATTAAATCAAGATATAATATTAGGTCCCTAAAGAATTGAACTATTGTAAGGATTTGCTAATATACATCTTACATTCAATTCCTTTATAAAAAAACTTTAAGGAAGATTTTAGAAATATGCTCTATTGTTAATGTGTTGAGTTGGTAGGTCACCAAATAAAACCAACAAAATGATGTGCTTGAGTGGGTTGTAGAATTTGATAGTAAAAGACAACTATTTAACAAAATCATTCTTTGAAATGGTACATTTAAGTATCAAGGATTTTATCTTTTACAAAGTATGATGACACTAGTCTCCTTACAAGTTTAACAGCCTTTATGATTAGCCATAATGCTCATGAATCTTAAGGTGTATCATGATTTGTCTAGTAATTGGTTCTATACATAGTAAAGAAGTATGTATGTAAATGAACCTCTACTTGTCTTAGTTTGATAAGACTAAGTATCCCTAATTTTCTCCTTAGTCCATTCCCTTTTGTATGGATTTTATATTCTATCAATAATTGCTATCTTCTTAGGGTTTAAGACAAATTACTAATACCCTATTAGTAGTTAATGACCAAATGACTAATTCATGGGAAAATAAAAATACATATAGAGTTAGAATAGGGATAAACATTAGTAGTAATTATTAAATGAATAATTATATCCATCCATACTAATTGTGTTACATAGGGTGGGTGATGGAACCATTTGCATGATGTTCATAATCAAAATATATGAGTTATAGATAATAAATAAACTATGTACATTTGGGAATGGAGCATAAAGTTTAGGGTTAATACAAAAACATGATTAATGCCTTAGTCATCAGAAGCAATTTACTTAGATTTAACCTTGGATCTTATCAAGGAAGGAGGGATTTTGACAACAAAGATTTCCTAACCCGAATTCTTGGTTTAAAAGGTCAATCACCTACAGTTCCACATTTGGAAGATTTATGGTAGGATTGCAATGATGAAGAAGTGTTAAGAAGAGATCACTCGAGATTAACACTTCCATAAATCAATTCTCTCAAGTTGAAATTCCACCTAGAAAGGGTGCTTGAAGATGGTTCAGACATTGTCAAACTAGGACGGGAAGAGGCAAGTGAGTTGAAACAATTACAAGTAGGTTGGAGCCAGGACTCCCTTTCAAATAGTGGTAGGGAACCCTTGGTGTTGTTTAAACCTAAGATGGATCTTTTTGTTAATCTAGGTAAGATAGGTAATGAGTCCTCTATGGGGAGACATAGATCCAACAAAATTGCCAATAAATCTAAAAAAATTAGGAGGAAAATTAAGACAACACAGAAGAGATAGATTCACATTCTAAGTCTAAAGGGAGTGATGAAAAGAGAACCCATGCTATGAAAAATAAGAACTCTAGGTGGCAAATTTACATTGAGGAAGAGGAGGATACACCCTAGGAAAATGAAGAAGCCTCAGGAAATAAAACCACACCCATGTTTTGGTTACCTTTAGTATGGGCACGGTTGATCTCATGACTAAGGATGATAATCTAGGAACTAATGACAACTCTCCCACGACTACTACTTATCCACTTAGGAATCCTAAGGGGGATCTCCCTACTCCTCATCCCTTGGAGAAACCTCATGTTCAACCCCCATGCCCCTTTAATCCTCCTTGCACCCCCTTGTTGTTCTTGTTGGTTACTACTATGTTACTATCCACTATAATTACTTTGATAGTATATTAGAAGAATCTCATAGATACCTTTTTTTTTTGTGTTAATGGGTGGCTAGTTTTTTGTTTATGTATCTTGGTTAGTGAGTTTCCTATAAGTTGATTTTTTTTCTTTCGGTACGGTTGTTTCTACTGGGCTAGTCACCCATTTTTTACTTCTATTAATATAAAAAACTATACACCACACACAAAAAAGAGGGGGCAAGGAGGGGGACAAGGGGGGAGGTATTTGAATTAGTTTTGAGAAAATAATTTAGTATTAAACCATCCACAACCTATTAGATATGAAAGTTTGAAAGCAATGCAAAGAAAATAACACTAGAACACATAACACCAATATTTTGTTCTTGACAAAAACTCAATTAGGTGAAAAGCCCAATGGGGATCAAACCCACGAGTTGATATACTAGTGCACATAAAAAAAATGTTAACAGTATAGTGGCGATTGATTTAATGATGAAATAAAACCCTTTGCCACTTGTAAACACATTTCTAGACTGAGTCAACCATGAAATAAGTTCCCTTATCTCATCTAATGAATGAACTAATACTGCAAGAGAACTTGGTAGATCAAGAATATCTATAAAAGTGTCATGGCATGATGAATTTATAAATGGATATACAAGTCTTAGTTATGATATACTCAAGCCAATCATGGCTTTTGATTGTAATTAAGTTGATAGAAGGGTCAAATTTTTAAAGGGTCTTTATTAGGACCATAGGACCAAAGTATGTAGAATGATGCAACTAATTAAAAATAAGTTTAAGGGAGGATGAATAACCTTAAATGATGTAACAAGGTTACAAAATAGACCTAGTACTAGTTTTAGGGGCTTCTATAAAGGTTTTTGTTTAAGTTTTAAATTTTGAATTTTTAAATAACAATGGTTAGTTGCTCTTGGTAGCAAGAGGTATTTTGAGGGGTCATGGTGGTTTTACCAGCCTTAAAATCCCTTTAAAAGTTTAATAAGTATGGATTTACACCAAGGAAGAAGTAGTAAGGTTTCAAGTGAAGTTTCAACAAACTTTAATAAAGAAGATTCATATTCCTTATCATTCATATATTATTTTCCAAGCATTTGACATTTGAATAAGTTGAAGATTTTTTTTTCTTCTACATATTCTAATGGTTTAGGATAATTTGAATAAGGATTTTTTTTTCCAAATGTTTAAATCAAGTTGAAAGTTTAGATGGGTTATTTCCGTACATTATTATTGACTATATCTAGGACACCATTTTAAAACTTAGCAATTTTGAGGGTTTAATGGTATATTGATCTAGTCCTCTTTGTGTATGGCCCTGTAAGATGGGTAATGGACCAAACTAAATGTATTAAATAATATACTAACTTGTCCCCATGCAAGAATAAAAATTTAGAAGGTGGTCACCTAGAGAAGTGACTAATTTGCTTGGTAAAATGCATGAAAATGGAGACAAAATTGTTGAAGAAGAAGTAGCTTAAAAGGGTTTTTAAAATAAAATAAAATTTGAATGACTCTATAAATGTCAAAAACATGGTGTAAAGGCATCTCATAGGGTCTTAAAATGAGCTTTGGTGTAGCCTCTAGAAAGCCCTATATTTTTTGTCGTATTACTAGTTGGGTCCCTTGAATTTTGTGGTTTCTTATAAAAGAGAAAACCTCCTTGGTTTGGAATGAAAAATTAATACTACAGAAGCTTTTGTGTGTTGATATAAAGATTTAGGCATAGTTTCTTTGCAAAAGTAGCCTAATTAGGCTAAAATTAATCATAGTTTGGCATGTTCCATATAGAAAGTCTAAAAAAATAGAACCCACATTTGAGATATCTAAAATTAGTCCCAAATAGGTATTTGAATCTACCATTTTTATCCTAGTGTTTTGGATATTTTGAGAGTTAAGTGGGAAAAACAATGTTTGGAGACCTAATTGATGGGAGACATAGTTAATGGTGTAAAATTAGATTTATATAAAGGACTAGTACTTGGGTTTTTGAAACTTGTCTAAAAATTTTATTGTGATTCTGATAGCACATTTTGAGGTGTTGGAACAATTGGGTACAAGTGAGTTCAAGTTATTTTTATTTGACAAAACTTGGGTGCATTAAGAACACATTTAAACCTTGTATTTTCATTCAAATTTGGGAATCCATTCTTGGATTGTTTCTTAGGTCTTCTTTTCTCTACATCATATTGGTATCAAATTAGGTAATTGTATCCATTTAGGTGAAGAAGATCATTTAGGTTGTGTGGTTGTGGTTTTGATGAGATGCCACCAAAATAATAGGTAAGGGGGAATCAAGAACTTAGAGAGAGAGATAGAGAGAGAGAGAGAGAGAGAGAGAGAGAGAGAGAGAGAGAGAGAGAGAGAGAGAGAGAGAGAGAGAGAGAGAGAGAGAGAGAGAGAGAGAGAGAGAGAGAATGCTACTTTTATGGTAACACAAGAAGTCTTAGAAGGAGGGTCTATGAGATAGAACGAGGTTAATGAGGAAGAAGGTAAAGAAAGATTTTCTATTATTATCATTAGATTTCCACAATCCATTTGTAAATAAGAATCTTTCTATATTTGATTGTGTGTGATATTTTTACCATCAAGTTTTCTATTGAAAGTCAAATTGAAGGCAATGAAGAAGAGCTTGTGGATGCAAATGAAAGAAGGATATTGAGACTAGTAAAGGAAATACAAGTAGAAAAGAAAGGAAATATTGGTTTTCCTATATAGTAGGGTTAGGAGGATAGTGTAGAAGTTTTAGGGTGGCTGGATGCATTGGGTAATTACTTTCAATTTCAAGACATGAATGAACAGAAGAAAGTGAATTTTTCTAGAACAAAAATCAAAGGGACAACATTGACATGGTGGTCTAGTGTTCACAAATTGAGAATACCAAGGGGTATGGATAAGGTTACAACTTGGGGTAGGATGAAGTCCATGACGAAAGACCAATTTCTCCCTTCAAGATTTGGCATACAAACAAAGAAGATGAAGTGAAACCTAATGTAGAAAAACATGGATGTTATGTCTTACACTAATAAATTCCATAAGTTTAGTATCAAAGAAGGCTTTTGGAGGATGAATATGAGAAGATAACAAGGTATATCAATGACTTTATGTCCAACCTACAACATTATATAGGGTTAAGTGTTCGAATGACTCTAGGTGAACATTTTCAAGTAGCCATTAGGACTGAAGGGAGGGTGAAGGGGAAGTAGGAGGGACAATTAAGAAATCATTGAGGAGGTAGAAGAAGGGGTTGAGAAAACATACATACTCAATAAAATTATTGTTATAAGTAAAGAGGTAAGGAGATAATGCAATAATTCAAGAGGATGACACAAAGTGGACATAGATTTGGAGCAGGTAGTGGGGCATTTACAAGTAGATTCTTCAATCATAATGCTCAATAGGGCATCCTTATTTTAAATGTCCTAATATTGAGTAGTAGAGTAGAAATAATGAAATAAGAGTGGACTTAGTGCAAGAAAATAATAAATTAGGGGAAGGTATTACAATGGCATATCCAAACTCATATAAAAAAGCTCTTATATTTAGATGAGATACATTGCAACAATCAACATAACCAAATGTATCAATTTTCATATCTTAGTGTTTAATCCTAGGTAAACTTTGTAAGTTGATAATTAATTCATGTTCTCATAAAAATTTGGTATCTTATGAGATGGTTAATAAGTTAAAATTGAAGAAATTTCCTCATACTCATACAATGCAACATTGGTCAGTAATGAACAAAACATTTTGGTTTGGGAACAAGGATATGTAGAACTTACTATAGGAGAATATTTTGATAATGTTCTAGGTGATGTTATATACCAATAACATGTAGGAACAATATTTTAGGAATACCTTGGTAGTACTTGAGGAATTCTTTACATAATGGTTACACAAATGCTTATGTTGTGCATAAAGATAAAAGGAACTTTATACTTACCCCTATACATTCAGATAATGTAAATGCTTTTAGTATCATATGTTTGGGAAGAAGGAGAGTATACATTAGTATGAAATTTCATTAGAAGGGAAGAAAAAATTTGATCGAGGAAGTGAAGGGAGGGATGGAAAGTGAATTTTGTAGCAAGAATTTATGATTTGATGACAAGAGGAAGGTGAAGGAAACCATAAGATCTTACCAGTATTATATTAGAAGTGTGTTTATATAGTGGTAATTTTATGTCCTATTGGCATACATGATCAAAGTAGGGATCATCCTTCATGGTTATAAGGATGACAGGGTCAGTTGAGCCTTGCAATAGTAGACAAAGGAGTAGAGCAAAAGGCAAGATATGATAGTCCTAAGCAAGGACACATGAACAAGTTTATGTTTTCTAATTTTTGTTTCAAGTTGAGTGTAGGTAGCAAGAGGAACAAGACCTAATTAGATTAGTTTCTATTGAAACACAAAACCACTTGAATATTAGAGCCATCAAGAAGGATGCACGGTCTAAGGTCAAGGTCCCTTATATCTGAGGACAAGAGATTTTTTCTAGGGGAAGAATATTGTGCAAGAACACCTAGAGTATTGTGGGGAGAGTATCGTGCAAGAACACCTAGTATTGTTACAAGTTGTTGGATAGAGCAATATAAGCAATGTAAAATATTCTTAAGTATGTGATATTCTATATATGTTTAAGAGTGAGTGTAGATCTCAGGTCTATTCTCATAGGTATTTATATGGTGATCTATGAGAGTAACAATTATTTTAGTAAAGACTAGTTGCAGGCTAATGATGTGAGATATAGTTACTATTTTTTTATTGTAAATTAATAGTGATTTAGACTCTTGAAATATAATCATTATGCATATAAGAAGACTTATATTGGAGTAGGTTACGAGATTTGGAATTTACTTAAGTCATTTTGTGTTGGTCTCTATAATGCAACATTTCAATAATTGCTTTTAAAAGTCAATTGGATGGCATAGTGTGTGCTAAGGATATGAAATCATTGAATATATATAAATTCATGTCTTTTAATGATTACAATTTTTATACACTCATAAGAGATACCATATGTACCTAATAATTGGTTGATGTAATTATTTGTGCAGTAGAGAAGTCCTAATATCCCGCCCTAATTACTTGTTGTAGCTTGTAAAAAGGAAAGTAATTCATTTTTGTAATATATGTAATGAATGTGAATTTGATTCTTTATGTTGGATATAAGAGTAAAGTTGAAGGTTTGTTATATGATTTGATTGAGGTATGAGTAAAATCTATGATTATTCCTTATGCACATCAATGGAACTATAAAGATGATTGAGCTATCTTTAGTCAATTCACTCAAAGTGGATTTAACCATCTCTATTTGGACAATTTTTACTCTTGAAAGTGATTTTAACCTTCACTCTTGTAGTAGTGTGCTCAAATAGTTAGCCTTTGTATTTGAGCCTTTTGCTATGATCAACTCCAAAGAGGGTTGTGAATATTTTACAAGGGGTTTTTTTCACTTTAATATAGACTTGTCCTTTAACAAGGTTTGATGTACTAAATATATTTTATCAGCTCCAATTAGGTCCAATCTCCTAATAAGAATATTTTCATACTATTGTATGATCTTGTGGCTATCATCCCCATTGGCATTTTGACCTTAAAATGGTTTTCCTTGATTACCAAAATCTTGTGTCTTATGCTGTTGTCTTATATATTGCTCACCTTGTTTTTCATCACTATATATTTCATTGGTTTTTGTTTAAGATTATATAGTTAATAAATATGGAACACAACTAATTCATTGTCCCTCCCTCTCTATTTGTTTGTGTTGGTTGTTATTCATAAAAAAAATATTGACCCAAATGTGACTAAAGCTATTAAAAATGACTAAATTTCCTTCAATAAATATGACATGACAAGATTGTTAGAAGGAAATTATATGAAAATCCTAAAGAAACCCTAAGAAACTTTTACAAATGCATAATAGGAGAAAGTTTCTTAGCGCTCAAACATTCCTTGTCCAATTGTCTCAAAAAAGTCATTTTTAATGGGTATTCTTTTCTCAGATCAAACTTAGTTAAATTTAAAATATTAGCTTTATATTTATTATTAACAAAAGTATTATCACATATATGTTGGATGTAAATATAAATATTCATCTCAAGATTGTTATTTTTAAATCTGTAAGTCAATTTGTTTAAAAACTCTAGTATAAATAGAAATGAAGTATAAACCAAAGTGGGCTTAATCCTGGTGGAAACTCCATGGTTAAGCACACTTGAGATGGAGTAATATTGGGTTGGGTGAACTCCTAGGATGGTGTAGTGTTTCACCATTGTGAGATTTTTTTAAATATATTGAGTGCTAAGAATTCCATTCTTTATTATGAGAGATGGGTTATTTTTTACCACTACTCATGAAATATTTGTCAATGAGTTTGACTCAAAAACTACAGAGTTGGATCCTAAGAATAATATCATAATTCAAATTTCTAAGTAAAATACCTCCTACTTGTCAATTTGATATTACTTCAAATAATATTTTGCTTATATTATTTGAATAATGAGCATACTAGAAACATTAATAAATAATATAATATTACATGAAAAATCATAACTAATCAAAATAATTTTAGCCAAGCAAAATGATGAATACACCATTAGCTAATAAATTCATGAACTATAATGAAAGGAAGATAAAATTACAAATTGAAGATAGAACTAGATATATTTATGAAAACAAATTACAGATAAAACTCAATGTAAATGAAAACACACTATAATGAAAGGAAGATAAAATTACAAATTGAAGATAGAACTAGATATATTTATGAAAACAAATTATAGATAAAACTCTATGTAAATGAAAACACATAATAACCATATATCATAGTACTAGAAAAACTCAAATGGAACAAAGGAAACATCATTACAAATGAATTAGAATAAAATAAAAGCTTGCATGCCTCCTTCTAACATTCATTATACAAAAATAGAAAATTTGGCAAAGGAGGTTCTATAACTACATTAATGCACTCCTTTTTTAAAAAAAATACCATAAGGACAATAACATTTACATGTATTATCTCACTTAACTAACAATGTCCTATAACCTACACATTTTCCCTATCATATTCTTGAGATACATAATTTGATGACTTGTAAAAATATTACACTTATTTCTACATATAAATGGATTTCTCTCCAATACCTATTACAAGTATTAAAATAATCTTTATATTTGTTTGTAAATAGATATGCCATTGTGTTTGTTTCACTAGAATTGTCTCTATTTATTCAAAGATTAGTGACATTTTTCAATAGTTACATAAAAAAAAAATGTAATAAAAAATTTTCTTTATTCTAGAAAGGGGCAACTCCCTCACATGATAGGTATTTTTAGTTATTTTGTTCAATTTTATCTTAGATGGACATAGAGGAAAAAATATGAAATTCAAAGAGAATGAACAACGAAAATTCTATTGGAAGACATGTGAAGACCAAATATAATTCCATAATGATTAATAAATATAAAGGAGACTATAACCAATATATATATCCATGCAATGATGATACAAAAAAAAATCACAAGTCTTGACATATGAAGTGATACCCTACTTCAACACTTTCAAACTAAGGTACCAAAGTCTTATTTTGTATCATTATATTAACTACAAAAAAAACTTTTTTTTAAAAAAATATATAAGAAAGTTATAAACTTAACATACAAAAAATTAGCAAAATTAAAATATAAAAAAATTTAGAAGACAGAAATTAAACTGCATTGTTTAAATTATCTTTTATAATCATACAATCCAAAACTCCCTCCTATTCACATTGTGAACTAATTTTTTTTTCAAAATATCTTGAAAATCTTCTCGAGAGTTTTAACTAATAACTTTTGTTTATATACTTCACTAAATAACTGCATGTAACTACTCTCATAACTAGTTCCTAACTATACCATTTTGAAATACAAAATAAAGAACCTTATTAACTTTTGCATCAGTTTACCAAAATAATTTTTTTTTCTATTGTCAAAATGCACTAAGTGAATTAAGTAACTTTTATATTAAAAAAAGGGTAACATGGTACTCATATTTTTTTTCAATTCCCTTTGCCAAATGTGAAGGATGGTATAAGTTTAATAATTAAATAATCAAGGAAGGTAGTATTCCAAGAATAGGTATGTGAGCTTTCGTAAGAAAAATTGAAACTTTTAAAATTCAAATCGGGAATTAAAAAAGCATAAAGATTACATTTTAAATAAAATTTTGTTTAACTACACGAGTATTTTTTAATGATATTTTTAATTGGAAAAGAAAATATGGTTTTTATTTGGGACATATGCTTATTTCATTTCTTTGTTGATGTTTTAATACTAGAATCTATATTTTCAAAATTCAAATATAATTAAGGAGTGATTATGTAATTGTGTAAGACTAAAAGTGTGTTAATATTAATTAGGATGTTTTCATGGAAATATGCTTATTTCATTTATTTGTTGATTTTTAATACTAGAATCTATATTTTCAATATTCAAATATAATTAAGGGGTGATTATGTAATTGTGTAAGACTAAAAGTGTGTTAATATTAATTAGGATGTTTTCATGGAAAGTTTCGGTTTTTAAGATCATTAGCACTTATTTTATCTTGATATTCAAGAACTTGATTGGTTGAATATATGCATGATCAGTTTCCTTATGTACTATCATTTTCTATTATCCTCTTAAAAGGTTAAAATGACAAATTTTTGTGTTAAAATGATTCTATAAGAGGACTAGTTATTGCGTCTTAATCATGGGGAACTAGCAAATAGAGCAAAGACTTGTTTATGTGCTCAAGATGTTGAGATTTTTTATATTCTAAAAATGAGAGAGATTTTCTATCCATTATTGTTTTATAGATGGGTGTTGAAAATGGGGAAGAATGAGTAAATTTGATTATATTTCTGACCTATCTCCAATGGAAACTAGCTTAGAAGCAAGAAAACTTGAAAGAAACCCCCTCCAAGAAAAGGTGTAAAATCCTTGCATATCTTACAATTTGATTTGTATGATGTATTGGCTCCTTGATGGTCTATTTGTATCATTGTTATTTGGAAAATTTGATGTACTTGTTATGTTGAATTATAAATTACTGCACTTCTTATTCCATATTAAGTGTTTAATATTATTATTATTATGCTATATTGTGTTAATTTTGGATTTTTGTATATATGGTTTTTAGTACCTTATAGTGAAATAGTTTTATAGCCAACAAAGATAATCCTACTTCTAATGCATAAGCCATCTTTGAAAAAGACAAACCTTGTCACATAATATGAGATTAAAATCATAGGGATTGGTAGTCTAGCAAAAGAAATATGAGTTTTTCCATGACATTATGAATAATAACACAAATTTTCCATTAAGAGAGATCCAACCTATAAGAAGTAATAGTTGATGGGATTAACAAATTGTTGTTTTTGAAGTCAAAGTTATCCTTACCAAATTTACAATCATAGGTAGATTGTAAGAAAAAAAATGATTCATTTGTATGACAAAGAGCATGGTTCTTATGAAAGCTACCAAACTTTGCGAAAAATGATTCATTTGTATGACAAAGAGCATGGTTCTTATGAAAGCTGCCAAACTTTGTGTACTGCACCAATATAGAATAATGCAAGGAATTCAAATCCAAATCTTTGAAAAGTCCTTAAGCATTTTGAAGCCAAGCATTTGTTGTCCAAATGGAGATTATTGCATATATTGAGAGAAAAATAATGAAGTCTAAAGAAAATATCATTGTTTTGTGTTCCATACATTAAAGGTTGAAATAAAGATGAAGAATTTTCACATTGTAATTTGCTCTCATGTATATGGGAAAAGCTACAAACTTATTCTAGTCGTATATGAACTTAAAATAAATCAAACAATCTATAACACAAAACTAAACGTAATCTCAATTAGAAATTTTATATGTATTATATGAAATTGTTAATAGAGAACCAAATTGTAATATTTATTAATCTTGATTCTAATCCTTCCAACATCTGATCCTTTATCTAATGATCAAGTAATTTATTGAAAAAATATAATTATGTTTTCACTCTTTTGAACATACTATATTTAAACTGTGAACTACAACAGCCAATTCAAATGATAATAATTTTGAATCGCGAATATTCTTTTTGAATGAGAATTATAATTAAGAATATAATTTAAAAGGTAAAAATGCTAAAAAAAATAAATAAATAAAAATTATTAACATCGAAAATAAAACATTACATTCTTCTTTAAAATCATCTTTTTGGCGGCCTCAGCAATGGTAGGTACAGCGTATTTAATCTCTAAAAATGAATTTTAAAATTAAAGCCTCGTTACATTCAACTTATAAACCATAAAATAAAATACAGTGCTATGCTTGCATATTATAAAGGGTAGTCCAAACATTACGTATCAAAGAACTTTAGGTGCTGTGAAAACAAAAACAATACGTTAGTGGGAAACAGCAGGTTGTAATACTCACCTTTACCATGATGGGACATTGTGACACGATCGTCTGTTCCGCTTGTAATTATAATTATTCATGATATCAACACTTTTTCTGCTTTTACAATGAGCAACATCACAATTCAAACTATTCGCATTTCACTTGGACATTACGGCGTTTGAAAATTTGGCCGTAATGCCCATTTTCCTGAAGATCGTTGCGGCAGCCTTGACAGCCGACGACTTGAAGCTCTTCAAGACTGTTTAGGCGGTCCAAGCCTTGAGGTATTCCTTCCATCCGCCCGCAATTGGCCAATCGAAAATGCTGTAGCACTGGCATTGCATTCTCTTCCAGGCATGGAAATCTCCGCAGCTGCAAGAAATCCTCAATAATCAGTGCCTCCAGTTTGGGGAACGACATGGGACTCCCAAAATCTGCACGGAAATCGATACACTGCCTGTTCTGCATTAAGATCAGTCGCCTTAAATTAGGAATTGTTTGCAGGGCTTGATAATTGTGAGAATCGTCTCCTTTCGAGAGAAGAAGCATGAGATTGTGAAGTTGAGAGATCCATGGAGGCGCCACGCAGTTGTGAAGATGAAGAATCTCCAGTCGTCTCATGCCTGCCATGTCATCGGGAAGCTGAACAAGATAATCCTCATCACAATTCTCGAAGAATAACTTTCTCATGTCTTCCATCCCTCCGAAGATCCCCTCTGTAATGCCTTGGTAGTCTGAGGAGCCATTGAATACAATTGACAGTTGTTGCAACAGAGACAACTCTTTGAGATCGTTCAACTGCAATGCATTTCTGACATTGCCCCTCAGCTTGAATACAACTTGTCCTAATACTCGTAGAGAGACAAGCTTCGATATTCCATGAGGAACCCAAGCCAAATTCTTGCAGCCTGCAACATTCAGCTGCAGCAAAGATTGATTTTTGTTTATCCCGGAATGCAGACTTGTCAACTTTTCACACCAGCTAACATCAAGCGACTGAAGATTTTTGAGACCGCTAAAACATCTAGGAAGCATTTCAATATCTGTTCTGGACAGATTGAGAAATCTCAAATGTTTTAATTTGAAAATAGACTTGGGTAATACTTTGATGGACGTCTGGCTCAGGTCTAGAACGCTCAAATGTCTCATATTCTCGAAAAAATCTTCACGTATTGATTTGAGATGAAGATTGTTCCATAGCAGCAAGGTGAGGAGCCCTGGGGAACGGATGGTTTTTTCAATACTAGCTATTTTATTTTTAATCAAAGAAATCCTACGTAGGCCGTGGCACTTTTCTACGGGGAACTTTTCCACATTTTTCCCAGCCCTGAACAAACATCTGGTTTGGCACCGAGATTCCGAAAGAGCCAGCTCGTGTAGTAGATCGTGCATCTTGCAGTACTCAATGATGTAATCGTTCCCATCATATGGAACAAATTCAATCATGCACCGATCGACCAGCTCATTGAGATAAGAGAATCCCAGCTCATATGAGTCTTCTCTATCTTCAGGATTGACAAATCCTTGTGCAATCCACACTTGCACCAGATATTCACAACTCATTCTTGCATCTTCTGGATAAGCAGAACAGAAAAGAAAACAGGGCTTTAGATAATCAGGGAGGGCGTCGTAACTTAACCTTAAGATTGGCAGAATGTCGTCCTTGATTGTGCTGATTTTATTGAGCCTATTCAGCGTGGATTCCCACTCATTAGGAAGTCGCCTCACGCCCGCCATGGATGCCGCTACTGTCTTCACGGCCAGCGGCAATCTGGAGCATTTCTTTTCAATCGCACGAGCCAACTCCTGCAATTCCTCTGGCGGACTGTGATTCTCATCTTCAGGGAACGCGTGAATGCAGAACAATCTCCAACTATTGTCTTCAGACAAGTAGTCCATGTGGTGCACCCGGTGAGCTCCAACATTTTCCAACACTTTCCTGTCGCGCGTGGAAATCATTGCTTTGCTCCTCCCCCGGCCACACGGAAAGCCAATGGATCCCAAAGCGTGCTTGTCCCAAACATCATCGAGAACAAGTAAACAGCGGCTTTCACGCAGGTGCTTCCGGATATTATCTCTCACCTCCTCCGCATTGAGCTGACTTTGCTTTTCATCCTCCGGCAGCTTTACTTGTCTTGCTATGTGGAGGAGTAGCTGATCCACCACAAAGCTCTGGGATACCGCAACCCAAATCAAATGATCAAAGGATTCTCTCACTTTCTGGCTGTTGAAGACGTGTTGAAGAAGAAGAGTTTTCCCGAGCCCTCCCATGCCCGCTACAGCAATGATCTGAGGGCCATCTGTGCAGAGAAGCCATCCGCTGATGACATCGATATCATTTTGCATTCCCACCGTTGTACCTTCCAAAACAAGCCCGCTTGATTTTCTTCTATTTCTAATCGATTCTCCGGTGAGTAATCCGCAACGGGGCTTGACATCCATGTCCCTCAGGTATTTGAGATACTTTGAGCTCCGATGGATGCACCGGATTCTCTCCTTCAACACCCGAATCTTGCGACCCAGCAAATACCTTGAAATACAGCTGGATTGGTGGTGAGAGTCATGAGAGGATTCCTCCAAGAGGAGGAGAGCGTCGTAGAGAAAGTCTTCAAGTTTCTGCGATCAATTCCTAACTGAACTGCAGTTTGTTCTCCACACCCCGCCGGCGTCGTTGAGGAGGCATTTGATAGATTCGAGCTCATCACAGATGAGCTCCAAATCTTCTCTGTGCTTGCTCGCCAATGAGACCTCCTCAAATATCTTTTGAATCAGAACTGAAGTGAGATGATCTGCAAGCACCGACACCAGAGATCCAGCCATATTCATTTCCAAACTCAGAGGAGGTATTCTCGTTGTTTTAAAGCGCTGGGAAACTACTTACCCACAGTTTTGACTGTATAATACCACCATTAAAGGCAGCTACCAGACAACATGGTCGTAATGACAAGAGTCAATAAAATTTGGACGAAATGGGAATCCAGTCTGATCGACGTAGCCATGACGCGGGTTAATGGATCCAGTAGTGAATGTATTTTCGATGACAGTGAATTGCATACTGGACTATAAAGTTTGAATAGAATAATCAAACTTTGTCCAGTTCTGCGGGAGTGGCATTTGTGGGTCTGCCTGCCTGCCCGAAATTTTCAAAACTGAAAAGCCGCTCATTCATACCAAACTCGAACCTAATGTTTTGGGACGTTGAGGTGACAGTTGTAAAACTACGTTGGGTTTGAAGAAAGTTTCCTTATTCAATTCAACCTCCCACCTCGTTGATAATTATTATTTTTGGTCTGTGTATTATAGATATATAATACTAGCATTTGAATCTTTGATGGTGCAAGGGGTTACACGGATAGTCTTATGTACTTTTGAGTATTTGCTTGAGTATGTTCTTTTTGTAATATATTTGATTCAGTTGTGTTATTCCGAGTCCTTATCTTTCAATTCCACCGACTCATCTTGATTCCATGGTGGTCCATTGTAGTTTTCAAAATGTATAACAATATACATGAACATGTTTGGTGGTTTGGTACCTATTATGTAGATAATATATGTGATTTCACCAATCGCTCCATTGACAAGTCTTGCTTCTATCCAAATATTTATTGTAAGCATTACATATAATTTTAATAAACACTTCAACTCATTTCCCCTTGCTTATGTCTATCTTATCTTACCCCTCTCTTTACCATTCACCTCTCATTATTTATATTTCATTTTCTCCATTTATCTTTTATCTTCTCTGTGTATCTATCTATAATATACTATTGATCACCTTACATATCTCTATCAAATTATGTCTCTTCATCTCTCCACTCTCCTATCTCCGCATCCTATTTCTCTCCCTCACGCTTCCTTCTTGTTTTCCTTTCCCTCCCTGATATGCACACTCTCTCTTACTATTTCTCCCTCCCTCTAGTTATCATTTAATAAATGATCTAGATAACCTAGCCTTCTAAAATGCACTCAATCTATCATCTTAATACAACTTTCTCTTTCCAAGAGGCTTTATATTTGCATGTGACCTTGTTTTCTTTCTTGCGTAAACATGTACACTCAGTGTATTTTGTATGTCTCTAAACTTGGTTTACCAGCTCTTCGTAATCATGAGAAATAATTGTAGCAAAGTTATCAGTTGTACTTAGAAGACAAGGATCATCTATTATGGTGATTGTTGGATGAGGCTATGGGTTGTCTTTTGTTTTCACCTTGGTGCCATGCTAGGTTCAAAACTTAGTAAAATCTATAAACCTACTCCATGTGTAAATGTGTAGTCGAAAAACTCACCACATTCGCACTCTACAATCTGCCTCACCATCAAGTGAATTGATTCCTAAAAATTATATTATGTGGTGATGCAATGCACAAATATGAAATGCTTAAAAGTGAAAAATCCTTTAAAGGGATTTCCATCTTAACTCCCATGGATCTTGGCCTTTTTGTCTCTGCAAAATTATGGAGTAGTAATATTTATAGGGTCCAAAATATTTAATTAGTTTAGTTGATTTCAGGAGCCCGTTTTGGGTTACTATTCTTGTCCTAACAACAGGACATGTGTGTGTATGTGTTGAATTAACATGGTAAGAATTGTAGGTGTAGAAGGTAAAGGGTTATGAAATGACTTGATCATATTGAGAATGACTCCATGGATATCTATAATTGCTTTGGCAATCCAACACGTTCTGATTTATCCTTGTGAAAGCTCAAGGAAAAGTAATTGAAAACTTTCCATGTTAAATAATATTAATTATTTTATATAATACATTAATAATCCAATGAGTGACAATGATAATAATATGATTAATGAAAATGTGTATGAAAGTGAACCTTGGGAATTGTTAGGTAATTCAAACATTAAAATAGTCAAGTTTATATACAAGGTGTCCAATATATTTTCTATATTTGATTTTGTCTGTCTTTCTAATGTTAATGGATAGAGAAAATATCTAAATACATACCATGAAGAAGTATTCAAAAGATTAAACTTCAAAAGGTAATATTTTTAAAAAAATTCTTAACATAATAGATAATTTATAAAACATGTTAAATTAAAAAAAAAAAATCTCAACCAATTAAAATTCCAAATTTGGCTTAATTAATTTAATTTAATTTAATACTAATTAATTTAGAAATTTCATTTTTAAAGTGAACTCTAAATATTATTATTAGTTAAATCAATAAATATATTTTCTAAATACATCTTATTATTTAATAAATGCAAGTGAGAATAATTTAAATATACTTTATTATAATTAAAACACAAAAAATATGTACAAAGAAATTAAAATAATAAAAGCAAACGCTTTTACATGTTCATAAAACCAAAACCCTGAGAGGAGAAAATCCTTTATTAGGAGATTAGAGTTCATTTCTGTACACACAAGTTTTGGGGATTAAAATTTAGAATTGAAGCAAAAAAATTGTTGAAAGTTACAGAGGGTTTAGATTTGCATACATTAACAGGTTGTCTCAGATTTTAGTTGTTGTTTTGAGGTAGGCTTTGAAAACCCATTGTTGAATTTTATTGAAAGATCTACCTACTTCGTGTCTTCCTGGATGCTTGCATAATGCTTCTTAATTTATCGTATTAATCTTTGGGTAAAGAATTATGTTGTAGATTTTGGAAAGGAAAACTTATTAATAAAAGAAATGTGATTGGGGAAAATTGTAGAAAAATTTAGAAAAGTATTCAGACTATATTGTTTTAAAACCTTTTCAAATTAGATTATAGAAAATTGGAAGAAAACAAAAAATTGAACAAATAGGGTTTGAACATTAAATTTTCCATGTGATTATCATGAATTTTCTAAGTAAAAAAAAAAATATTCTTCTTATATCTAAAATAATTTATTGGAAAAGTAAAAGATTAATTGAGAGAAAAGCATGTTGTAGCTAAAGTTATGCATGCATGTGAAAACATTTATAGTAAATATAGAAAACTAAGTATATTATGGTTGCATGATTTGAGAGATCAAAGGCATGTGAAAATGCTAATTGAATGTTTATTCCTAATTTATAAAATTATAATTTAATTTTTGAATTCATTTATTTGAAAAAAAAGACTAAATAACTACACTTTTTAAAAATGCATGTCAAGATGTCATGTTTTGTTTTTGGTGGATTTGGGAGAAACCTAGTAGTTTGACTAGATGGGCATGTTTACCAGAGGCTTGGAAAGTGGTTATTTTTGTGATGCTTTTATGTGATGTTTGTTAATCCCAATTATTTTATTCCCAACTAATGTTCTATATCCATGTTTTTGTATTATGAGATCGAGTTATTTTTTGTAACCTCGTGTATTGTGATTTTCTTGGTGTAACCTATGATGTTTTTGATCAATTATCTATTGGTATTTTCTAGTTGTTTGTATAAGACAGAGGTGAACAATGTGATTTTCTTGGTGTAACCTATGAGGTTTCGATTAGTTATCTATTGGTATTTTCTAGTTTTTTGTATAGGATTGAGGTGAATATTGTGAATTTATGAGATATACTTCAATGAGCTTTAGGTAGGTTATTTATGTGTATGCTAGGAAGTGACTTTCAATGGAGGTTAGAGTCCTAAAGAGGTTGCTTAGGTAACCCATTATAAGTTGTATTAGTAAGTGATAACATTTCATTAATGGGGTTAGAATGAATTAATAAGATTTGGTGTATGACCTCACCCATGCCTTGAGTGCTAGTACAAGCTAGGATGGGAGTAGAGAGGATGTATGGTTGCAACCTTTCCTTGTTAGTATGCCTTGTCTGTTATAGATGATACCAATGCTGCATAGAGCAGCCAAGGGGTTGGTGTTTTGAAATGTCCCCTTTGTGATTTTATATGACATTTAAAGTCTCTAATCAGATTTTTAAAATCAAACAACCAATATTTCAAACATCCACCAATTTCTCAAATAAACTCAAATCGGGTATGCTCGAAATAGTGCCATAAACTTCATAGCTTTACATATTATTAATAAATCTGAAAGTTGACATTTTTATAGAAATTTCACCGGCATAATAGCCTACAAAATGATATTTCCATATTTGTATAGATTTTACAAAAGAGTTCCCAAATGGAGGACAAAAACAATGCTCATCGGCCTCCCGAAAATAACACCAAATAGCCTGGAAACACAACAAAAGCACTAATAATCTATCACAAAAGTATAACCATAACCCAATACATATATTCAGCTCTATTTTAACATCTAAATATCTGAAATACAGCAGCAACCCAAACTAATATGAAATACTCAACCGGAAACACCAAACTCTTACAAAAAACACACCCAAAAACCCACAAAGCTCCACTGTTTAGCATAAGGGAAAACTCTGCATGAGCTTGCACATGGAATGGCTTTAAACTCCCATCCTTAGCCTTCTTGGAAACTTAAAAACTCCTATCCTTGGGTCTCCTTCTCCATAGGTTTGGCAGCCTCTGAAGAACAACAAAGCAATGAGCAAAAATCAAGTTCTAGAATGAGCCCAAAATGCCTCCAAATCCCTTAAAAGAGGGCATAAACCTAACTTACATTCAAGAGAGGTTAATAAAATATATTTTAATAATAATTTTCATTTATTAGTCCATTTGTTTCCAAATATTAGCCCCTTTTTCCGAAACTTCACCTTTTGAGCCTGCCTGCTAGCAAAGATTATTATTTTTTAATTATTTTAAAAGGGGACATGAAAAGTCCTCCCCTCCCAAATATTGCTTGTCCTCAAGAAATGAAATTTGGAATGCTCAAGAATATGTGCTCCTTCCCAAGTTGCATCCTCCACTGGTAATTCTTTCCATTTGACCAAATGCTCTATGATGCTCCTATTTCTCAATCTTTTCTCTCTTGTATCCAAAACCTCTTCTGGTATCAAAACTAATTTCCCTTCATCATCAAGAGGTAGTAATTCTATAGATACTATGGTTTGCTGGCCTAGAACCTTCTTTATGCAAGATACTTGGAAAATATTACGTATTTTTCTATTTGGTGGGAGCTCCAATTCATAAGCTACCTTTCCTACCTTCTTGATGATCTTATAAGGCCCATAGAACCTTGGCTTGAGTTTCTCTGCCCCACTCCTCTTCAAGGTGCTTTTCTTATATGGCTGCAACCTGACAAATACCAAATCTCCCACCTCAAAAGATCTTTCAGTCCTTTTCCTATCAGCATACAACTTCTGTTGGTTCTGTGCATGTTGTAGATTATCCTTGAGGGACCTTATTATGTCTTGGCTTTGCTTGACAAAATCAGTTGCTGCGGGTACTCTTCTATTTGAAAGTACTAGATCAATAAAGGAAAGGGAATCATATCCATAAAGAGCATGAAAAGGAGGCATACCAATAGACATGTGATGAGATGTATTGTAACAATACTCCACTAGGTGCAACCATTTCACCCAAGCATGTTGTTGATTTGAAACATAGTTCCTCAAATATCCCTCTCTCCATTTATTAACTATCTCTGTGTGTCCATTTGTTTGAGGCCGATAACTAGTACTGGGAGTGAGTTTAGTTCCTTCCAAATGAAAGAGCTCCTTCCAAAAAGGGCTGAGGAATCTACGGTCCTGATCACTGACAATGTTTCTAGGCAAGCCATGTAATCTAAAAATTTCCTTGAAGAACAATTTGGCCACTTGTGATGCCTTGAAATAAGATGTGATAGGAAACAAATGTGCATACTTAGTTAGTCTATCTACCACCACATATATGCAATCCTTACCTTGAACCTTGGGCAACCTAGTGATGAAGTCCATGGAAATACTTTCCCATTTTTGTTCAAGAATAGGAAGTGGCTGCAACAGCCTTGTAGGAAAATTTTGCTCACTCTTGCTTTGTTGGCACACCATACATTCTTTAATGTGTTTAAGGACGTCCTCCTTCATACCCTTCCATGAAAACCGCTCTCAAATTTTCCTGTATGTCTTGAAGTATCCATGATGACTAGCCAAAGGTGTGTCATGAAAGGCCCTTAATGTCCTCTCCTTAGTTTTTGATCTTGGCACTAAGAAAATCTTGTTCTTGTAATAAATCAATTCATCAACAACCTTGTACCTATTATCATCCACTAACTTATCCAAAATCTTGGTGTCAAAGGAATCTTTAGCATACTCTGAAATTATGGAGACTTTCCAATCAGTAGAGATATATTTTAAGGAACACAGAGTGGGCTTTCTTGAGAGAGCATCAGCAACCACATTATTCCTTCCTTTCATGTATTCAATATCAAAATCATAAGCTTGCAATTTGCTTACCCATTTTTTTTGACAATCATTCAAATCCCTTTGGTTCAAGAAGAACTTGAGTCTATTATGGTATGCCTTTACAATGAATCTCCCACATACCAAATATTGTCTAAACTTATGAAGTGCATGCATGATTGCCAACATTTCCTTATCATAGATGGAGTAACCTTTCTCTGATTGATTTAGTTTTCTACTCTCAAATGCTATTGAATGTCCCCTTTGAGTTAGGACAGCCCCTATACCTTCTCCCGAAGCATCACATTCAACAACAAAAGGTAAAGAGAAATCTTGAATTGCAAGCACAGGGCATGAACTCATTACCTCCTTAAGCTTATCAAATGTTTTTGTGCCTCTTCTGTCCAAAAAAAATCTCCTTTCTTTGTCAAATCAGTCAAGAAGGCAGAAAGCTAAGAAAATCCCTTGGAAAATCTCCTATAGTAGCTACACAACCCAAAGAAACCTCTTAACTATGTAAGATTAGTGGGTGGAGGCCAATCCAAAATTGCCTGGATTTTTTGTTGATCAACTTGTACTCCTTTAGAACTTGTAATATGTCCCAAATATAAGATCTCTGTCAAACCAAACTCACATTTAGACAACTTAGCATAGAAGGATTCCTGCTCCAAGATTCCCAAAAGAGTGTCTATGTCCTTTAGATGCTCTTCCCATGTTTTACTGTAAATCAAGATATCATCAAAAAATATCAAAACAAATTTTTGAAGATGCTAGCTGAATACCTTATTCATACAAGATTGGAATGTTGCAGGTGCATTAGTGAGGCCAAATGGCATAACAAGAAATTCAAAGTGCCCATAGTGACATCTGAAAGAAGTCTTTGCCACATCTTCACTCCTTATTTGGATTTGATGGTACCCTATTCTTAAGTCAAATTTTGAGAAGTATAAAGCACCATGTAACTCATCAATGAGTTCATCTATGTGTGGTATGGGATACCTATTTTTTATGGTCTTCTTGTTTAGAGCCCTGTATTCTATACACATTCTCATTGTACCATCCTTTTTCTTGACAAGTATCACAAATGATGCAAATGGACTAGAGCTAGGCCTTATGAATCCCATGTCCAGGAGTTCCTTAATATTTTTTTCAATTTCTTCCTTATAACCTCTTGGATGGCAGTATGGGGTTGTTATAACTAGTTTGGCTCCCTGTTCTAACTCTATAACATGCTCAAAACCTCTATCTGGTGGTAATCCTGGAGTCAAGTCATTGAAAACTATACTATGCTTATCAAGAATATTTTGAATTTCAAAATGGAAATTACCTTGATTCTTTGGAGAGCTTGTTGGATGGATTATGACTCCTGCTGCCCATGCTACTTGTCATCTTCGAAAAGTCCTCTCCATCCTCTTTGTAGAGACCGCCTTAGGTGCTCCATTCGATAAGCCTCTCAATAAGACTTCTTTCTCATTGGAATGAAATTTAAACTCCATAGTTTGATGGTTCATGTAATAGCCTCCAATGGAATGCAACTATTGAACAACCAATACAAGATCTGTCTCCCCAATGCCAACAACATAGAAGTCATCACATAACTCATAATCTCCTAGGGTCATCTTGAGTTGTTTCACCACCTGTGTGCAAGGCATAGTGAATCCATCAGCTACAGTAACATTGAATCCCTCAAAATCTTCTACTTTAAGCCCTCTTTTCATGACAAATCCCTCATCAATAAAATTGTGAGTTGCCCCACTATGAAGAAGAACTGTCAACCTTTGCCCTGCTAGTACCCCTCAAATTCGAAAGGGATGGTATCTTGAGACTCCTGATAACGTTGCTAAAGTGCCACCCTTGTTGCTTTCTTTTTCTTTCTCTTCTTCTTCTTCCTCCTTAGTGTCATGAAATTCCTCATGCTCATCTAAATCAGATTTTGAAGCAACTTCAATATAGTGCACTTGACCTTTCCCCAAACATTTGTGTCCTGGAGCCCATGGTTCTCTACAAGTGAAATAAAGTTTTTTCCTTCATAATTCACTCCTAGTCTCTTCATCTACCTTCTTTTTGGCCACATTTATCACATCTTTTGTTGGTAGTGTTGGAAAAGTCTTTTTCTGAAAATTTCCCTTATGTTGCCAAAGATTTGGGGGTTTTTGATTAGTGACTGGTTTCATAGACATGCAAGTTTCAAGTTGCAAGCTTTTCATAGCTTCCTGTAAGGATGAGGGTGAGAAAGCCTTAACCAAACCCTTAACAGAATCTTCCAAACCATCAAGAAAAAGATAAACAATTCTCTTTTCAATCATATTGGGTACCATAATAGCCACTTTTTGAAACTCTTCTATATACTCATTAACTGATTTGGTTTGCTTCAACTTTGACAATTCTTTAAAATACTCTTCATCATCCTTGAGGTCAAATCTATCTATCACTCATTGACTGAAATCATCAAATATAGTTACCTGATCATGACCTTGAGTAGTCATTCCATGATACCACAAATCATAGGCTGCATCTTCCAAGTGCAGACTTGCAAATTGAATAGCATCACTCTCCTTCATGGGGTTAAGTGTAAAGAAGGTCTATAATTTTTGTAGCCATGCTCTAGCTGAAATTTTATTTGTTCCATCAAAAGTAGGTGCTATAAACTTTCTTATTTTATTTTTGAGCTCTCTTCCACTTATGTCATGCTCTCTCATGTACTTTTTCTAGGGCATCAAAGTGTTCATCATATCCACATATTCTCTAAAAGGAATCAAAATGTGAAAGTCATCATCTAAGCCATTGTAAGTAGCTCTTAATGCAATCAAGTTACCTGTAACCTCTTCCATGGGATTAAGGGTTGGATTTGATACTGGTGGCTCATCTACAAGTAGGAAAATAGTTTTTGTTGATTTAGAGGGTATGGGTTTCAGATTTCTTAGCTCCTCTGAAGTGCTCCCTTTCTCATTAGTAGATGCAACTCCCTACAGTTTTTCTGTCAATATTCGCAAAGCCTCTCTAGTTTCTGTCAGACTATCCACTATTTGCTTCAAAGTATTCTAGATGTCTTGGAAGAATTTCTTTGCCATCTCATCTGGGTTAGCCATACTTTTTCCTTCCTTAAATTTTGTACTTTTACTTTTAACTAGAGTTTTGATCAAAATTTCTTTATTCTTTTCTCCCTGCAAATATCTCTTTTCTCTTTCATTTAGTTGCATGCAAACTTCTACAAACCCTCAGGCTGGCAAGATCATAGCTCTAATACCACTAAAATGTCCCTTTTGTGATTTTATATGATATTTAAAGTATCTAATCAAATTTTTAAAATCAAACAACCAATATTTCAAACATCCGCCAATTTCTTAAATAAACCCAAATCGGGTATGCCTGAAATAGTGCCATAAACTTCACAGCTTCACATATTATTAATAAATATGAAAGTGGACATTTTTACAAAAATTTCACCAAAATAATAGCCTACAAAATGACATTTCTAGATCTGTATAGAGTTTACAAAGCAGTTCCCAAATGGAGGACAAAAACAATGCTCATCAGCCTCCCGAAAATAACACCAAATAGCCTGAAAACACCATGAAAACACTAATAATATATCGCAGAAGTATAGCCATGAACTAATAAATATATTCAGCTCTATTTTAACATACAAATATCTAAAATACAGTAGAAACCCAAACTGATATGAAATACTCAACTGGAAACACCAAACTCTTACAAAAAACACACCCGAAAATCCACAAATCTGCACCATTCAGCACAAGGAAAAACTCTGCATGAGCTTGCACATGGAATAGCTTTAAAATCCCATCCTTAGCCTTCCTAGAAACCTACAAACTCCCATCCTTGGGTCTCCTTCTCCACATGTTTGGTAGCCTCTGAAGAACAACAAAGCAATGAGCAAAAATCAAGTTCTAGAATGAGCCCAAAATGCCTCCAAATCCCTTAAAAGAGGCCATAACCATAACTCAAGTCCAAGAGGGGTTAATAAAACATATTTTAATAATAATTTTCATTTATTAGTCCATTGGTTTCCAAAGATTAGCCCCTTTTTCGGAAACTTCACCTTTTGAGCTTGCCTGCCTTAGTAAAGATTATTATTTTTTAATTATTTTAAAAGGGGACATGACATGTCTAGAAAGGATGATAGCTTAACCTTAGAGCTGAATCATATTATGACACTTTTCCACATGCATATTAGGTTTCCTATGTGTCTTTGTTGCCTATGGGATTAGATGTGTTGGTTTACAGAATAATTTTGACAGCTGAGTGTCAATACACTTAACCATTTTTCACTATACATGTTGAGCAAAGAGTAGGAGCCAAGTCACAGTCATGTGCTAAGAAATCTAGTTATATCAAGTGTCGAGTGATACAGAGTTTATCAAGTACCAAGTAATATCAAGTGCCGAGTGATCCAGAGTGATCAAGTGCCAAGTGATACAAATTTTTTTAGGTGTCGACCTATCCAGGAAACAACATGTGTCGAGCATCAATAATGCTTCATGAGTTGAGTAACTCAGAATATCAGCATAAGAGTTTGTAATTGCACAAACTAAGATGTAAACCATTTTTGTAGCCGACACAAGGTAAATCTTGAAAGATCTAGAGATAAGAACGAATCTTTTACATTTCTTATGCAATCTGCATGTAGCCAATTGGAAAGGCATGCAACCAATCACCAAAAGGCAAGTATTGAGCGAGAAATTGAGATTCAATGTGGATCGTAGATCCATACCAAACCCTAAGTCTTCGAAGTCTTTTTAATGAAGGCAAAAGTCTCACTGTAAAAAGGATGAAAGAGGGAGAATAGTGTTAAGGGAAAAACACAGTGGAATTTAGTAAAGGTGTAATGCCCCACCAAGGGATCCAAAGAATTAGCCTAAAATTTCACTAAGTTTGCCAAACAATTTTTTTTTTTAAACATGAAATGTAAAATCATTATAACATTCGCGGAAGCAATAGTAATAAATCAAATGAAAGTAAACATAACATACATAATAGATTACATTCTTTAAAGATCCCTTAATGTTGAATCACATTTAATTTAACCGTTCATCTAACATCACATCCTTATGAAATAACAATGATACATCCAATGTTCTTAAACCATATACAAGTGTCCTTTTTGTAATTACATTTCAGATTGCTCAATCACCCACTGTACATGTCACAGGGTATGAAAAGCTTGAAAGAATAAACATTCATATAAATAAACTACATCATCATCCAATATTAATCCATGATGCAATTAAAGTAAATGAAACCACATATCATACATGATACATCATCACAAAAGATATAAACATCCATCATAAAAGATAACCATATAACACAAACATAACTAACTAAGTGCATGGTTCCTCCCAACCGTTAATAGCATCATTAGACCATCGTGGATCATAGCCATCCCTCCGTGCGTAATATTCCAAAGAACCGAAGAGATCATTGGCTATAAACATAGTAGGAATGTCACTCCTAAAACATACTACATCAAATGCAGAAAGTAATCTAACATGCAAAGTAAAGCATAAGATAACATCATCTAACAAATGCTAATTATCAATGTAAGAAACATACCAGTAAATAAATCCATCATAGGGTATATCATCTATCATAATGATCCAAGAACATAATGAAGATAAATACCAACCAAGAATACTCCAGCCATGGTGTCTCAATGGATCTCAAATGATAAGAGTGGAAAAACACTACCACCCGACCGTGTGGAACCTAAGTGGTCCACTCCCACCGTGCTAAGGAGATAATCTCAAGTCCCAAACAGGCTATCAATCCACAAATATAAAAATACTCTCTAAGTCTAGGAATCCTAAAAGTATACTAACTCAAAGGTTCCAATCACAAAACTGACATCTAATTCCCAGAGGCACAACAATGACATGTAGGAAACCTACTCTGCAAGTGGGAAAGTGTCATCGCATTTATCACGTACAAGTTACCCGGGCAGTTAGCTAAACTCCACAGGTCCATATTGATCTCATGCAGCCACTAGTGTCCTCTCATACTGACGAGGCATACTATGGAATGCAAGGTCACAACCCTACGTTCTCTCTACTCCCATCCTAGTCTATACAAGCACTCGAGGCATGGGCGAGAACATCAAAACAATTATCTTTTTAGGTTCATTTAATCCCCATTTAGTGTGTAAATGTTATCACTTATTAACCAAAACTTACAATGAGTTACCCTAGCAACCACTTAGGGCCCCGGCCCCCATTGCAAGACACTTCCCAACACTACAAGTAGATACCCTACCCTAAGCTCATGGAATCATAAAATCACCCCAGTCCTATACAAGTAACTGGAAAGAAAATCCAAAAGATAATCCATAAAAAGAATCATCAAATATCCATGATAAAAGCATCAAATATCCATAATAAGAATCATCAAATCTCCATGAGCATCTGGAAAGCATCCATAGAAAATCATGATCACAACAGTTCTCTATTGGCAACTGAAGGCATCACTGATAATCATAAGTATCCATTGGTTCTCAATAACCAAAATATATCTCAAAATAAATCACCATATCCATTGGTTCTTTGACAAGCAACCAAGAATATCTCAAAATCTTACTGATTGAAGACTCCAAAATGGTTGAGTCAAACATGTCACAACATGACATCATCAAGAAATAAATCAACATTTTAGTCCCATCATGGCGACTGGAAAATATCCCAAGGATAACTGATCGATGACCCAAAAATGATTAGCTCAAGTGTCTCAGATACATATAACTCAGTTTCACTCAAGAAGACTGATGAACAATAACAATCAGTAAATACAAACATTTCATAGAGCACATGATCACATTACCATGGTTGGGCTTATAAAGATCGAGACCAAATAAGATCAACATGCCAACACATCTCATAACCCTCGAGCCTCTGGTAACAACCTAAGACTGGTCAACACTAGTCAACCCAAAAAACCAAAACAAGAAGCATAGAGAATACATGATGGAAACACATGTTTTGGTTTACTAAAATCACATAGTTGAATAATGTGTAGAGTTTTAGTTTTCATTTCAAGTATACTTCAAGTGTATAGGTTTTACCATTTGACCTACACGTCAACCCATTTGTTTCCCTGATAGCATTATCCTTCCATTATTAAAATATTATTCTAAGAATAGCTTAAGGGTAAATATACTTTACTCATTAAACTGATCATCATTGACCTTTAATTAAATTGTTCTCTTTATTTAACTATGATCCATGTTCTAATTGATTAACTCTTCTTTAATGTGACTTCAACTTCAACATAAAACAAGGATCATTAATCGTTATAAGAGAGCCAATTATCAATCTTCGAATAAGAAGATTATAACTTATTAAAATGATCAATCAATTAACATAGGTACACCATCCATGACCTATTAACATTCTAATAGTTTTCAATTCAATGTTACTAAGTCTCACCATTAAAACATCTAAGGTCATTATTCAAGTCATGAAAATAAGACCTACCAACTTTGATATCAATATTTTTTACAATCTCGTTAAAAGAATTATATCAACTAAATCTCTATTACATAATTATTAATTAAATCCAATTAACTCTAGTTAATTGATTTAATTAATAATTACACAACCATACCATCAACCTAATGAATATTAGTTGGCTAATAACTAACTATAATTTGTCGGTTAAAAGTCATACACAAATATTCATATTCATAGATCAATAATAATGACTAGTTAATATTTAATAACAAGCTATATTGGAAATCTTAATAGTAATTCTATAATGACCACATACGTCATTCTTTCAAAGAATACTAACATTCCCTTGACAAATTCGTATCATTTCAAGTAAGACTTTATCGCATAATATAATTATATTGACAACTCAATGAATATCAATTGATTAAAAATCAATTATACTTCAAATCCAAATATTAATATCTTTTACAAATCTTTAATCATTAAACAATCTCCACTAGATTAACTCTAATCGAATTTATTGATAACTACGTAAACCATTATTAATCAATCTAGAGAAACTTTACATAAACTTCATTAGCTAACTCTAATCACCATTAAGATATATCAATAATTTAATACATAACGTATCAACAATTCAGATCATAACAAGGTTATTAAATGCTATAACAATGATTATGACCCTTGTCAATTAAATCCAATATCATTTAAAGTCTCGTAACATAAATTACTATCTCGTAATTATTTAATATATATATTAAATAATATTTCGTATACATTAAATAATTAATATTAAAAAAAGTCATCCATTCTCTAATGAATTCAATACCTCTTTCCATCAGTTCTATCTACAATCGTTCCCATTAAAATCTCCATTAATTCATTTAGAACATTCTTATTAGTCTTTAGACTAATCAAATGATTCTAACTAAATTAATATCTCTGCTTTAAAAATAATACTTTTTAAAATCATTTATCAAACATATAATAGTTATTAAATATTAATAACATATTACATTATACACAAATTTACATATAAAAAAAAACATAAACCAAAGTCAAAATTTCAAACAATGCGCATGCAAAGTTTTAAAGCGATTATTAAATCGTTGTGCGGTATTATATGTGTCGTGCGGTCGCTCGTACCCTCTCCCTGTAGTCGAGTACATTGTGATCGCAGTTCTGACGTAGGGGTAACCGCCGAATGGAAACATTAAGAGGGAGGTGGGTGCTTTAATGTTTAAGTGATTTTAAAAATTGCTATGCATTTTTATGCAAAGGCCGTGCGGCAGTTTAAGAGGTCTATCACAGGTACGCAGGTACCCTGTGACCATAGTACTGTGGGCGTATGGAAATAGGGAGGGGGGTATATCCCGCCCTCCATTACATATAATAATTTATATTTTATATATATATATATATATATATCATTTTAAAAATGTTTTTCCAACATGAAACGTGATGCGATTTCATAAGATCTTCACTGTGATTTATCATTCGACTTTTCAATTAATATATAAATGTGTGTGTGTGTGTGTGTGTGTGTGTGTGTGTGTGTGCATAAGTATGCAGATTTGAAAATATAAAATGATACATTCTTATGGAGAACATAAACACAACTTTTAAAGACTTCCAATTTAAGAATTTCTTATAAAATATTGGTTTCTAAATTATCTAGTAACTCTTCTAATGGGTTTGGCTTTAAAATTTAAAAAATCCTATCTTTCAATTCGATTCTAATTCGAACCCAAACCCAATTTAGATCTAATTTCCTCCTCAATTGGATCTAGGGTTTTTTTCTATTGTTTTCTTCTCAACCAAATAAAATATCTAGATTCCAATTTCAAGATTAAGGATTCAATCATAGAGAAGTTTCAGACACATATAACAGACACGATGAAAACAGGAAGAGAAAGAGTGCAAAGGGAATATGCAAATATCACGAGTGCACTTGAACATTGATGCTAATTTTCCATACCTCAGAAGTCCATAGAAAATCCCTTCTTTCTCCATCATTCGCAATTCTTCCAAGATCCAAGCCAACCAAAAACCTCCAAGTGACTATAAGTGCTAGAAGAAGCATAGAAGCAAGTAGAAAACATATGAGCATGTAGAAGCATATGAGCTTCTTAATGCATGTAAGCTTTGAAGCTTCCATTTTGCTTATTCAAACACACTAGGAGAGCCTCTATTTAAAGGCCTCTAAGATGAATCTAGAGTAACTAGAAACAACTAGAAGATAAGCATGACAACCAAGCATGAGTCTTCTCCAACCTTCTGGATGAGTCTTAAGGTTGTAGACACCATGTGCTTAAATAAAATGCTAACTTCTAAGTGTAGACAACTTGTACATTCTTAAAGTGCAAACTCCTGTGTTTTCTATATGACAACTCCTGAGAATTCACAAACTCCTATGTGAGAAAATATTAAAATAATGCACAATCATTAATATAATATTTACTTTACTTTTTTCCAATTTAATTTATTTATTAAATCTCATGCACTAACTTTAATAATTCCACTTTTCAATCTTAATATATTTATATTTTAATCACATGAAATCTAGAATCTTTTAATAATTTTAAATATATTTTCCACTTTTAAATTTCATTTTCAAAATTTAATTGCTAAAATATTTATTAGCTTTAATAATATTATTATTTAGTCATTTATTTAAATATGAACTCCAAATATATTATTGTTAAAATAAATATTGTCACATTCCAAATTTAAACTTATAACTTTTATTTTCCAATTTAATTATTTTATTTAATTAATTTTTCAATTAATTAAATAAAATAAATATTAAAATACCATATTTATTTTCCATTTAATTAAATCATTATTTAAATCTTTTAATTAGGCTTAATTAATAAAAAATACACCAAAGACTCACAACGTAAAATACGAAAATCCATCATAGCCAAAATACATACAAAATCAAACCAAGGGTTTATATCACGAATTACGTCATCTGACACATTCAGAGGGTACTCAACTCAGATACTTGTCCTAATTTTCCAATTAGGACAAATGGCTTAAAGGGTTGGGATTTGTACTTGAGAATTTATCTCCCCTCTCTTATCATTGAGATAATGTGATAAGGTACGCTCATCCTGGCAATTCAAGGAAGTCGATACCTGATGCTTGCAACCTACATAAAAACCATGCATGTATAAGCACAATATATACTAAGCTAAACAGGCAATGGTAGAAAGTGGTGCATCATGTAGATCCCGACTAGCAGGTGACTACGACTCCCTTCCTTAACCACATCAAACACACCATACACATTCAAGTATGGGGTAAGTATCCATAAGAAAACACATATGATAATAAATCATCTTACTAATCATCATTAATAACTGCAAACATTGGAAATAATCATCATGCATACATGAAATGTAAAGTCTACATGATCTCATCACATATCAACTAAATCCATAGCACAATATCTAATAGTTTCAAAACAATGTTGCTAACCATCAACATGAAACTAGCTCCAAAAGAGTTCGACAATGTTAGCAAAAATGTGACCTAGGGGCAGGCACTACAAAAGGAGACATAGAGGGTAAGAGTAGCAATTTGATACTCGGTTGATCAGAACAAAGCAAAGCAGACTAACAAAAATTAGATCTCAGAGGATCGAAATCAGAGAGAGAACCAGAACAAGTGCCTACATTTAGCAATCAAGGATTGCAAACTATCAGATTTATAATACCTAATACTCTCTTACCATTGTATTAGAAAGGGAACCCTATGTAGATAGGTTGGCTTAACAGTTATTTGTAGATCCTTATCAAAAGGTGATTAAATCCTTTAATAGGGTGACACTTCATGTAAAGTGTTTGAAAATCCTTTAACCATGTCACTATTGACATAGTGTAAAGCCTTTAACAAGGCAGGCCTTTAATAGGGCAAACCATCAGAAGTGGTTAAACATTATTACTGCAGTGATTTTGTGGGTATCATCCCCACTCCAATTTTACCTTCTTATTTCTAGAGGGTTTTTGGGTTACCAAATTCTAGTGTTATGTGTTTTTGATGCATGTATTAGTTTCATGTTTATTTGATGTGTTTTCATGCATGCAATTTACTTTCAGTTAAAAGTTTAATTGGTTAAAGTGTGATACTTCTGATTCACAACCCCCCCCCCCCCCCACTCTCATAAGTATTCTTTCCATATTTGAAATTTCCAACAATTGGTATCAGAGCATCAAGGTTCTCAAAAGAAAAATCCTAACAGCTTGGAGGAAAAGATCTAAAGATGGAAGTTTTCAAACTTGAAAAGATCATTGAAAACTAGGTGATAGATGTGCAACTTGCTCTGCATAGCTTGGAGGAAGCTAGAGATAAATTGAAAAATTCATTGAAAAGAAGGAAGGATTTAGCCATAGCTGAAAATGAGATAAACTACAAGGAGATTGATACCACAAATATATTTTCCAATGGAGACACTAAAGAGTTTGATGCAGCAATCGCAGAACTGATGGAGAAAAACAAAGTTCAAGCATATGAGATAAGATCTCTCAAGATGGAACATGAATCACAAGCCATAATGTTATGTGAAATCACTGAACAAAAGAAAAGAGTAGTTGAAGATAAAGTCATAATGGAAAATGAAAAAAGAAATCTTGCAAATAGACTTGAAGAAAAATGTACTGAATTGACAAGGATCTCAAACATGCAGATGGATACACTTGCCCAAATGATGAACCTTCATCATGAACTCAATGTGAAAGACATTGAGATCTCTACATTGAGGATGCAGAATGAACAATTGCAGAATGACTTGAGAAGAGAAAAAGAAATTTTAGAGAGCTTCAACAAACCCAATGAAGCCATCAAGTATTTTGAGCAATTGCTGAAATCCCCAAGATCAACCCATGATACATCAGGACTTGGATACAATAGCACTGAAGTTGGAGAATCATCAAAGAGTGTTGAACAAAGAAGAAACAACAGTAAGGATTCAAAACCCACTTGTCATTACTATAATAAGAAGGGGCATACTGCTAATGTTTGCAGGAGTAGGAGAATCAATCAGCCAAACACACATAAAAGCAAAAGTTACTATCACAAGTGCAAAATGCAAGGACATATGACACAAGATTGCAGATCCAATGTCACAAGGACACAAAGATTTGATGGACATTTTCATAATTGCAAGAAATATGGACATAGGGCATTTGAATGCAGATCAAAGCCTATGTGGACATCAAACAGTCAGCAAAAACAAAAGGGAATGAAAGTCATTATCATTGGGATTACAACACCAGGTACAGTTGTCACTATTTTCAAGAATATGGACACATACCCCAGACTTGCATAAGAACACATTTCAGGGGGAACTATAAAAGATGGTTGAGTCAAACCACATGTTTTAGTTGCTTGAAAACTAGTCATATCAGCAAGAATTTCCCAACAAGGTCAAAGGCACCCAGTTCTAAGTTCAACAATGGAAAGGCAAAGACAGATGCTAAACACATCAGAAGTGAGATGAATAAGACATGGAAGAAGAAAGATGAGTGTAGAACATCAAGTGCAGAGATCACTTCACCTAATGGGTCAAGTGATCACACTTCATCTAATTAAGAAAGAATGGGTGTGGGATTAATATACTAAGTTATATCATACATCAGTCCCAGGACATAGAAGAACTGCAAAGAAGAAATTAGCATAAGCAAAGATGCTAAGTCAAAATTGAGAGTCTTACAAAATCTGTCGAAGTTGTCTTTAGGTGCCAAGTTGCTAATAGTGACCAAGTTGATAGTTGATGCCGAGCTGTGAAATATCAATTAGAGCCAAGCGAAGTGAAACACAATGGGTGCCGAGTTATGTTGAAATCCTTTAGGTGCCGAGTACACAGTTATTAGTGCACTAAGCATTAATTGCTCTATTTTGAAGGGTACATAGGTCAATTTTCGATCAATTCTCACCATTCAAACGTGAAGCAAAGACAAAAAGAGCGCAGAAGATCAAGGCCAGCTTAGAAGCCATTTGCAAAGATTTCCATAGTTATTTAGCACGAGTTTCATCGATTTGAGGTATTTTACTTGTGTGTCGAGCTATGTAGTGTTTATAAAATTGTTTAAACTATAAACCCTAGTTTGGAAAACAATGGCATTTGGGTCTAAAACCACTAAGGGCAAGGAGAGTCATGAAATACAGTTGGTTAGTAATGAAGTCAAGCAACTAGAGTTCAAGCCCATTCTAGAAGTTGCATACAAGAATGATCTTGCAGGTGCATTATCCGTTATTTTAGATACAGTTGTCATGGTCCAAGATGTTCATAGATGTTATAACTACAAAATTGGAGCCATAGGAGATCTAGAAATTTATAATGCATATGACAAGCTATGTGAGAACAAAATACTAAAAGATGAGTTCTCAATAATCGAGAGAAAGGGATTGACCAAAACCCTAGAGTTTCCAATTGTTTTCAAAGTTGAATGGGTACGCATAGTTTTGAGCAAAATACATGATGGAGCCTTTTGGTTAGAAACAGGGCCAGTGAAATTTACCAAGAAAACTATTCATAGGGTTACTGGTATTCCAACCCTAGATCGGCCAAAGACCTTGCATAGTGACAAAAAGGAAGTAATAGAAAGAAACACGGGTGCCAAATGGAACAATAGGGGAATGACTATTGATACAATCACATAACCCCTACTAGATTTTGCTGTGAGAATCATTTCACACAAATTCTATCAGTCAAGCAGGTTAAACAGTGTGCCTTGTATAGCAGTTGATGTTGCATAAAAATTGGTTAAAAAGGATCATACCTATGATCTAGCAGAGCTCATGTTTCAACAAATTAATGAGAATCTGGGAGCTATAAGAAAGAGCAAGGGAGCTCATTGAAAATTTGGATCAGTTTTGGTGTGCATGTTTTTCTATCTGATGAAAGAATTCCCTTCTATGGGTAAGGTGAAATGGAATCCAGATAAAAATATTTTTGTTTTAATATTTCAAATTTTTTTTATTATAAAACTTAGTGACTTAATCGGTTAACCTCTTTTGGGTTCTCTGGAAAGGCATTTCATAACTACCATCATGGAACTTGAAAGGAGAAAAATTAATTTCCATTTTCCATAGGAATGCAAACTATGGGAGCTAAACTTTGATAGGTGTCTAGGAAAATTTACCTTAGTCTTATTCATGATCAAATTAATTGAATAACTAGTTAAAAAGAGGGAAAACATTCAATAATGAAATCGATAGTTACAGCCATAAGCACAGAAAATCAAATGGTCAAAGATACTAAATAATAAAGACATATGACTATGAAAAAATGAATGCTCAAAATTATAATGTACAATATTGTATAATCTGCAAACAAACCAAAAATAGGCATAATATTTTGTGTTTATAACTCTCTTATCACAAGTAAAGTAGTTAGAAATGACAAAGAAAAAGGTGAAAAGTAGACAAAAAATGATGGATGGGCAGGATAAGATCCCTTCAATCGTCTTGTCATCATAAGGAAAGAATTTTGCACAATCCAATTGTGAGTCCAAAAGAAAGTGGAAGAAAAAATCTAGTGGATGATTTAGTCTATTCTGATCATTTTGCAAGCCTCAAAATTGAATGTGGACTATTGATACACAAAGTGAACCAGTTCACTTTAATATAGGTATGCCTTTGGTGTAAATATTGCATTAATAAATTAAATACTAAAATAATTTGTTCACGCTTGCCATGTGTGAGGCTTACTCAAATTATAAATACATGCATAATGAATTTTTCTTGGACTTTTGTAAAATCTTAAATTAATCAAATCAGATTATATTATACCATAATTTTGAAAGTATCCTATATATTTTTGTAATTCTGTAAAATAAATTGTGAAAGAATATTTTGAAATTTAATATTGAATGATTATATATATATTCTTTATACTAATGATATCACTTTGATAATTCATTCATTTTTATATCTCTTATTTTTCATTGTTTAATTTGACTTAAAAGAATTTAGTTTGTTATTATTTCATATTATATGTTATATTGAATTTGAAAAAGTACATTTTGTTATATTTGAAATTTTTTTTTATAGGTAATCCACCAAAGCCTAGATTATTTATTATTCATTTTATTATTATTATTGATAGATTAATTATTATTATTATTATGTGTTAATCTTGAGTAGATTCAAAGCCAAGACCTCCCCAATGAGAGGCTCACAATTAACCGATGTGTTGTAGGCTCTTGCCTGAACATTACAAAATATATGATATATTAATTAAATAATATATTATCTTTTCTCTATACTCAAAAAATTTAAAAATATAATACATAATAGTAAATATATTTATTGTAGTTTTCTAAATATAATATAAATACATAATTACAAAACATTCAAATATTCAAAAGATTTTTTTGCTTTGTTATGCTTGCCTTAAACCTAAATGATTTTAGTGTTATTTTAAAAAAATTAATGTCCGATAACCTAATTAGACTTTAAGCTATACATTATAATTGAACTTTAAGAAGATGAGATGGATAAGAAACTATTTGATTGCACTTCTTCTCTGCTGCATCATGGAGACAAGAAGGGGACATTAATTTGATTGCACTTCTTCTCTGCTGCATCATGGAGACAAGAAGGGGACTTTAAGAAGATGAGATGGATAAGAAACTATTTGATTGCACTTCTTCTCTGCTGCATCATTGGAAAATTTCTTTGAGGAAGAGAACAAACTAAAGTCAGTTATAAGAAAGCTTGCAAAAGAGTTGGGATTGCAAACCTACTAGGTGATTATGTGGGGAAGACCAAGTAGCTCAATTGAGACAACAATGATCACAAGGAGAACTATGATGCTTTCATCTAAGAGAAGTAGAAACTCAAAGACTAAATGATATAAAAATGGATTCTTTGCTAAACTTTAAAGAATGTCTCAAAACTACAAGAATGGAATTTGACAATCTCATGATTCCTAAAACTATTTAATTTGTTGCATGTTGCAGAGCTAAAGGCTAAGCTTGAAGCTTGAAAGAATAGTGAGAAGGATGTTGTCCTGAAGAGTGTGAAAAGTGAGTCTCAGATTGAACTTAAAGCCAATGAACTGAGCTAGATGATGCAATCAAAGTCTGAGAGTAAGGAAAAGCCAATGAAACTAGGAAAAGATAATTCTTCTACATGTTTTGAGATGAGTAGGGATCAAATTGGAGATGCTGGAACTACATAAGAAAAATATTGTGGTCATGGATGTATCACTTGATTTGTAGGGTTTCCTTGGGACAATGCAAAAAGTACTTTCAAATTGTTGACAATGGGCCTATTGGAGAAGGATTTGTTGACTCTCTTCAAAGAACCCATAGCTTCTGATATTGGCATAGTTATCTTCATTTCTTTTGATGGCTATATCAAGTGTATTCTTTCACTTCTAGTTCACTCCAAGATTAGAATGTAAATGTGAAGCTCTTGTTTTCCTCACAAAACTCAAAGTTGTTAGTTTTAGGTAGCTTCGATAGTTGTTTGTCCATATGTGATTAATAGGAAAATAATTTCTATACAAAAAATATTTGTTAATTAATTGACTCCTTTTAGAAGTAACTAGTAAGCTATTGGTTAGGTTGTTTTAATCAAGAAGCAACTAGAAACATCTTGGTTAGGTTGTTATCAAGAAGCAACTAGAAACTTCTTGGTTATGTTGTCTTGAACAAGAAGAAGCTAGAAACGTCTTAGTTAGATAGTATAAAAGGGGGTCAAGGGAGGCATTAGGAGAATAGAACAAGAAGTTGTAGAAGCATTTGTAGTGTTAGAAAATGAGTCTACAGTGATAGCAAATAGTCTTGCAATGTTAGCAACGGCACAATGATTACATTCAGGATAGTAGTGGGGAATATCAACAAGAGAAATTAGAAGGTTGTCAAAATTGTGCCAGTGAGAAGCAAGGAATTGTGTATCTCTTGATTTGCTAAAGTTAATATATTTTCCATCTACAAAATTGGTTTTCCCTTAGGGGTTTTCTAGGGATGATTTGTCCAAAAATATTGTGTCCTTTGTGTTGTGAATTTATTTCCATATTTTATTGGTGAAGTTGTAGTGTTATTTATCAATATTAGTTGTGAATTTGTTTCTAACAGTCTACTAATCATTAACGGTAGGAGATTAATAATTGGTGGCTACAATAGTGTTAATTTTCACATGGTATTAGAGCATTTTTAATGATAGAAAATTTTTGCCCTAGGAAATAAATTAAGGGTTGATCTCTTTAAAATTATTATTACTTTAATAACTTGAGATGGCTTCAGCTAGTTTGAGAGATTAGGATAGATTGGATGGTACCTTTTGAATTTTGGTGTCTAGAAGGCTAGAATTTATTTATTGTTGGAAGAGAATGGTATCAAGGATTATGTTACTAGTGTTGTAGTTGTACCAATGGATTTGAGACAACTTGCAACATATAAGAAGGACGATGCCAAGGTGAGGAGGATTATCTTTGATGGTGTCAAGGATCATATTGTTCTATATATATTAGAGCTAGATATAATGAATAAGATGTGGGATGTCATTTTGAATCTGTACCAGAATGCTACCACCAATAGGAAGATAATTCTCAGAGATAAGTTGAAGAATACCTAGATGAACAAGGAAGAAGATGTTACAAGTTACCTCACTAGGCTTAGACTTGTCAAGGATGAGTTAGTAGCTATTGGAGATAGTCCCAGTAATGATGAGCTAGTGAGAATAGCCCTAAAGGGGTTTTTTAAATAATGGAGTGTCTTTATTCAAGTTGTTAGTCTGATCAACATGGCCATGACGCGGGTTAATGGATCCAATGGTTCAATGTATTTTTTATGAAAGTGAAATGCATGCTAGACTAAGACATTTGGGAGATAATATGAAATTTACTGATGCGTTCTCAAAAAATTCAACGAAGTGTGGAAGGAAATATTAATTTCAATCTTGTCCAGTTCTGCGTGAGTCACATTTGTGCACCTGCCTGGCTACCTAAAATTTCCAAAACTAAAAGGTCGCTCATCCATAAGAGACTCAAATGTAATGTTTTGTGATGTTGACATGATAGTTGTAAAACTACGTTGGGTTTGAAGAAGTGTTCCTTATTCAATTCAACTTTCCACCTTAATGATAACTAGCAATCCACTTTAGGGTGCAATAGGCACACCTAATAGACATTGAAAGTCAAGTAAGGATAATGTATAAATAGTATATAAATCAATTTGACCAAGTTTTTAATTAAAAATAAATTTTTGACTTTAAATCTTACTATAATTGTTAAATTTTAATAATAATCGTACTCCTAACCCTAATGATCTAAACTATTATCCTAATAAAAGCCATTAACTTCAACGATAAAATAGTATATGTTCCTTAATCTAATGTCATTATAAACCTTAAACCTAGCCTCACTCTATACTCCAACCTAAAGTTAATCCTAATATAAATGTAAACTCTTATCTTAACCATCAAAAAATCATAATTCTATTCACCATAAAGATGTGATAGCAAGATTAAACCTAATCATAATTGTAGT
This sequence comes from Cupressus sempervirens, assembly GCA_028749045.1. Taxonomy (NCBI): domain Eukaryota; kingdom Viridiplantae; phylum Streptophyta; class Pinopsida; order Cupressales; family Cupressaceae; genus Cupressus; species Cupressus sempervirens. The sequence continues at coordinate 95,607,457 of CM053787.1, read as the reverse complement.
CCTCATCTTAATAATATTAATAATAATGATGTAAGTCTTAATCCTAACCATTATCATAATTTTAATCTTAAACACTAATCATCATATGTTATTTATTATTTAATTAATTTATATAAATATGAAAAATAAGCTTATATATAAAAAAAAATCATATTGGAAAATATTAGTTTCATAATTCAAAAACCTCCAAAAAAATAAAAAGACAACTTGAATACCTTAAAAATAAAATATTAAAGTAAATATTAAAGGGCATAACTTGTAGTACCTACCCCTAGTTTTTTTTCTAGTTTGTTATGTTGCCAAATTCTTTTAGGTCAATTTTCATTGATTATGTGCTATGATTTAGTGGTACTTGGTTACCTAATTTTATTGATTTTATTTCATACTTAGCTTATATATTTGATGGGCCACTTGATACTTGGTTATTTCATATGTTCATGCTTATTCTTTCAATGATAATGCTTTATATGTTCATATAGTGATTTCAGTGGTTTCATGATGATAGTTAGATGGATTATCTATATATGATTTTCATAGTTACTTACCCCATACTTGCATGTATATGGTGCACATGTGTGTTTTACTTTATGTTTGACATTTATGATGCGATTGAGGGAGGGAGTCGTAGTCACTTGCTAGTTGGGACCTACACAATGTACCACTTCCTATCATTGCCTATTTAGTTTAGATTCATTTCCATATGTATATATTTGACTTTGATGCAGATTGTAAGTACCAAGCATTGACTTTCCTGAATTGGCACGATGATTGTGCTTTATCATAGTATCTCAATGGTAAAGAGGGGAGATAATTCTCGAGTCCAAATCCTCAAACTGAGCCAATTTTCCTAAAATATAGGACAAGTATCTAAGTTATGTACCCTTCTAAATTCGTCAAGTGATGTGAATTTGAGATTTTGACACTTGAATTTTGATTTTGTATTTTGTCTTTTAGAATGGATTTTCTTCTTAAGTTTGTGGGTCTATTGTGGTTTTTAGTTATAATTAAACAAAATAAATTTTATTATTTAATTATTTAATTTAACAAAAATAATAATAAAGATTTATCAAATTTTAATTATATTTAAATAATTAAATGGAGGAAATAAATTTAAAGAATTAATTAAAATTCCAAATTTGGCTTAATTATATTAATTTAATTTAATACTAATTAAATTTAGAAGTTTCATTTTTAAAGTGAACTCTAAATATTATTATTAGTTAAATTAATAAATATATTTTCTAAATACATCTTATTATTTAATAAATGCAAGTGAGAATAATTTAAATATACTTTATTATAATTAAAACAAAAAAAATATGTACAAAGAAATTGAAATAATAAAAGGAAAGGCTTTTACATGTTTATAAAATTGAAACCCTAAGAGGAGAAAATCCTTTATTAGGAGATTATAGTTCATTTTTGTACACACAAGTTTTGGGGGTTAAAATTTAGAATTTGAGCAAAAAATTTGTTGAAAGTTATAGAGGGTTTAGATTTGCATGCCTTAATAGGTTGTCTAAGATTTTAGCTATTGTTTTGAGGTAGGCTTTGAAAACCCATCATTGAATTTTATTGAAAGATCTACCTACTTCGTGTCTTCCTAGATGCTTGCATAATGCTTATTAATTTATCGTATTAATCTTTGGATAAAGATTTATGTTGTAGATTTTGGAAAGGAAAACTTATTAATCAAGGAAACATGACTGGGGAAAACTGTAGAAAATTTTAGAAAAGTATTAGGACTATATTCTTTTAAAACCTTTTCAAATTAGATTATAGAAAATTGGAAGAAAATAAAAAATTGAACAAATATGGTTTGAACTTTAAATTTTTCATATGATTATCATGAATTTTCTAAGTAAAGATAAATATTCTTCTTATATCTAAAATAATTAATTGGAAAAGTAAAAGATTAATTGATAGAAAATCATGTTGTAGCTAATCTTATGCATGTATGTGAAAACATTTATAGTAAATATAGAAAACTAAGTATTTTATGGTTGCATGATTTGAGAGATCAAAGGCATGTGAAAATGCTAACTGAATGTTTATTCTTATTTTATAAAATTATAATTTAATTTTTGGATTCATTTATTTGAAAATAAAGACTAAATAACTACACTTTTTTTAAATGCATGTCAAGATGTCATGTTTTATTTTGTGGTAGATTTGGGGGAAACCTAGTAGTTTGACCAGATGGGCATGTTTACCAAAGGCTTGGAAAGTGATTGCTTTTGTGATGCTTTTATGTGATGTTTGTTAGTCCCGATTATTTTATTCCCAACCAATGTTCTATATTCATGTGTTTGTATTATGAGATCGAGTTATTTTTTGTGAGCTTGTATATTGTGATTTTCTTGATGTAACCTATGAGGTTTTCAATCAATTATTTATTGGTGTTTTCCAATTGTTTATATAAGACTAAGGTGAACAATGTGATTTTCTTTGTGTAACCTATGAAGTTTTGATTAGTTATCTATTGGTCTTTTCTAGTTTTTTGTATAGGATTGAGGTGAATATTGTGAATTTATGAGATACACTTCAATGAGCTTTGGGTAGGTTATTTATTTGTATGCTAAGAAGTGACTTTCAATGGAGGTTAGACTCCTAAAGAGGTTTCTTAGGTAACCCATTATAAGTTGTATTAGTAAGTAATAACATTTCATTAATGGAGTTAAAATGAATTAATAAGAGTTGGTGTATGACCTTGACCATGCCTCGAGTGCTAGTATAGACTAGGAAGGGAGTAGAGAGGATGCATGGTTGCAACCTTTTCTTGTTAGTATGCCTTGTCTATTATAGATGATAATGGTGTTGCATAGAGCAACTAGGGGGCTAGAGTCTAGAAAGGATGAAAACTTAACCTTAGAGTTGACTCATATAATGACACTTTTCCACATGAATATTAGGTTTCCTATGTGTCTTTGTTGCATATGGGATTAGTTGTTACTTGTGTCTTGGTACCCTTGAGATAGATTTCTATCAGGATTTCCTTGACCTAGATTATAGTTATGACTTTTGGATTGATTATCCATTTGGTACTTGAGATTATCTCCTCAACACGGTGGGAGTGAGCCATTTAGGTTCAATGAAGTTGGGTGGTAGTGTTTCTTATACCATTGATATTATGATAGCTGGATTCCATTTTTGGATGCACTTGAGAAATTTCTCCTTTCTTCTCATCTTTTCATTTTGTTCTATGGTCATATGTTTATTTACTATACTTTGATTATTGGAGATCTTATGATATGTTGTACCTTATCATGATGTATATTCTTTTAGCATTTTATAACCTATGACTTGTACATAGGATGATTATGCATGTTGGATTATGCCATGTGGCATCTGATGTACTTGTATATTATTTCATTTGATTTTATACTTATGGTTATCCTATGTTATGGACTTTTTAATGTATTAGATTTAATCTTTATAAAACTTATGTATGTGATTCAATGTCATGGAACCCTTGATAGATGTAACTATTATTGTATTTGTTATGTATAGATGTGAGTTATTACTTCCTCTATATTATCTCTTAGTATTTTAATCTTTTTTTAAAAAAAGTTTATAAAACTTAGTGACTTAATAGGTTAAACTCTTTTGGGTTTCCTAGTGAGGCATTACATAACTGCCATTGTGGAAGTTGAAAGGAGAAAAATTAATTTCCATTTTCCAAAGGAATGCAAACTAAGGGAGGTAAACTCTGATAGGTGTCTGGGAAAATTTACCTCAATCTTATTCATGATCAAACTAATTGAATATCTAGCTAAAAAGAGGGAAAACATTCAATAATGAAATTGACAATTATAGGCATAAGCACAAAAAATCCAATGGTCAAAGATACTAAATAATAAAGACATATGACTACGAAAAAATGAATGCTCAAAATTATAATATACAATATTGTATAATCTGCAAAAAAACCAAAAATAGGCATAATATTTTATGTTTATAACCCTCTTATCACAAGTAAAGTAGTTAGAAATGACAAAGAAAAAGGCAAAAAGTAGACAGGAAATGATGGACGGGTAGAATAGGATCCCTCCAATTGTCTTGTCATGATAAGGAAAGAATTTTGCACAATTCAATGGCGAGTTAGGAAAAAGTGGAAGAAAAAAGAAAGTGGATGATTTAGTTAGTTCTAATCATTTTGCAAGCCTTAGAATTGAACGTGGACTACTGATACACAAAGTGAACTAGTTCACTTTAATATAGGTATGCCTTTGGTGTAAATATTATATCAATAAATTGAATACTAGAATAATTTGTTCACACTTTCCATGTGTGAGGCTTACTCAAATTATAAATACATGCATAATGAATCTTTCTTGAACTTTTGTAAAATCTTAAATTAATCAAATCAGATTATATTAGACCATAATTTTGAAAGTATCCTATATATTTTGGTCATTCTGTAAAAAACTTTGTGAAAGAATATTTTTAAATTTAATATTGAATAGTTCAAAAAATAAATAAAAATACATACATACATACATACATACATCTATATAGTATTTTCTTTATACTAATGATATCACTTTGATAAATCATTCATTTTTATATCTCTTATTTTTCATTGTTGAATTTGACGTAAAAGAATTTAGTTTGTTATTATTTCATATTATATGTTATATTGAATTTGAAAAAGTACATTTTGTTATATTTGAACTTTTTTTTTGATAGGTAATCCACCAAAGCCTAGATTATTTATTATTCATTTTTTTTAATATTATTGTTAGATTAATTATTATTATTATGTATTAATCTTGACTAGATTTAAACCCAAGACCTCCCCAATGAGAGGCTGACAATTTACCGATGTGTTGGAGGGTCTTGCCTGAAGATTAAAAAATATATTATATATTAATTAAATAATATATTATCTTTTCTCTATACTCAAAAATTTTAAAAATATAATACATAATAATAAATATGTTTATTGTAGTTTTAAAATATAATATAAATACATAATTACAAAACATTCAAAGATTCAAAAGATTTTTTTTGCATTGTTATACTCACCTTCAACCTAAATGATTTCAGTGTTATTTTAAACAAATTAATGTCCCATAACCTAATTAACCTAATTAGACTTTAAGCTATACATTATAATTAAACTTTAAGAAGATGAGATGGGTGAGAAACTATTTGATTGCACTTCTTCTCTACTACATTATGGAGAAAAGAAGGGGACATTGAGTATTGAGAAGGTTCAATCGTTGGAAAAATTATTTGAGGAAGAGAACAAACTAAAGCTAGTGATAAGAAAACTTGCAAAAGAGTTGGGATTGCAAACCTACTAGGTGGTTATGTGGGGAAGACCAAGCAACTCAATTGAGACAATGATGATCACAAGGAGAACTATGATGCTTTCATCTAATAGAAGTAGAAACTCAAAGACCAAATGATATAAAAATGGATTCTTTCCTAAACATGAAACAATGTCTCAGAATTGCAAGAATGGAATTTGACAATCTTATGATTCTTAAAACTATTTAATTTGTTGCATGTTGCAAAGCTAAAGGCCAACCTTGAAGCCTAAAAGAATAGTGAGAAGGATGTTGTCCTAAAGAGTGTGAAAAGTGAGTCTAAGATTGAACTTAAGGCCAACGAACTAAGCTAGATGATGCAATTAGAATTTGAGAGTAAGGAAAAGCCAATGAAACTAGGAAAAGATAGTTCTTCTACACATTTTGAGATGATTAGGGATCAAATCAGAGTTTCTGGAATTACATAAGAAAAAGCTTCTAGTCATGGATGTATCACTTGATTTGTAGGTTTTCGTTGGGACAAGGTAAAAAGTACTTTCAAATTGTTGACAATGGGCCTATTGGAGAAAGATCTGGTGACAAAGAACCTATAGTTTCTCATATTGGCATAGTTATCTTGATTGCTTTTAATGGCTATATCAATTTCATTCTTTTGCTTCTAGTTTACTTTGAGATTAGAATGTAAATGTGAAGCTCCTGTCTTCATCACAAAACTCAAAGTTGTTAGTTTTAGGTAGCTTGGATAGTTGTTTGTCCATATGTGATTAATTGGAAAATAATTGTTATACAAAAAATATTTGTTAATTGATTTACTCCTTCTAGAAGTAACTAGTAAGCTATTGGTTAGGTTGTTTTAATCGAGAAGCAACTAGAAACATCTTGGTTAGGCTATTATCAAGAAGCAACTAGAAACTTCTTGGTTAGGTTGTCTTGAACAAGAAGCAACTAGAAACCTCTTGGTTAGATAGTTTAAAAGGGGGTCAAGGGAGGCATTTGGAGAACATAACAAGAATAGAAGAATAGAGAACAACAAGAAGTTGTAGAAGCATTTGCAATGTTAGCAAATGAGTTTTGTAGTGATAGCAAACAGTCTTGCAATGTTAGCAATGGTGCAACAATTTCATTGAGGATAGCAGTGGGGAGTATCAACAAGAGAAATTAGGAGGTTGTCTAAATTTTTCCAGTGAGAGGCAAGGAATTTTGTATCTCTTGATTTGTTGAAGTTAATATATTTTCCATCTACAAAATTGGTTTTTCCTTAGGGGTTTTTCTAGGTATGATTTGTCCAAAAATATTGTGTTCTTTGTGTTGTGAATTTCTTTCCATGTATTATTTGTCAAGTTGCAATTACGTTATTCTTTGATATTATTTGTGAAATTTTTTTTAGTACTTTAATTATCATTAACAGTAGGACATTAATAATTAGTGGCTGCAATAGTATTAATTTTTGCATGGTATCAGAGCATTGTTAAGGGTAGACAATTTTTGCCCTAGGAAATAAATTAAGGGTTGATATCTTTAAAATTATTATTACTTTAATTCCTTGAGATGGCTTCAGTTGGTTTGAGAGATTGGGACAAATTGGATGGTACCTCTTGAATTTTGGTGTCTAGAAGGCTAGAATTTATTTATTTTTGGAAGAGAATGGTGTATGCCTAAAATGTGAGCACACTTCTATGAGTCATTATATTCAAGATTTCTCAAAAATGAGGTCTCGAATGGCGACTCATAGCTCCCTATTCATGGAATGTAGGGGTTTGTAATGGAGGCCCTCAGTCTGACCTAGTTTGTGCCCATACAAGTACACCACGAAACAAGAGATTCAATGATCTAATATGCATGCAAATAGAAATGAAAAAAACCAATCTAAATGATAACAATGCAAAACAATGCAAGAAATGAAATCTAATCTATGAAAAGAAATAACAATGCAGGTGTAATCTATGAAATCAAGATCTAATCTATCAATGCAAGATCTAAGCTAACATGAAAATCAATGTATGGATCATGACGATGGAAGCCATGAATGTAATAGAGAATGAGACAAGAAGATAGAAGTTCTCCACAAAAGCTTTAATATTCAAAACTCCTTCTTCAAAAATCACTCTCCAAACTTGCACCATAACAATAGCATAATAATGGATGTCTCAAAAATGAGGAGAGGACTCTCTCTTATAAAGAAGATTGGACGATCTAGATTGAGAGGAAAAAGATTTAATTAAGGGTGGAGAAATAATGATCCATGTGAACTAAAGATCCACCAATGAGAAAAGTGGAGTGGTTGAGAAGAAAGTGGAGAAAGGATGAAGATAAGTCCCATATTAAGTGTAGATAAAAGATTTATTTAATTTTTTATTTGTTTTAACTCCTTTTTCATCAAAAAGAGATTTAAGTGGGATATTTTATTTAATTAAAAGGAAGCAATTTTTTTTAATTAAATAGAAAATATTTAATCAAATTAAAAGAGGGGTTTTTCTCTTAATTAATTAAATGTAGATGAATTATTTAATTAAAAGGGAGGTTTTATTTTAATTAAATGGAGACTTATTTTATTTAATTAAAAGAGAGCAAGTTCTTTTAATTAAATAAGAAATATTTAATTAAATTAAAAGAGAAGTTTTTCTCTTAATTAATTAAATGTGGATGAACTATTTAATTAAAAGAGAGGTTTTCTTTTAATTAAATGGGAACTTATTTTATTTAATTAAAAGAGAGCAAGTTCTTTTAATTAAATAGGAAATATTTATTTAAATTAAAAGAGAGGTTTTTCTCTTAATTAATTAAATGTGGTTGAACTATTTAATTAAAAGAGAGGTTTTCTTTTAATTAAACGAGGACTTATTTTATTTAATTAAAAGAGAACAAGTTCTTTTAATTAAATAAGACTTGGGATAAAATGATCAACCTTAGAAATAAAACAAATTGAATTTGATCAAGGAATTTGATTTGAATTGATTTAATAAAATATTACACACCATTGATTTAGGAAATTTGATAAATTGATAAATTGAATAATGGGGGCCCATAGTCTAGGTGACCATTTTAGGGTGCCTACAAATGGTATCAAAGATTATGTTACTAGTGTTATGGATGTGAGACAACTTGCAACATATAAGAATGATGATGCTAAGGTGAGGAGGATTATCTTTGATGGTTTCAAGGATCATATTATTCCATATATCTCAAAGCTAGATACGATGAAGAAGATGTGGGATGTCATTTTGAATCTGTACCAAAATGCTACCACCATCCGGAATATAATTCTAAGAGAGAAGTTGAAGAATGCCTGGATGAAAAAGGAAGAAGATGTTACAAGTTACCTCACCAGGCTTAGACTTGTCAAGAATGAGTTAGTAGCTATTGGAGATAGTCCCAGTAATGATGAGCTAGTGAGAGAAGCCCTATATGGGTTTTTAAATAATGGACTATCTTTGTTCAATTTGTCAGTGGATGACATAGCTTACCAAGTTGGGATTGACTATGCACTAATTTCACTTAGGAGGAGTTTAGACTAAGTCTTTCCAATGGGGCCAACAAGAGTAAAAAAGGTGAGGTGGAACAAGAGAATGTTACCCATAGTAGGGAAAGAGAAAGCAAAGAAGGGATCTAGCAAAGGATTGAATTCACAAAGTGAGAAGAAGGACCTTTCAAAGGTCAAGTGCTTTAGATATCATGAGTATGGTCACTATGTTAGTGATTTCCTAAAAAGGAAGAAGGCAAAGAAGCAAGTGGCAGCTTCAACAAGTGTAGAAAAACTCTCCAGTAAAATGGAAGATGAGTTTGCACTTATAGCTTGTATGGTGAGGTCAACCTCACAGACTATCTAGTATATAGATAGTGGGGAATCATTTCATATGATAGGAGTTAGAGAGTACTTCTCTAGTTATAAGGAGGAGAACACCAATATCCAAATTTCTATGGGAAACTTGTCCAAACTCAATCTAGTTAGGAAAGGGACTATATAGTTTCAGAGGGAGAATGGAAAGATAATTCTAGTTCATGATGTGTTGCATGTGTTGGGCCTAGGTATGAATTTGATTTTTGTATCTGTTCTTAATGATAGGGGGTATAATGGATTTTTTAGAGGGACACGTGCCGATTAAGCAAACTGATTGGAAATCACCCATAACTATTAGAGTTAGAGTGGTCACCTTTATAGGTTGCAGTTTGATACTCCCAAGGCACTCGCGAGTAGTAGTAATCCTAGAGATCTTGGAGAGCTATTGCATAGGAGGATGAGCCATATTCATCATGGAGCACTCAAATTGCTTTGTGAGATGGTGATAGGTGTTCTAGAGGGGAGAAAAAAGCATGATGATGTATGTAAAGGATGCATGTTGGGGAAGTTTGTGAAAGAATCTTTTCCAAAGAGTGACACCATATCTGAAGTTGTTCTTGATCTAGTGCATTTAGATGTATGTGCATTGATGTCGACAAGGTCTCTCAGAGGATATGATTACTATGTTACTTTTATTGATGATTTCTCTAGGAAGACTTGGATATACTTCTTAAAGACCAAGGATGAGGTTTTTAGTTGATTCCAAGAGTTCAAGGCTCTTGTGGAGAACTCGAGAAGAAAGAAGATAAAGTTTCTTTGGTCAAACAATGGAGGCAATACAAAGGAAATAACTTCCAAGAGTTCTATACTAGAGAAGGAATCAAGAGAGAGTTGACTATATAGTAGAATGGAGTTGCTAAGAGGAAGAATTGTTCTATATTAGCAGTAGCAAGAGCTATGCTACATGAGTAGGATATGCTCTGCTACTTATGGGTAGAAGTGTGTAGTACAATAGACTACATTCAAAATAGCGTTCCACACAAGGTACTAGGGAGGATGACATTAGAGGAAGTTTTCACAAGAAAGAAGCCTAATGTTATCCATTTCAAAATATTTGGGAGTTTGGCATATTGTTATATTCTATGCGATACATGTACAAAGTTAGATCAGATTGCAAAGAGGGGGTACTTTTTTGGGTATAGTGAAATCTCAAAGGCATATAGGATTTTTATCCTCAAGACTAGAAGAATTATTGTTAGGCATGATGTAGAGTTCATGGAGGACAGGTCTAGAGATTTTCCAGTAGATGATTAGAGTGAGCAGCCAATGGGAGCTCCAAGGCTTAGTCAAGGGCAACAATTCACAAGTACAGTTACCGATACAAGTTTAGGCTCAAGTGGTGAAGTTTTAGCGAGCATGGAGCAATAGGAAATGCATCTAGAATACTTAGAGGTTAATATTTCATCCTCTATAGTTGGCAGTAGGAACCATGAAGTTCAAGAGACACTAAGGGATACTTAGAAGTTTTTGGGAACTCCTAGGAAAAGTAACAAACAATGGAGACAACCAACCAAGTTCAATGACTATGCGGCATTAGTTAGTCAGCGGGTAGATAGTGAACCTTCCAACTATCAGGAGGCTACAAAGCATCAAGTATGGCGAGATGCTATGGTTGAGGAGTATAACTCAATTATGAAGAATGATGTGTGGGAGGTAATGCCTAGACCAATAGATAAAGTAGTTGTTCGATCACATTAGATCTATAAGATAAAGCATAGTGCAAATGGTAGCATCAAAAAATACAAGGTGAAGCTCATGGCCAAGGGGTTCTCTTAGAAGGAGGGAAAAAACTATAAGGAGACATTTTCTCTAGTTGCTAGGTATACTTCTATATGAGATATGATCTCATTTATTGCACAAATGGGATGGAAAATCCATCAGATGGATGTAATGACAACATTCATTAATGGTGAATTGAAGGAGGAGGTATACATAGAGCAACCATATGGCTTTGTAGCACACAACAAAGAGACCCACATGTGCAGATTGAAGAAAGAATTGTATAGACTATAGTAGGCTTCCAGAGCATGGTATGAGTGCATTGAGACATACTTATAGGAAATGGACTTTATGAAGAGTGAAGCAGATGTTAACCTCTACTACTTGGTGGTTGGTGGTGAGTTTCTCATTCTTTTCCTTTATGTGGATGACTTGTTTCTTATAGGTTCATTATGGCTCATAGAAGACTATAAGAGGGATCTTGTAGAAGAGTTTGAGATGAAGGATTGAGGACTTATGCACTAATTTCTAGGCATGGATGTGTGGTAGATAGATGGATATATTTTCCTTAGTTAATGGAAATATTGCACTAAAATCTTGAAAGGATTCGGGATGGAGGATTACAAAGCCATGTCTACACCCATGATCATGAATTGGAGGAAGGTGGATACATCAAGGGAGAAGGATGTAGATCCTGCCTTATATAGATAGTTGATTGGTTCACTTATGTACTTGATCAACAATAGGCTAGATATTGCATTTGCAATGAACTCACTTAGTCAATTCATGGTTGAACCAAAGATAGTGCATTGGATAGGGGCCAAGCATGTATTACATTACTTATGTGGTACAATTGAGTATGGGATCAAATATGTTCAAGGTGAAGGTATTAGGTTGATGGGCTATACTAATGTAGATTGGGCAGGAATTGCAACAGACAAAAGGAGCACTTCAGGGTGTTGTTTCAGTTTAGGATCAAGAGTTGTATCTTGGTTCAGTAGGAGACAAAAGTCAATGGATCTAAGTTTAGTAGAAGTAGAATACATAGCAGCTAGCATGATGACATATGAAGTTATATGGCTTTGAAAGTTGTTAGTATCCTCGTTTGGTCAGAAGGTTAAGACTACTGTGATACACTGTGACAATCAAAGTTGGATCAAGTTGTCTAAGAATCTAATATTTCATGATAGGCCTAAACATATAGATTTCAAATATGACTTCATCAGAGATTGTGTACAATGAGGATTTCTTTAGCTATAGTGCATACCTATAGAGGAGCAGGTAGCAAACTTTATAACTAAGAAAAAATTCATCCTCTTTAGAGATAAGTTGGGTGTCATGCAGAACAACTTCCTCACTAAGAGGAAGTGTTAGTTTTAGGTAGCTTGGATATTTTCTAGTTTTAGGTAGCTTGGATATTTTCTCATCCATATGTGATTAATTAGAAAATAATTGTTAAAGTTATGAAAAATATTTATTAATTAATTGTCTACTTCTAGAAGCAACTAGTAACCCATTGGTTAGGTTGTTTTAATCGAGAAGCAACTAGAAACTTCTTGGTTAGGTTGTTATCTAGAAGTAGCTAGAAACTTCTTGGTTAGATTGTCTTGATAAAGAAGCAACTAGAAACCTCTTGGTTAGATAGCATAAAAGAGGCTCAAGGGAGGCATTTGGAGAACAAAACAAGAACAAAAGAATAGAGAAGAACAAGAAGTTGTAGAAGCATTTGCAGTGTTAGAAAATGAGTTTGTAGTGATAGCAAACAATCTTTTAGTGTTAGCAAGGGCATAGTGATAGCATTGAGGATAGCAGTGGAGAATATCAATAGGACAAATTAGGAGGTTGTTTAAATTTTTCTAGTGAGAGGCAAAGAATTTTGTATCTCTTGATTTTTTGATGTTAATATATTTTCTATCTGTAGAACTGGTTTTCCCTTAGGGGTTTTTTTAGGGATTATTTTTCCAAAAATATTGTGTTCTTTGTGCTGTACATTTCATTTCATATTTTATTGTTGAAGTTGTAGTTGTGTTATTATTTGATATTAGTTGTGACTTTATTTTTAGGAGTTTAATTTTTTTTACGATAGGAGATTAATAATCAATGGCTGCAATAGTGTTAATTTTCACAAAAATCAGACTTTACAAAGGCTTGATTATGGTGCAAAAGGAAGATCTTGAAATATTTGCAAAACTAGCATGAAGGAGGCAACGAAAAATTATTTTGGTGATTGAAAATAGTTTAGTTTCTCTTAGACACATGAAAATTGCAATCAAGACTTTGTGCATTCATGTATATAGACAATTGCATCAACTATGATGAGGATTTAAAAGAGGATAAATCAATCAAAAAAAAGGAGTCGATCTTGAGGTAGGAAATGGGTGGCAAGGATATATCCTTTGGTCATCCACCACTTTAAGAAACTATCCATCGTTGTTGTGAGAGTTCAAGCCATGGGGCTCATATAAGGGAACCTTCGCTATAATTATTTTTTTGGTCTATGTATTATAGATATATAATAATGCATGCAAGGGAGTGCCCACATTTGAAAAAAATTATATGGAAAGTAAATGAATGATAAGATAATATGATCCATAAATACTTGCACTAGATGTGTGTCTTTTTCAATAAAATTCATGATATGATTAAATGGATGATTACCTAGATATGTGTAAAGTCTAAAGTGGCAATATTGTATATAGCTATTAGTTGTAAATGTCTTAAGTTTTGATGGTGTATATATCTATTTTGATGACAAAGATTATAGGTTATGAATGGTCTCTTTTATGACTTGGGTTTCTAGATTTTCTTGTTCTTATGGATGGCTTTTTTTTAAATGGTCTACAAATTCCTTAGTTGATTTTATTTTTAGTATTGGGGTCTACTCCTTACATCACTGATGTACCTATGTTTTCTTGATATTACTTTAGCAGTGAATCTTTGCAATTTGGCAATCCTATCTCATGGGTCGATCATCATTTGGTGAATAATGCATGCAACATAGGTCAATTGAATCTTTGGATATTTATCAAATTTGGTTTCAATGCCCATGGTAGTCACCCATTAGTTATCACATGATTGGTCAAAAATATCAGTCCAATCACCAATGCAATATACATTTTAGATACATTTATTTTAAAAATTTCACCATCCTTTGCATCTTGTTTCTTCTTGGCCCACGTTCTTTCACCATTACTACAACCAAATAATTTTCCCTTTTGTTGGGAGTCGCCTACCATTTTTTTGATGTGTGTCAACCAATAGTCTCATTTAGCCAATTGTTTCCTATTGTGGGCTTGCATAGGAAGGTGTGTTTTTCCTACATTTGACATTTCTTCTTGTTAATTCTACGTAATTCACCAACCTAGATTGGACTATAAGATATTATTATTCTACACAATTCACTCTCTTTTGGTCTAGATACTAGTATTTCTTATTGCTGTTGATGTTTCAAAGTGCTGAGTGTATTGCCCATTGACTCGTAGACTATGGTTTTCATAAAAGGCAAGTGAATTTTTATTTATTTTTATGTCGATAGTGGTACTAGTTATTTTTTTAGTTTTACTATCCAGTGTCCACTAGTGACTAGACATCTCACATGCTAAGATAGCCTATAGGTTTGTGAATTATATTAGGTGGTACAATAGATTGTAGTATTGTAGCAGTAGTACCCTTTTTTGAGAATGAATCATATTATTGTTACTATATGTAGTCTAAGTAGTCTACTATCATTTTTCATATTCTTATCACTATTTGAGTCTTTTGTTCAAAAACTAAGTTGATTTATTTTTTGCAGCCTTTATTGGCTTGCACTGTCAAACAAGAGGGGTAGTAGGGGTTCTGCTAGGATCCTTGAAAGCCAATAGAGGCCACCATTACCAAAATGAAGAACCATATTGGCATATTTTGGTGGTGGAAATGTTGGAAACCTAAAAGATTCAGAAGTTAGATCTCTGATGCTTATTGAAAATGGAGATTTATCACAAGCTGGAGACTCAAACTATATTGGAGAAGTTCAAGTTGGTGAATCTGATATCTCAGTCAAGAATGAACTTGAACATGATTTGGAGGCACTTCCCCTAAGTATAGAGTCATAAACTAATATTTTAGAGTTGGAGTGAGTTCTAGAGCAGTCAGGTGAGAAAACCAAAAGTAATTCCATAAATCATGTTCATGCACAAAAGGGGAAAATAAAATTTGAATCAAAGAAAGATCAATCTCGCTGGCATCTGTCCAAAAGGAATTTTCAATTAGAATGGGTGGGAAAGTACTGGTTCATTGAATCAATGACCAATCAAATGAATGGTGAGTCTTCTATAGAATGCAAATGTATGATTTGTACAGAGATAATAAAGAAGGAGAAGAGGTTGTAGCTTAAACTTGATACCATAGAAAAGCATTTTGGTAAAATTTACAAAAAGTAAACTATAGATGGAGTTGAAAAATTTGTGCTAACTTGGAAAACAAAGAACAATTTTCTACATGTCAGGAATGCTAAAATATATGAGTTACTCCAAAAATTATGGGAGAAGCATTCTGCTATAAAAGGTTCCATTGAAGATTTCATTGAGAAAGCAATGGAAGTCAAAAATATGGGAAAAGTAGTTCAATTAAGTGTGGTCTTATATATTTTGAGTAGAGGACATCCTATGATAGATTACCTTTTTGTGCATTTTTCAAAATTTAAAACTATTCAAACAGTCACTAGTAAATAAACAATAGGTGGGAATCGGCTAAGATGTCTTGCATAGGTTGAAAAATATGATATTAAGGAAAAAATAAAACATAAAAATTTCATTGCATTGTCTCTAGATGAAGTTATAATAATTGATAATACTTCTTGGGTGTTTATGCATGTTTATATTGTAAATGATCTTTATTATCAACCCTTTCTACTATTAGTTGCTAAATTAAATTGTAGTGTGATGGCTAAAAATTTATATGATTTATTAAAGAGCACTCTAATTGAATGTGGAGGTTTGGATAACATGGAGATTTCCAAAAGGTTGGTGTGTGTTAGAGAGGATGGAGCTTTGGTTATGCAAGATCATAAAGGTCATTTTTGCAAAAAGATCAAGAATGATTTGGCACCCTATGCTATTCCCATTCAATGCATGGCCCATCGAATGAATCTAGCTTTTGGAATTATTAGTGATTTTAGTTGTGTAAGTAAACTAGAATCTCTAATCAAAGAGATTTACCAATACTTTTGTTGAAGTCCAAAATGAGTCCAAGAATTTCAACACTTTGCTTAAGGACTTACTGATGGGAGGAAGCTTCTTAAAGGAAATGATACTAGATGGATCTCTTTGGATGGACCAGTACATCGAGTATTCTCTAAATATATGTCATTGTTTGGACTAATCCACTCTATGTGAGACAGATTCCCTCAACTATATTCAAGTCTAACTAATGTTAAGATACTCTTAACTTTAGTAGCTATTCTCCCCATGCTACAGGACATGAAAAATATTATAAAAAAGGTTCAACAAAGAGCTATGTACATTGCAAAATATAATAAGCTGCATAACATGACATGTCATAGCCTGGATACTCTATATCAATTACTACCATTAGATGAATCAAAGTTTGCAAAGTGGATAGAAATTAAAGATTTGAACAATCTTGGGAACTTTTTACATAGTGGTGCAAATGATGAGGCATGTGCCAGGGTACGTAGAGTTGATATACCAATGTAGTACTATGCCTACATCAACCCCAACTCCAACCCCAATGAAGAAGGGAGTGAAGTACAATTAGAACCAGAGGAGGTACTTTCATGTGTTACAAGTGAAGACTTCAAGAAGATCAAAGACTCTATGCTTGACTCTATCAAGTGAGTTTGCTACAATCCTTTGTCAGAAATTAGATTCAAATTCCCTCCAGAGGAATTGCTAGAAGTAATATCAATTGTTTTTCCTTAATATTGGCCATCTCTAAACTATTTGATTAATTTTCAAAGAAGGATGATGACTTTGATTCAACATTTTTACAAACCTAAAGTAATCAATGAAGTAACTATAAATGAAATTTTAGATGAATCTCAATTGAGAGATTAATCATATTTATTTGCAAACATAATGAGGAAAAAATATGTTCTTATAGAGAATCCAAATGAAGAGGGAGTGGTAACAAAGCTTTGGAAACATCTTGGTGAGAGCACTTAGCTGAGAGAGTCAATAATAGAATATTTCAAGCTTATCAATTTATGTTTGACAATAATATTGGGTTTAGTAGAGCATGAGAGAGTTTTCAGTACTTTGGGCTTCCTAAAGTCAAAAATTAGATTTTTTTTGAGGCTCTATAATTCTAGATATGAGGTAGATAGTTTCCCTTATGATAGGGCTCTCAACATTTGGAGAAACCAATTTCAAAGAAGAGGGATGGCCAACATTTCAAACCCAAGTGGTAGTGGCAGTGGCTAATGTCTTGATATTGGAAGCAATGAAGATGATGTTGACTTTGGCATGCATACTAATATTGACAGTGTATTTGAAGAAAACACAATGAACAATGAAATGTTATAAGAAATAAATGAGGAGGATTTTGATAATAGTGATGTTGAGCTAGTCTAGGCAGAGTGGCAACTATAGGAGCTTCTCAATTTCAAGTTCTAACTTCTACATGAGTCAAGTAGTAGGCTAGTAGATTTGATCTAAGACTCTATCTACTAATTAATTATGTTTGTAGAAGTTAATTTATAGCCTTCATTCACTGTCCTTTTATAGATGCTTAATTTTTTTAAAATATGTTGATATTACAAACTTACATGTTGAGATTTTAATTGAAACTAGCGTTTACTTTTAGAGTCTACACATGTCAAGATTTTCATTGATTCTAGTCTTAATATAATAGTACATGTTGAACTTGAGATTTTTATTCATTCTAGTTTTGAGACATTTTTACTTTTAGATTTTCATTGATTCTAGTTTCTTTAAGAAATTGTAACATAATGCATTTAACAGAATAAGCTCTATTTTAAAAAAAATTGTATTATAATTTATAATTATAATGAGCATGTAACATAATACAATTAACAATTACAAATAATTAAAACCCTTTGCAAGTGACTCAATGTCAAATTGAAATGAACTTGAATTCCCTTTTGTAGATAGAAGGGAGCAACAATAGTTGTAGGTTGGTTTGTAATTGTATATATAATAAGATTATTACTACATAATACATTATGTGTGTACAATCACATTTCCAATTTGCCACATTGCCAATTGTACAATTTTTTCAAGGAGTCGGGAAATGCTTTCTATTTTCTCTATGTAGTAATAGTATGCCAGTGCTCAGCTATCTAACTGTCCTAATATGCTAGCTCTTGATTCCTGTAACAATTACCATTAAAAAAAAGTTGAAATTAAAGAGCAACAAGTAACAAAATAATTATAGTACTATCACTTACTAAGTTGTTACTTCTTAGTGATATCAGCTACGACTTCTGCTAACAACAATGGTAACAGTTTGATAAGATGACCCAACTCTAATGAAGTTCGTTAGTATGCTCCATTCTGTATCATTTGGAAGCTCTAGTAGTTTGAGGTTGTAGCTAAATATTTGGTAACTCATCAATAATGAATAATTCATAGAGATAGTTTTATATGAATTGAGAAATTTATCTATAACTGCATTCATTGTTGATAGTGGTTTGATGAAACTTGCAATTCTTTCTGGAGTGGTTTTTTTATGCAAGTTTCATAAATCAAAATTTATGGTATTTTACAACTTTTTCATGTAATCTTCTTTTCCAATGAATTTTTCATTTGAGTAAGCTGGATATGGTAATCCAATATTTAGCAAGTTCAACATGCTATGTTTCATCTTCATCAAGTCTTTAGAAGCAAATTTGATAGCTTTATCTATTTCCATTACTTGTTCACAATTGTGATAAACAAAAAACATCATTATAGAGGTATCCAAGTGGTTGTTTATTCAATGGTTTTCCAAATCCCTATCACTAGATCTCTCTACTTTATTCATAATTTATTTAGCAAGATTTTTTAAGGAATTGGTGAAGATTCATCTTTTACCCTCAACATCTTTTTTTACATTTTCAAAGACAAGTTTGAGATTCTATTTAAATCAAGCCATTCAAACAAACTATCACTCTTCTTTATTATATTGTCCTAATTTTCTTATTTGATAATCTTAATCATGTTTATTATAATATCCTTGACATGATGGTCTTCAGAAGATGTTGTTCTATTTTGTACAATTACATTCTCCATCCTTTTCTTCATTTCAAACATCTCTATTTCACTCTTTTTTTGTATTTCCTCTTGTTACCCTTGACAATTAGTTTCTCTCTTCCTTTCATCCTCCAATTTCTTCTTAAAATCTTGGATTGTCTTTGCAGTAGTTACCTCTTTCTTCTTCTCATCCTCAAATTTCTTTTTAAAATCATGCATTGTTTTTTTAGTGGACTCCTTTTTCTTCACATTGTCCAATTCCTTCGTCAAATCATGGAGTGTTTGAGTAGACTCCTCTTTCTTCACATTCTCCAATTCCTTCTTCAAATCTAGGATTTTCTTTGTATTTGACTCCTCTTTTTTCTTTGCATTCTCCAATTTATTCTTCATATGGTGGATTGTGTTACTATTTGCAGTAGCACTAGACTTTATTTTCTTCACATTCTCCAATTCATTCTTCAAATCAAGGATTATTTTTGCAGTTGACTCCTCTTTTTTCTTCATATTTTTCAATTGCTTTCTCAAATTGTGGATTGTGTTTGCACTAGACTTCTCTTTTTTTGTCTGATTCCCCAATTCCTTCTGCAAATTATCAATTATCCTTTCCTTAGACTCCTCCTTTTTCTTTTTATTCCCTAATTCAATATTCAAATTATTATTTTTCTTGATCAATTTTCAATTTCTTGTTGACCTGTGCACTACTCTCTACAAACTTGAACAACTGTGCAATAGAGCCATTTTCATGTTGAAATTTTTCTTTACACTCATCTAATTCTTTAGTCAGATTTTGCACTTATTCAATTAGCTTTTCTTGCTAGACAATTACCTCTAAAGGAGAAGAATTCTTTATCCTATTTTGTAATTCTTTGAAACTATTATCGTCTACTTTCTCCTTGGCCTTCACATTATCAAGGTTTACCTGTAAATTTTCTATTTGCTTTGTAAGCCTTTTTTTTCCCCTCTCCACTTTCAAAAGTGTAGAGTAGACCATTTTGTTTCTCTCTTTTGATATATTGATTTTTTCAATATTTTTCACTTTTGACAAATCCATTTGAAGATTGGTAACTTGTACATCATTATAATTTATTACATTTTCTAGTGGATTATTATCTCTAGCCAAGGGCATAACAGCAATGGAGTTCATCATTTTGTTATTTGGATCATATGTTGGAAATATTCTATTATTAGATCCTTGACATTTAGCAACTAGATCACTTTTTAAATTCTTCATAATTTGTCTATTTCTTTCAATTGTCTAATCAAACTTTGATGCAAACTCATTCAAACTAAAATATGGGTTTGTTGATACAATTGAGTGTTTGAAAGGTGAATTATTAGTTGTATTATTGTATGCTCCTCCAACTCTAGTTAAAATTACTCCACCTATAATTGTATTTTGAGGATTGCTAACATATTGAGGATGGCCCTTTCCAAATCTTGGCATTTTAGGACTATTTTTAGGGTTTTGTACAGAAGCTATCTAGTGCATACATTGGTGAAGTAACCACTTACATTTCTTGTGGTGTAATTTTCATAACTTTTTTTCTTTTTACACAAGGTTCATCCATGCTAGTGCTAGTGCCAGTGCCAGTGCCAGTGTCAGTAGGATCAACTACAATTGGATTTGAAGATTTAACAAATAATGTGTTGGGATGACCTTCATAAGTAGAAGTATAATGTTTTTCACCCTTTCTAGATGAATCATCTTCAATCTCATCAAATATTCCAATGATTGGTTTACTTCCTCTTTTGGGTGGGTCTAGTACTAGAACTAGATTCTAAATCCCTTCACCACTTGCACCAGTGAGCCCTATACTTGCATAACCCATTTTTTATATCATAGTTTCCCCTTTACTATACATTTTTTTAGTAGAATCACTCATTTGAAGATTAATAATATGTCTGCCCCTAGTTGAACTAGAATATTGAATACCTTGAATGTCGACATCCGACTCGAGGTCCTTTTGTCTTTAAATATCATTGTCACTACAACTGCCAAAATCATATAGTATAGTTTGATGCTCTTAATTCCAATAATCATTGAAAAGTTCATCCTCATCAATTTCCTCAAAACTTGCTAATGTCTTTGGTTCACCCAAATTATGCCTCATTTTCCAAAAATCAATCATCTTGGTTTGACACCACAATTTAGATGCACATGCCTCTTTAATTGCTTTCGACATAAACCTCTTAGAAGGTTGAGATGATTTCTTGTAGGAATTTAAGTATGTCAAAGGCTCTGATTTGTGTGACTCTGATATGTGCAATGTCATAATTTGGGATGACAATTCTTGCATTGAAATTTTATTCTCTATTACATGTTTCTCCATCTCTTTCTTAACCTCATCCCACAAATCCTTGTTTTTTAACTTTTCTATCAATGACATCTCTTGATGTTGATATTTTCTCATAGAGTTCCCATTGGAAATAAGTCTTGTTTTTATTATGTTCAATGGATCATAATTCCAGTGATTGATAAAATCAAAGCCAAAAAAAGTTAACAATTCATTTGCCACTTTGAAGGCTTTTCTCTTAAATGTGAGACCTCCAATTGTGGAAGGCAAGGAAGGAAACATTATTTTCTTTTGTTGTCCACTAAAAAGTTCATCTGTCCTCTCCATCAACAATACATGTTCTAGTGCAAAAACTCTTTCTGTAACATGCATTGGAAGTTGCATGGTTCAATTGTTGAACCATAAAACCTTAAGATAGTGTACTCTTCCATGAAGAATTAGTTAGCCAATTTAATTTGACTTCCCAGTTGAATGAAATCTTTACAAGACATAGGCAATAAAGAAATTGAAGTGCCTGTGATTTTTTGGTCAATAGGTACCAAAAAAAGTCTTCAAAATAGTTATAGTTATTATTGTTAATAGTCATCCTCATCTTATATGTCCACTCATATACTAGACTTGGAGTCTCTAATTTCTTTTGGGTTTTCTCATCAAACTTATAGATCTCAATATCAAGCTTGTTGTTCACTATCTTAAATATTGGGTGATGCTTTGTTAAAAGAAGGTAGCACAAGTAACTTGTGAACCTAAATGTCTTTATCTTGCCTATAGTTGTACTTTGTTTAATCATTAGTAATTGTTGTTGCATAGATTCAATAATGTGCTGAATAAAATTATATCTTACATCTACCTTCTCAACTGATTGACCTTGATAATGGATATTATAAATTATTTCAAGAACATTGGCCCCCACTTCCTTATTATTGTCCAATCCTAGACAAAATGATAACAAAGAAATAGTATTCTAAACTTGTGGCACAAAAATATCCTACTAATAAGGAGGATTATGGTCTATGTCTAGAGTGTAAGACTAGTAGATGATTTTGATTTTATTAAACCCTTAATATATTGATGTAGGAGCATCCTAGCTGCAAGGGAAATCTTGCATCAACCAAAAATATTTTATTTTCAATCTTTTCCATTTTAATAAGGACTAGCAGATTGGGTGGTTACTATTTATGGCAACTTACTATTTTTAGTAAGTTTGTCATACAAGCTCAAAATGTTGTCATTTTCTATAGGAAGGTTCATTTTAGAGTTGTAAGCCTACCATAAAAATCTCATTGCTCAAGCATTAGTATCAGAGAAGTAATTGTAGATTTTCAGTGGAAAATTTTATAGAAAATTTTTTAGGCTCACCATTGGAGGCTTTAGAGTGCCCGAATGAGTTTCAAAAACTTGATGAAAGGGCTGTAGCACTATTCCAAACCTATAGATTAGGAGCTAGCGTTTCTAAAATGTGGTTATAATAGCCAATTGGAGCAACGGTTCATGAATTATGGCCTTCAAAAGTTGGGCTACCGAAATTTCTAAAATAATTTGCCAAAAATGTATTTGGCCTACTCTATGTGTATTGTTAGGGATTGTCAACCCTAGGTATAAAATTTGAGCATCTAGAACCTTCTTGGGCAGCATAAAACTACCTATTTAAGAAAGACTCAAGCATTGTCCAGGGGAGCTCTAGGTGATAGTTCACAGCCTGTCTTGCAAATTATTGTACTGAAGGTGCCCATGTGGGTTAGCATATTGTACTTATGAATTCTGTAATTCCATATTTGTGGTGCAAATAAGATTATATTTTATTCTTTCATTTTCTATTGTTTGCATGTTTTTGTTATGAGTTTATGGTATTAAGGGGAGCTCCCTACATCAAGTGGTATAGAGCTCCCAAAATTGCAACTCTAATGAAGGAGCTTTTTCGTATAACCTATCACAAGTTGTGAGGAACTAGCCTCAACATATTTCCAATCAAGGCATTCTAAATAATAAGAATCAAAGTATTTTTCAATCAAGGAACACAAAATAATAATTACAATGCCAAAACTCTCTGGAAGGATTACCACTTTAACCCTTTCACTAGACTTAAACAATTTAACAATTTTTTTCCGCGCAAAGTAAAAATTATGCTTTGTGATTCCTTTAAGGTTTTCATGATGGAGCATATGGAGGAGCTTGAGTTTCTCATTGATATAGGTGGGGCAAGGGACACAACTGAACCATTGAATATTGAAAGTGAATGGCAGAAGAAAGAATGTGCCTTGATGCATATCAATAAAAGTGGATTGTCATTGTTCATTAATGCCATGGAATGTTATGATGATTTGATGTCTATGCAGCTGGTGAACTCCTAAAATGACCTAAACATGACCATAAAATGAATTTCATTTGATACTAATGAGGAATTCATTTCTCAAGTTACTGGACTCTTGTTGGAACGAAACAATTGGAAAAGGGTGCCTAAAGTTGTAAACAAGACAAGAATGAATCACTTCTTCAAGGTGGATAATGAGTTGGTTCGGTTAAGTAGTGGCTTTAATAAAGAGGACCTCTTGGACACAAAAAATTCTCTGGTATTGAATAGTGAAATACCTAACTCTAGAGGGTCACTACAAAGAGAGTCACTATTACCATTTTCCCCTTTTGAACTACTTTTTCTATCATGATGATATATATATATTTCTTTCCTTTTACAACATGATATATAGGCATTTGTAATGGATGTTATGAAGTTTAGGGAAGAAAAAAAAATTATCATTCTTAATTAGGGTCTCTATTTCATACTATACAATCTTCAATGTGTCATGTGCCCTCCCTAGAATATTGTTTTACTATAACCCTCAGCCCCCAATACTTCCCTTGTGATAATTTCTACCTAAATTTGCAATTGCCCTATTAATTTCTAGGACTCCTTTTCAACCAATGGTAGGAAACCATTGGTGTTGTTTAAGCCTAAGATGGATCTTGTTGTTGACCTAGGTGAGATAAGAAATGAGTCCTCTATGGGGAGACAAAGATCCAACAGAATTGCTAATAAACCTAAAAATATTAGGAGGAAAATTAAGATAACCCAAAAGAGATAGATTCCTATTCTAAGTCTAAAGGGACTAGTGAAAAAATAACCCATGCTAGGAAAAAGAAGAAAGCTAGGTGGAACATTTATATCAAGGAAGAGGAGGATACACACTAGGGAAATGAAGAAGCTTCGGGAAGGAATAACACACCCATGTTTTGGTACCTTTAGCATGGGCACAGTTGATCTAATGACTAAGGATGATAATCTAGGAACTAATGACAACTCTCTCATAGCTACCACTTCTCCACTTAGGAAGCCTAACGTGGATTTCCCTACTCCCTACCCCTTGAAGAAACCCCATGTTCAACCCCCAGGCCCCTTTAATCCTCCTTGCACCCCCTTGTTGTTCTTATTGGTTTCTACTATGTTAATATCAACTCTAATTTATTTGATAGTATATTAGAAAACTCTCATAGGTACCTTTTTTTTAATGTTAATAGGTGGTTGGTTTGTTGTTTATGTATCTTGGAGAGTGAATTGTCTATAAGTTCATATTTTTTCTTTCAATATGGTTGTTTCTACTGGGCTAGTCACCCATTTTTTACTTCTATTAATATAAAAAATAATACACCAAACACAAAAAAGAGGGGGCAAGGAGGGGGACAAGGGGGGAGGGATTTGAATCAATTTTGAGAAACTCATTTAGTATTAAACCATCCACAACCTATTAGATATGAAAGTTTGAAAGTGATGCAAAGAAAATAACACTAGAACACATAACACGAATATTTTGTTCTTGATGGAAATGAGTTAGGGAAAAACCCTAGTGGGGATCAAACCCACAAGTTGATATGATATTGCACATATAAAAAAAAATGTTAATAGTATAGTGGGGAGTGATTCAACCATGAAATAAAACCCTTTTCCACTTGTATACACATTTCTAGACTGAGTCAACCAATAAATAAGTTCCTTTATCTCCATCTAATGAATTAACTAATGGTGCAAGAGAACTTGGTAGATCAATAATATCTATAAAAGTGTTATGGAATGATGAAATTATAAATGAATATACAAGTCTTAAGTTTCAATAGAAGGGTCAAATGTTTAAAGGGTTTTTATTAGGACTATAGGACCAAAGTATGTAGAATGATACAAATAATTAAAAATAATTTTAAGGTAGTATGAAGAGCCTTAAATGATGTAACAAGGTCACAAAATAGACCTAGTAATAGTTTTAGGGGCTTATAAAGTTATTTGTTCAAGTTTTAATTTTCAAAATTTTAAATAACAATGGTTAGTTGCTCTTGGTAGGAAGAGGTATTTTGAGGGATAATGGTGGTTTTACAAGCCTTCAAATCCCATTAAATTTTGATGAAGATGGATTTATGCCAAGGAAGAAGTAGTAAGATTTTAGTGAAGTTTCAACAAATTTTAATAAAGAAGACTCAGATTAATTGTCATTCATTCATTATTTTCTAAGCATTTGACATTTGAATAAGGTGAATTTATTTTTTTTCTGCATATTTTAATGGTCTAGTATAATTCTAATAAGTTTTTTTCCTTATGTTTAAATCACTTCAAAATTTTGCATGGGTCATTTCCTTACATTATTATTGCTTATACCCAAGACAATGTTCTAAAACTTAGGGATTTTGAGGGTTTAATGGTACATTGATCTATTCCTCTTTATGTATGGCCTTATAACATGGGTAATGGACCAAACTAATTGTTTTTAATAATATACTAACTTTCCCCAATTCAAGAATGAAAATTTAGAAGGTGGTCACCAAGAGAAGTGACTGATTTGCATGGTACAATGCATGAAAATGGAGACACTGTTCTTGAAGAAGGAGTGGCTTAAAAGGTATTTAAAAAAAAAAAAAATTGGAATGACTTTATAAATGTTCAAAACATGGTGGAAAAGCATCTCATAGGGTCTGAAAGTGAGCTTTGGTGTAGTCTCTAGAAAGCCCTATATTTTCAGTCTTATTGCTAAGAGTTTGTTAGTTGGGTCCCTCAAATTTTGTGGTTGGTTCTAAAAAGAGAAAACCTCCTGAGTTTGGAATTAAAAATTGATACTATGGGAGCTTTTTTGTGTTGATATAAATATTTAGGCATAGTTTCTTTGCAAAAGTAGCCTGATTAAGCTAAAAACAATCATAGTTTTACATGTTCCATACAGAAAGTCTAAAGAAATGGCACCTAAGTTTGAGATATCTAAAATTAGTCCAAAATAGGTATTTTAATCAATCATTTTTATGGTGGTGTCTTGGATATTTTGAGATTTAAGTGGGGAAAACAATGTTTAGAGACCTAATCGATGGGAGACATAGTTAAGGGTGTAAAATTAGGTTTATATAAAAGACCAAAACTTGGGTTTTTGAAACTTGTCTAAAATTGTTATTGTGATTCTTATAACACATTTTGAGGTGTTAGAACAACTAGGTATAAGTGAGCAAGTTTTTCTTAATTGAGGGCACTCGGGTGCTTTAAGAACACATTTAAACCTTGTGTGTTCATTCGACTTTGGGAATCCATTTTTGAATTGTTTCTTAGGTCTTCTTTTCTCTACATCATATTGGTATCAAATCAAGTAATTTTATCCATTTAGGTGAAGAAGATCATTTAGGTGGTTCGGTTGTGTTTTAATGAGGTGCCACCAAAATAACAAGGGGGAATCGTGAACTTTGAGAGAGAGAGAGAGAGAGAGAGAGAGAGAGAGAGAGAGAGAGAGAGAGAGAGAGAGAGAGAGAATGCTACTTTTAGGGTAACACAAGAAGTCTTAAAAGGAGGGTCTATGAGATAGAAAGAGGAACATGAAGAAGAAGGTAAAGAAATATTTTCTATTAAAAATAAAAATGAAGGCAATGAAGAACATTCTATTGATGCAAATGAAAGAAGGATATTGAGACTAGTAAAGGAAATTCAAGGAGAAAGAAAAGGACATATTGGTTTTCCTGTATACCAAGGTAAGGAGGATAGTGGAGAAGTTTTAGGGTTTTTGGATGCATTGGATAATTAATTTCAATTTGAAGACATGAATGAACCAAAGAAAGTGAATTTTTCTAGAACAAAAATAAAAGGAACAACATTGACATGGTGGTTTAGTGTTCACGAATTGAGAGTACCAAGGGGTATGGATAAGCTTACAACTTGGGGTAGGATGAAGTCCATGATGAAAGACCAATTTATCCCTTCAAGATTTGGCATACAAACAAAGAGGATGAGGCTAAACCTAAGGTATAAAAATAGTGATGTTATGTCTTACACTAGTAAATCGCATAAGTTTAGTATCAAAGGAGGCTTGGAGGATGAATACGATAAGATGACAAGGCATCTCAATGGCTTGATGTACAACCTAAAACATGAGATAGGGTTGACTATTCCAATGACTTTAGGTGACTATTTTCAACTAGCCATTAGGACTGAAGATAGGGTGAAGGGGAAGTAGGAGGGACATGTAAGAAATAATTGAAGAGGTAAAAGAAGGGCTATAGAAAACATACATACTCAAGAAAATTATGGTAATAAGTACAAAGGTAAGGAGATGATGCAAGAGTTCAAGAGGAGGACACATAAGTGGACATAGATTTGGAGCAAGTAGTGGGGCATTTACAAGTAGATTCTTCAAACATAATGCTCAATAGGGAATCCTTCTTTTAAATGTCCTAATTTGGAGTAGTAGAGTAGAAACAATGAAATAAGAGTGGACTTAGTGCAACAAAATAATAAATCAGAGAAAGGTGTTACAATGGCATATCCAATCTCATATAAAGAAGCTCTTATTTTAGAAGGGATACATTGCAACAAACAACCTAACCAAATGTATCAATTTTCATATCTTAGTGTTTAATCCTAGGTAAAATTTGTAATTTGATAATTAATTAATGTTCACATGAAAATTTGGTATCTTATGAGATGGTTAATAAGTTAAAATTGAAGAAATTTCCTCATAATAAGTCATACAATGCAACATTGGTTAGTAATGAACAAAACATTTTGGTCTAGGAACAAGGACGTGTAGAACCTACTATAGGAGAATATTTTGATAATGTTCTAGGTGATGTTATATACCAATAACATGTAGGCACATTATTTTAGGAAGAACTTTCTAGTATTTGAAGAATTCTTTACATAATGGTTACACAAATGCTTATGTTGTGCATAAAGTTAAAAGTAGCTTTATACATACCCCTCTACATTCGGATAATGTAAAAGATTTTAGTATCATGTGTTTTGGAAGAAGGAGGGTGTACATTAGTATGAAATTTTGTTAGAAGGGAACAAGAAAATTTGATTAGGGAAATGAAGGGAAGGATGGAAAGAGAAGTTTGTAGCAAGAATACATGATCCGATGACAAGAGGAAGGTGAATAAAACCATAAGATCTTATCAGTATTCCTTATATTATATGTTTATTTATATGGTGGTAATATTATTTCCTATTGGCATACATGATCAAGGCAAGGATCATCCTACATGGTTAGAAGGATGATAGGGTCAATTGATCCCTACAATAGTAGACAAAGGAGTAGAGCAAAATGTAAGATATTGTAGTCCTAAACAAGGACACATAAACAAGTTGTTGTTTTCTAATTTTTGTTTCAAGTTGAGTGAAAGTAGCAAGAGGAAGAAGACCTCATTAGATTAGCTTTTATCACAACATAAACCCACTTGAATATTAGAGCCATCAAGAAGGATGCATGATATAAATTCAAGATCCCTTATATCTTAGGGCAAGAGATTTTTTCCAGGGGGCGAATATTGTGTAGGAACACCTAGAGTATTGTGGGGGAGAGTATCGTGCAAGAACACCTAGGTTAATTATTTTTGTAAAGACTGGTTGCAGGCTAATGATAGGGAATGATGTGAGATATGGTTACTATTTTTTGACTATAAATTAATAGTTATTTAGACTCTTGAAATCTAATAATTATGCATGGACGAAGACTTATATTAGTGTAGGTTACCAGATTTGGAATTTACCTAAGTCATTTTGTGTTGGTCTCTAGCATGTGGCATTTCAATAATTTCTTTTAAAAGACAATTGGACGGCATAGTGTGTGATAAGGATATGAAATCATTGAATATAGATAATTTCATGTCTTTTAATGATTAAAACTTGTAGACACTCATAATAAATACCATATGTACCTAATAATTGGTTGATGTAATTATTTGTGTAGTAGAGAAGTCCTAATAGGCCACCCTAATTTCTTGGTGTAGCTTGTACAAAGGAAAGTTTTTTTTTTTTTTGATATATGTAATTAATGTGAATTTTAGTTTTGATGTTGGATATAAGAGTAAAGTTGAAGGTTAGTTATATGATTTGATAGAGGTATGAGTGGAATCTATGATTATTCCTTATGCACATCAACAGAACTATAAAGACAATTGAGTTGTCTTTAGTCAATTCACTCAAGGTGGATTTAACTTTTTTTGGATAGTATTTACTCTTAAAAGTGGTTTTAACCTTCACTCTTGTACTAGTTCTCAAATAGTTAGCCTTTCTATTTAAGCCTTTTGTTATGATAAAATTTGAAGAGGGTTGTGAATATTTTAGAAGGGGTTTTTTTCCTTTAATAGAGAGTTGTCCTTTAACAAGGTTTAATGTACTAAATGTATTTTATCAACTCTAGGTAGGGACAATCTCCTAATAAGGATATTTTCAAGGTATTTATAATCTTTTGGCTATCATTCCCATTGGGGTTTTCACCTTAAAATGGTTTTCCTTGATAACCAAAATCTTGTGTCTTATGTTGTTGCCTTATATCTTGCTCACCTTGTTTTTCATCATTGTATCTTTCATTGGTTTTTTTTGTTTAAGATTATAAAGTTAATAAATATGGAACACAACTAATTCATCCTCCATCCCTCTCTATTTGTTTGTGTTGATTGTTATTCATAAAAAAATATTGACCCAAATGTAACTAAAGCTTTTTTAAATGACTAACTTTCCTTGAATAAATATTACATTACAGGATTGTTAGAAGGAAATCATATGAAAAACCTAAAGAAACCATAAGAAACTTCTACAAATGCATAATAGGAGAAATTTTCTTACCACTCAAACATTCAGTGTCCAATTGTCTCAAAAAAGTTATTTTTAATGGGTATTCTTTTCTCAAATCACACTTAGTTAAATTTAGAATATTATTTTTATATTTATTATTAACAAAAGAAATATCACACATATGTTAGATGTAAATACAAATATTAATGTCAAGATTAAAAAAAATTAAATCTATAATTCAATTTATTTTAAAACTCTAGTATAAATACAAATGAAGTATAAACCAAAGTGGGCTTAATCGTGGTAGAAAATCCATGGTTAAGCACACTTGAGATTGAGTAATATTGGGATGGGTGAACTCCCAGGATGGTCTAATATTTCACCATCGTGGGATTTTTTTAGATATAATGAGTGCTAAGTATTCCATTCATTATTATGAGAGATGGGTTATTTTGAACCACTACTCATGAAATATTTGTCAATGAGTTTAATTCCAAAACTACAGAGTCGGATCCTAAGAATAATATCATAATTCAAATTTCTATGGAAAATACCTCCTACTTGTCAATTTGATATTACTTAAAATAATATTTTTGTTATATTATTTGAATAATGATCATACTAGAAACATTAATAAATAATAGAGTATTACACAAAAATTCATAACTAATCAAAATAATTTAATCCAAGAAAAATGATGAATACACCATTAGGTAATAGTTTCATGAACTATAATGAAAAGGAATATAAAATTAAAAATTGAAGATATGAACTAGATATATTTATGCAAACAAATTATAGATAAAACTCAATGTAAATGAAAATTAATAATAACCATATATCTTAGTTCTAGAAAAACTGAGATGGAACAAAGGAAATATCGTTACAAATGAATCAAAATAAAATAAAAGCTTGCATGCCTCCTTCTAACATTCATTATACAAAAACTAGAAATTTTGGCAAAGGAGGTTCTATAGCTACATTAATGCATTGCCTATTTTTTTAAAAATACCATAAGGACAATAACATTTACACGTATTATCTCACTACATTAATGTGTAGCCATGATCGCCCTGTTCTAGTTATTCCTCCAACGGCTGTAATGGAGGACATTGATTATTGGACCAAGCATGCTTTGATATACAAATTTCTTGGAATCCGGATTTCCCTATCCGCTCTTGAGGCATGGATCCGCCGCTCTTGGCAGGTGGAAGGCGATATGGAGATTATGTTGGCAGGGAATAGTTATTTTTTTGTTGTATTCTCTTGCATGTCTGATCGTGATCGTGTTTTTGAAGGAGGCCCTTATTTCTACAACAATGTGGGGTTATTTGTCAAACCTTGGCATTCAGGATTATAATTCTGTTGAGGATCTCCCTTCAACAGTGCCAGTTTGGGTTTGCTTGCCTCGTCTTCCCTTGGAATTTTGGCGTGAAGACATCCTTCGACAAATTGCTGCTTTGTTGGAGAAGCTAGCTACGATCGCACATCAAACCCTCGATAAAAAGGTTATTTCTTTTGCTAGAATTTGTGTTGAAATTAATTTGAATAACCCATTACCAGATTCTTTGGAAATTTGTCTGGGGGATTCTTCTTGGGTGCAACAGTTAGATTATGAATCCCTCCCTTTCCATTGCCGGATTTGTCATGAGTATGGTCATTTACTGTGGCAGTGCACCCGTAACTCGAGTTTCAAAGGAGTGGATCGATCTACAACTGGAAATGCTGGTGGTTTGGCAGATACTACAAGGAAAGGACAATCTCAAATGGTTAATACTACCAAGGGGATGAATCCACAAGATGCTACAGGTAAGGGTAAGGCCCCAATGTAGGATAAGGATGGATTTACCCCTGTTCGTCCTCGAGCTAAGGGACGTGGTCAAAAGAGGCCTTTGAAAGAAAGATTATCTGATTCAGGTTTTAACCGTTTTGAGGTGCTGGATAGTATGGTTCTAGAGGAGGGTATTCCTCCTCCTATCTCTTCTGATCCAGCTTGCCCAGATGAGAGATCTGTTCCTAATGATGCTTGTGGGGCATCTCAAGTTGTAGTATATCAGAATTGTGAGGTTCCTGTAGCTCCTGTGACAGCGGCTCTGGTGACTCCTGCAGTGTTGGAAGATGATGATGTTGTTTTGGCTGACTTGGTTAAGGATGTGCTACCATCAGGTAAGGGCAAGGGATCTCCTCTCCCCTTGGGGTTGCTGCCTCGACCCTTTAAGCGAGCTTCCTCTTCTCCCCCTCTAAGGAGTGGGCACAAAACAGACCAAGAGAAGATTAAACTCATAGGAGATATATTGATTGAGTCTGGTTCAGTGAAACCTTTGGATTCTAATTTTCCCGAATCTACCCAATGATGATTATTCTCTCATAGAATGTAAGGGGGTTGAATAGCATCCCTAGACAAAAGGCTATTCATAACTTTTTGGTTGATCATAGTCCTGATGTTTTTTGTATCCAAGAGGCTAAGCTCTCTATGGAGTCTATGGTCCAACATGCCTCTAGTATTTGGTCTCGTGGCCAATGCCAGTGTGTTGGGAGAACAGGCAGTGCTGGTGGTTTAGCTATATTTTGGGATCCTCAAAAAATTTCTCCTCTTGGCTGGATGTCTTCTCGCTCAGCTCTCTCTATGGTAGCTTATTCTCTAGACTTAGGAGAGGTAATCATGGTTACTAATGTGTATGCACCTGTTGATCTTGTGGGAAAGGAGGAACTTTGGGAACATATTCAATATGTTAGAAATTGTCATCCTTATCATCCTTGGGTGTTAGCAGGGGACTTCAATTCAGTTTTAAGTCCGGAAGAGAAGCATGGTGGTTTGGCTAGATTGGGGCCTTCTTCTGCTCTTCTTCGGCAACACATATCTCTTTTGCATCTGTCTGATGTTAAGCCTTCTAATGGCCTCTATACCTGGAATAATCTTAGGACTAGTGTTGCTGCTATCTCAGAACGCCTGGATAGATTTCTTGTTTCTTTCTTCTGGCTTAGTGGCACCCTTACTATCTCTTCAAAAATCCTTGATTGGAGGGGTTTAGATCATTGGCCAATCAAATTTTCCGCTATAGGGGCTTATGTTCCGAAGCATCCTCCTTTTAAGTTCCAGTTGATGTGGCTTCGTGACTCCTCTCTTCATGATTTTGTTTTTTGTTGGTGGAAAGATGGTGCCCCTGCATATGGTACTGCAATGTTCTCATTTTCTAAAAGGCTTCAATATGTTAAAAGGCAGCTCAAGATATGGAATAGGGAATGCTTTGGGAATCTTCACTTTATGAAGAGGCTTGCTGAAGAAAATCTTGATGTCATCACAAGGGAGATTAGAGATTGAGGTTTCTCAGAGGATCTTGGTCAGGCTGAATCCCTTGCTTCTAGAGCTCTAGAAGAATGGGAACTTCGAGAGGAAATTTTTTGGAAGCAAAAGGCTCGAGTTGATTGGCTCCAGGAAGGTGTTCGAAACACTACCTTTTTCCATAAAACAGTGCAATCTCGTCGGAATCAGAGCACTATCTCTTCTTTGGTTAATTCTCAAGGTATCCAACTGAATTCCTTGCCAGCTTTGTTCCAGGAGGCTATTTCGTACTTCTCCGCCCTCTACTCTGAGGACTCTCCTCCTACTGATAATGAAGAAAATATTATTTTGTCCTATATTCCTTCCCTTATCACTCAGGAAATGAATGATTATCTCATGTGTCCTATCTCTTTGGAAGAGCTGGAGGTGGTGGTCTTTGGCATACCTAAGGGGAAGGCTCCTGGTCCTGATGGTTTTCCTGTTGAATTCTTTTAGGAATTTTGGGACATCATTAATCATGATTTTTTGGAGGTGGTTAAAGAATCCTATGCTAGCAAGCAGATGCTTCGAGCTTTGAACTCTACATTCTTGACTCTTATTCCTAAGAGAGAGGGTGCTAATCAATTGGAGTTTTTTAGACCAATTGCCTTATGTAATGTGGTCTACAAAGTTATTACTAAGCTGATTGTTGAGAGACTAAAAAGGTGGCTTCCCATTATTATCTCAGAAGAACAAGGTGGTTTTGTTGCTGGAAGAAAATTTTTGGATGGGGTGGTTATTGCTACTGAGGCTATTCACTCTATGGCTACTTCAAGGGAGAGAGCCATGTTTGTTAAGATGGATATGGCTAAGGCCTACGATAGAGTTAAATGGAGCTTCCTAAGGAGTATTCTTCTTTCTTTTGGATTTAGCTCTGACTGGGTGAGTTGGATTATGAGTTGCGTTACTTCTGCCTCTTTTTCTATTCTTATTAATGGTCAACCTTCACAACTATTTGGTGCTTCTAGAGGCCTCTGCCAGGGTGACCCTCTCTCCCCATATCTATTCATCATCATGGCTGAAGTCTTGGGTAGATTCATTAAGCATCAGGTGTCCCAGAATTCTATTCAAGGCTGGTGGTGGGGTAATGGCTTACCTTCTCTTTCCCATCTTCAATTTGTTGATGATTCTGCTCTTGCCGGTCTTGCTAGGATCAAGGAAGCTGAAGCCTTTCGACATGCTTTGGACGTTTATTTGGCAGCTTCAGGCCAGAAAGTTAATGAGCACAAATCTTTCATTTACTTTTTTAACACTCCTAATTCTATTCAGCACAGGATTGTTGGTATCCTACGGTTTCAGATAGGTTCACTTCCTTTGAATTATCTTGGCATTCCTATTGCTGTTTCTAGGTAGCCACGTCTCTTCTGGCAAAATTTGATTACCAAGCTTCAGGATAAGGTAAATCATTGGACTCATGGATGGCTTTCTACTGCTGCCCAGGTTACTCTTCTTCAAGCTGTTATCCAAGCTCTTCCTACTTATAGAAGCATGGTTCATGTTGCACCTATTTACTTTCTCAAGGAGTTTGATGCTCTTTCTCAACAATTCCTTTGGAGTGGTAATTTGCGTAGTACTAAATGGAGCTTGGTTAATTGGGCAACTATTTGTAGGCCTAAAAAGGAGGGTGGTCTTGGTCTTCGTTCTGCTCTATTGAGTAGACAAGCTTTGGCTGCTAAACTTTATTAGCGATGGTGCTCTGGACAGCATCAACTTTGGGCTCCTATTATCACTCATAAATACTTTCATGGTGTTGATCCTTGCTCTATTTCTGCACTTCCTCTTAAAGGTCGTGGCTCAATGGTTTGGCATACTTTGAAGACAGGTGCAATGTTGGTGAAGAGGGGTCTGTTCTGGATATGTAAAGGAGGTTTCCAGGCTTTGTTTTGGTCTGATGCTTGGGATGGATTCCCTTCCATTTTATCCATATACCCTCATCTTCAGCCTCTTTGTGACTCTTTTCTGGCCGCTAGATGGGATAAAGTGGCTCATTACAAGACTCCTTATCAATTGGGACCTGTTGTTGGTTATAGATGGAAGCATTCCTCTGATTGGACTCCTGGAGGTACAGACATTGATTGTCAGGAGCTTTCTCAAATTCTGGCCTCTAGAGAGTGTTCCTCTTTGCTTGGTCCAGATGTATTAGCTTGGGGTGGTACCTTGTCTGGTAAATATCATGTCTCTGCTGGGTATTAGGAGATAACTAGACAATTATTTGGGGATGCTAAGGTCCCTTGGTTGAAGCAAGTCTGGAATAAAGTTTCTTGGTCCAAGTGCAATTTTTTCATGTGGCTAGTGGCTCACAACCGTTGTCTTACCTGGGATAATCTCTGTAAATGTGGATTTCAGGGCCCCTCTGAATGTTTTTTGTGTGGTAATGGAGAGGAGTCTGTCTCCCATCTGTTCTTCCATTGCTCCTATTCTACTCAGATATGGAACCTTTGGTGGAGCGCTTGGGGTTGCTCTTGTCAGCATGCTTCCTCTTTGCCTGAGTTCTGGGCTCGCTTGGGTAGTGCTCCCTCCAAGTCTTCTTCTCTCCATGCTGCTTGGATTGCTGGCCCATCTTTCATGCTTTGGCATATCTGGTTGGAGAGGAATTGTCGCATATTCCAAGATGTTCAGCTTGGTGTTTTGCATCTTTGGTGGAAAATATCACATTCTCTCTAGGAAACTATTCTTGTGAAGTGTGAGCTTGATGGGGGTATGGATCCGGTTGATCTTGCTATCTGTAATCACCTCAATTTTCATCTGCAGGATGGGGTTGCGGCTCATAGGTTTCCTTCTATGCCCAGGCAGCTTCGCCATCAGAGGAAGGGTTGGGTTAACCGGGATGGGCACTGGACTCCTCCTCCTTGTGGAGTTCTGAAAATTAACACTGATGGTTCTTCTCGTGGGAATCCTGGTCCAACTGGTATTTGCGGAGTGGCTCATTGTAGTTCTGGGAATGTTAAATTTTTCTTCTCAATTCATAAGGGTGATTATACTAACAATCTCATGGAAGCTCAAGCTATTTTATATGATGTGGAACAGTGTTGCTTATGGGGATGGAGTAAGATTATTTGTGAGTCTGATTCCCAAGTGGTGGTGAACATGCTTTCTTCGCAAGAGCTTGAGGATGTTAGTTGGCAGCTGGCCACTGTTGTTAAGCAGATTCTTTTCTTCTCTTCCTCTTTTCAATTCATTAGGTTCAAGTATATTCCGCGAGAATGGAATAGACCTGCTGATTGTTTAGCCAAATGGGCTTCTAGTCATGATCCGGGTTGGAATATTAGGGATAGGGGGCAACTGTCCTTTGAGATGGTGCAAGAATTTGATGATCTTGTTGCTTAGGATCGAGCTCCTTGTTGAGCTCTCCTTGTTGTATTCCTTTCTGTCTTAATAAATTTTTACCCCTCTTTTTGCGGAGATACATAATTTGATGACTTATAAAAATATTAGACACTTATTTATACATATAAATGGATTTCTCCCCAATACCTATTACAAGTATTAACATAATATTTATATTTTTTTCTAAACAAATATGTCATTGTGTTTGTTTCACTCAAATTGTCTATTTTTCAATAGTTAGAGTAAAAAAAATTATGTAATAACAATTTTTATTTACTCTAGAAATGGGAAACTCCCTCACATGATAGGTATTTTTAGTTATTTTGTGCACTTTTATCTTAGATGTACATAAAGGAAAAAATATAAAACTCAAAGAAAATGAACAACAAAAATCCTATTGGAACACATATGAAGACCAAATATAATTCCATAATGATTAATAAATATAAAGGCGACTATAACCAATATATTTATCCACACAATGATGATACAAAAATAATCACCAGTCTTGACATATTAAGTGATACCCTACTTCAACACTTTCAAACTAAGGTACCAAAGCCTTATTTTCTATCATTATATTAACTACAATTTTTTTTTTTTGCACATATGTGTAATAAGGTTACAAACTTAACATACAAAGAAATAGCAATATTAAAATGTAAAAAATTTTAGAAGACAAAAATTAAATTGCATTCTTTAAATTTTCTTTTATAATCATACAACCCAATTTTTTGAACTAATTTTTTTTCAAAATATCTCTAAAATCTTCTTGAGAATTTTACCTCATAACTTTTGTTTATATACTTCACTAAATAACTATGTAACTACTCTCATAACTACTTCCTAACTATGCCCTTTTGAAATACAAAATAAAGAACCCTTATTAAATTAACTTTTATGTCAGTTTATCGAAATAAGTTATTTTTCTATTGTCAAAATGCACTAAGTGAATTAAGTAACTCTTATAATAAAAAAGGGGTAACATGATACTTGTATTTTTTTCAATTCCCTTGGCCAAATGTGAAGGACAACATAAGTTTAATAATAAAATAATCAAGGAAGGTAGTATTTCAAGAATACATATTTTTTTAAAGTACCTTTCTTAAGTGAGCTTTTGTAAGAAAAATTAAAACTTTTAAAATTCAAACCGAGAATTGAAAAATCATAAAGATTACATTTTAAATAAAATTTTGTTTAACAATAAGAGTTTTTTTTAATGATATTTTCAAGTGGAAAAGAAAATATGGTTTTTATTCGGGACATATGCTTATTTCATTTATTTGTTGATGTTTTAATACTAGAATATATATTTTCAATATTCAAATAGAATTAAGGGGTGATTATGTAATTGTGTAAGACTAAAAGTGTGTTAATATTAATTAGGATGTTTTCATGGAAAGTTTAGTTTTTTAAGATAATGTCATTAACACTTATTTTATCTTTATTGGTAAATAGATTTTTCAATGGAAAAATGGCCCAACAAAGTGTATGTGGCAAACCATTCACAATAGTTGGATAGGCCCTTGGTATGTGGCCTTCCTCTGCACTTAGAGGGGCAGCTCCCTTGTATGATATAATTTTGAGGTTTTCAAATAAAATGAAATCAAACTTTTAAGGATAAATAGAAAGCCATTGATGACGAATGCACCACATGACTTCAAAGCTTTCATGGACTAACTTAAACTAGCTAATTAAAAAATCAAGATCTACTCTTGAACACTACTATTAGCACAATGTTGATTTGATAATTCATGAACATTCACACAATAACATGAAAACACCCATTACAAAGAAAGGATCAATGTCTCAACTTTCAGATGTGTAGAAAGAGAACTCAAAATGTGTTTCCTTTTTATTTCTTTGCACCAAGAACATAAAATAAATTTTTGATCACAAGAACAAGATATGTACACACTTTTCAAAAATTGTCTTGCTACCAAAACTTTAACATAGTGTTACCTTATTTTCCCAATCTCAAAAGCCCTCTACAAAGCCAAAAATGACTCTTTATATAGACACAAAGGTTAAGAACTACCTCTTCGTGGGTAATAACTACCTCCAAAATATGTAATTTTGGAAGGGTTAATTAACCTCACTAAAATTAACCTATACAAGGAAAACTCCAAAAAGCATAACTTTACCTAGAATTACTAAGAATGCATAAATATCCAATCACTAGCCTTCTAGCTATGAACTCTATCTATTTGGACATGATTGACTTATTCTAGAAAGACCTATAAGCATCAAGGATTGTCACCATTGAATCATTATTGGGAATGAACATGTTCTCCATCCTGAGTTTGGTTGTAAAGTATTTATCCTCGATCTCTTCTGACTCTTGTTGATAGCCTAAAATGTTGCAATCTTCTAGACTGACTGTGAATAGACTAAGCTTCATCATAGTTTTAGTATCTAATACTCAATTCTCCATTTCTAAATGAATTTGGATACTGAAGGAATCAAGAAGAAATTGGCAATCAATTTGTTGAAGATCATTTACTACCACCTCACCTGTGATATTAGAGACAAATTCATCTGCAACTTTCATTTTTAATCATTCCCATGAAGATATTAGTTTTTCAAACTTAGCGATCCCTTTACTAATATTTATGATCTTCCAATTAATACTTTTACTCCAAATATGTGTCTGATTCTCACTTGGATTAGTAATAATTTTCTCAAGAACTAGAGTGTTTGTATCTAACTTGGCCATTTCTTGTAGTTCATCAACTTTTTCTAAGTGACTTTCTACTCCTTTCTGCTTTCTAACTCTTTGGACATCTCTTTTATCTATTCAATGGTTTTTCCATATATTTCCTTCACTCCATTTATGAGTTTTGAAGAATCTTCTATCATGTTGTTTATCCTTGCTTCAATCATCATACTATGCGGCTTGTGTTTGTTTAGCCTCTGAAAAATAGTATGACCAAGAATACCATTAGGGCTAGCTAAAGCTAGTGAAGTAACTATTTCCTTCGCATTAGAGGAATTGCTAATTGAATTGATGTAAGACACCAACATCTAAACTTTCTCTTTGGATCTTTCTTCTTTCTTTGTTCTTTGTAACATTTCAGCAGTAGCCACTTCAAATTTCTAAAAATTTCTTTCTATAGTAGATGGACCAAGATCAACCTTATTCAGAATGAAATATGATTCAAATGTTTCATCAACGTTCTTCTCTACTATGGGCTTTGCTATTTCTACACACAAATTGCCTAAAGCTTTATCAACAACCAACCCAAACATCACTTTAGTCTTTTTCATTTTAGGAGGCTTCTAAAGGAAAGTAGATATTACATCAAATGGAAGCGAGATCATTTGAACAACTTTCTTCTTCTTTTGAATACTAGTTTTGAGCCATGAATGTATAATAGCTAGAAGTGAAACTTAAATGTCACATATTATATTTCTAGAAATCATCATGAAATCTTCTAAATTAGATAATTGATTATCTAACTGCATGATGTCTATTAATGGTATCTCAGGAGGAGAGAGACTCGAAGGAGGAATTACTACATCATGAGAGGATGTAACTGGAATGGGTTTTTACACATTTTGAGGGGTGCTCTGATCCTTCTCTTTAGGCTTATTTCCTTCCTGATTCACTCTATTAGGTTTTCTTTTTAGTTTTTTCCTCCTTTTAATTGTAAACTTAGCTAGTTGATTTAGGTCTTCATATTTATCTAGATCATTGGTATCTAATTGCTGCATTTTCTCATTAAAATTTTCCTCCAATGTCATTCGAGATGATTCTCCTTGATTACCTCTCTTCTCTTTACTTTGAAATTCACCAGTCACTTTTTCTGCTTTGATTCTACTGACCCAATCCCTTCTTCTTTTAAGGACATACGTAGTTCTTTCCTTGAGGCTTTTTAACTCCTAAACTAACCAATCTATAGGGGGGAAGATCTAGTAATTTAATTTTCTCATAGTAGAAGGGATCAACCAAGGAAACTTCATCATCAATTTACACTTGTCACATCAATATCCACCTTGAAGTCTATCACATGCCTTATAGTAAGCCGCATCCAATCTCTCTTCCTAACTCTAAAATCATTTTCACAATCTTCCCAAAAATCTTCTAGAGCCGAAAAGTGATCGAGTCTGGGTTTAGCTTTAACTCATTAAGTGGATAGCCTTAACTATCATAATGGAAACACATAGTATAATGATGCAAATTAATTGTGGTGCTGGACCTCTCTATGTTCCTTACATCTGATGTAGTATCACAACTATAATATGCAATGCCAATAGGGAATGGTATTTCATCTATCCTCCTATTCCTACAAAGCTTATTGATTTGACTAATCTATTTGCACATTTCAAATCAAGACCAATTTATCATCAACAAATCTAGGTAGCATAAAAAGATACCCATCATAGGTAGCTAACCTAATATAAGTGAACTTTGAGAACTGTATGAAAAAAATTATATTTTTGTACTTTCATTGCTGCTTCTGATGAAATTTTGAGTCCCATGTTTCCCTACATTTCTCTTATAGTCAAAATCATGAATGTGTCATTCACTCTTTTAAAATTGTGCAAGCTATTGTCATACTATATCTGGGGAAGATGATTGTAAATAATAGCTACATCATCATATATACCTTTCCAGTTAAACCCTAGCCAACTTTTGGTGCTTGCAATAGTGTAGAAATGACAATAAGTCATGTAAAAACAATCATTTGCTTGGATTTCTATGAGTTGCCTATGCAGTGAGTCATTGATACTTTCACCCCAATCAATGTGTTGCTTCCCTTCACAAATCATGTTAATAAATAAGAACATCCAACCCTCGAATTCATGTGAATCCTGAAGTCCTATTATCCTGCTTAATAGAGTTACCATATTTGCTACATCTTCTTTTAATAATGATTTGTGGATGGACTTGGCTAGTTGAGATTTCCCTTTCCTTAGTTGTAAGAGCCATGATCTGGCAAGAGTTCTTATACACGGAGTTTGATTTTCCATATAGTACTCCTTGGTAGTTCTTAAATTGATGTTGGCATATTGCACTCTAGTAGGTAATTGGAAGGCACTGGCAATAGAAACAGGATCTAGATGGACAATAACTATATTATTTGATTAAATGACTTCCTTGGTATTTTAATGATAGGCTTTCATGCATTCCAACACTAGATCAGGGCAATATGCTGAGATGGGGTGTCCTCCTACTCAAGCTAGGCCACTTTTCAATATTTTTTTAGCTAAAGGGGTCCTGTCCTCACTATCAAGAGATGACCAAAAATCTTGAAGGCTAACACTTCCTAAAATGTTATCACCAATGTTGGGAAGTGTACTTTTTAAAATGGGAGCATAATCCAACCTTTGATATTTGTATTTCGTGGTTTGGCTACTAATCCTTGTCATTGATTACTTTAAATGTTTTCAATTCCTTCAAGGTACTTCACAAATTGGAGACTTCACAATTCAATTTGAAAATTGTTCATAAAATACCCATGTATCACTTGGAATTTTCCTACTAAGGTAATCTAGTGAATATATATAGCTTTCAAGATGCATTGAAGCTTGGATTTACCTTTAAAATATTACTTCTTCCTTTATTTATGATTGCACACACTCCATGCTTTTTGGTTTAATGTATATATAAAATTGCCACTTTATATATCTACTATGTATTCAAGGTATATCACCCAATTCTTCAAAAACTAGTGTGTGCATTTACACAAGCATTTTGGTGAGTATTTAGCATGCTTTGCCATGTTTTTATGTTCTAATTTGGCAGGTTGTCTAATAACATTCTGTAAAATACCTAACATGTCACTTTCTTTACTCTATCCTCCACCATTTTGAATACTTGGGCTGCGAATTTCATGTTCATTAAACACAATGTTTCATGAATCCTATACAAGTTAGTGAGAATATGTTCGAGATAAAATAGGTAGCTCATGTGTCTTCACCAATATCACCTTCAAACTTAGCATTTCATTAAATAGTTTGCATGCTTTTTCAATGGTCACCTTCCAATTATGTGAGGTCACATACAAAGAGATGTAGATAATTTGCACATAGTGTCTTCTTTGAAATGTGAACACTTATAACACATATCACTCTACATGAAAAATTGTAACATTAGGTCAAAATATTATTCAGATGTATGTAACCACCTTCAAGATGTTGTTGTAAGCCAAGAGATGGGCAACATAAACCCATATAGTATTTATATTCTAGTATGTACTCAAGCACAAGGAAACAAAAACAAAGTCTTTATGAGATTGAAAAAAAAAATCACTACTGAGAAGGAAAGTTTGGTACAATCCTTGCACTGAAAATTATGCATTGACATATTACAATTGTAGAGATGTGCAAGAAGCTCTTCATGTTAGTACCACCAATATTCCTTACAGTTGGACTAATTGCAATACTGTTCTTTTCAATAACTAGAATGATTTACATTTCTCAATGCTTCCCATTTACAAAGAGCTCATAAAAGGAGGCCTCAAAATTTGGGCTTTCAATGGTGATACCGATGTTGTAGTTCCAAAGACAACAACTAGATTCTATTTATCTCATCTCAAAATCCTTGTCAAAAAACCTTGGTATCCATGGTATACAAATAATCAAACCATTGGTGGGTGGAGTGAAGTAAATGAAGGGCTCACATTCACCACATTGAGAATTGTTGGGCATGAAGTTCTTCTTCACCAATCTATTCACTGCTCATTAGAAGATGGTCCTTCCATTTGTAGACAAAATGAAAAGAATGGTATCCATGAGTTGATTTGTATAATATCTAATGGTTTCAAATTTTGATTTTACACCTCTGTCATTTGAAGAATCAAAGAAAATTCTCAATTATTTGGATCATCTTCGGTCTTTCCCAAAAATTTAAAGTCTTGATCATATAGGCACCTTTCAGTTTTTAACCTTTATTAACTTAGGTAGAGAGGTTAATAATTGAACATAAAATATGTATTTTAGAGCTCAACCTTAACATTTGAGACAAG
The DNA here is from genome assembly GCA_028749045.1 of Cupressus sempervirens. Taxonomy (NCBI): domain Eukaryota; kingdom Viridiplantae; phylum Streptophyta; class Pinopsida; order Cupressales; family Cupressaceae; genus Cupressus; species Cupressus sempervirens. Next base: position 95,563,490 of record CM053787.1, on the reverse strand, counting down.
AAGTTAAGGTTAATGATGTGGAAGAAAATACATGTTTTGACAGTTAATCTTAACCTTTTTAGAGGTTAATGGTTAAGCTTTTAAAGTGAAATACGTGTTTCGACCCCCAAACCTTAACCTTTTAAAAGGTTAATGGTTAATGATCAAGTTGAAAATATGTATTTCGGTTCTTTCCATTAAGCTGTGAGAATTTTTTACTCAGGAATCAGATTTTAAAAATTTGAAGTGATGGATGGAGTTGGAAACAAGCCAAAGATACTTGAAGGGAAAAATATCTCAAAAGTTCTAAGGAAAAATGACCATTTTAATGTTTAAAATGAGGTTTATTTTGAAAATAACCATAGCTCATAAAGGCGAGGATTGAGGCAATTTTGATATTTGGGCCACAATCTTGATATTCAAGAACTTGATTGGTTGAATATATGCATGATCATTTTCCCTAGGTACTATCATTTTCTATTTTCCTCCTAAAGGGGGTAGAAATGACAATATTTTGTGTTAAAATGATTCTATAGTAGGATTAGTTATTGCATCTTAGTCATGGGGAACTAGCAAATGTAGAAAAGACTTGTACATGTGCTCAAGATGTTGAGATTTTTTATATGTTAGAAATGAGAGAGAGATTTTCTATTCATTATTGTTTTATAGATGGGTGTTGAATATGGGGAAGAATGAGTAAATTTGATTATATTTCTAACCTATCTCCCATGGAAACTAACTTAGAAGCAAGGAAACTTGTAAGAAACCCCCTCCAAGAAAAGGTGTAAAATCCTTGCATATCTTACTATTTGATTCATATGATGTATTGGCTCCTTGATGGTCTATTTGTATCAGTTCTATTTGGTCAATTTGATGTCATTTTTATGTTGAATTATAAATTATTGTACTTCTTATTCTATATTAAGTGTATTTTATTATTATTATGCTATATTGTGTTAATTTTGGATTTTTGTATATACGGTTCTTAGTACTTTATAGTGAAGTGATTTTATAGCCAACAAAGATAATCCTACTTCTAATGCATAAGCCATCTTGTCACGTCTCGCCCTAGAACCCTTTCTTTTCTTGCTTATGTGGTTATGTCGACTTGGTCAAAATTTAGACTTAATTAAAAGATAAATGAAAATTAATGTTTTAGATTTCTAAATTGAAATGATTTATTATGATGGATACGTATGAGATGTTACATTTGATGATGATGTTATTTGATGTAATCATGATGTCATGCTTATAGTTCTGATTCAGTTAATGTTATTCTTAAAGATGATGAAATTATGTTGCTAATAATGATCAATACTGACTCCTTGTTATGGTTGTGAGTGTTTGAGTGGATGCAAGGATTGTTATGATGGAAGTGTGGCCAAGGTAGAGAAGGTTAGCCTCTTGGAAGGGGATGTGTCGGATGTCTGAGCGACCACACACACACATCACTTAACTATTATGTTGTTGTTGTATTGCTAGAACTAACCTTGAAGGACCAAAATGAATTAGATTTTTAAATTAATTTAAAGATGACATATATAAGATGTTAGATAGAACCTAAAAGTAAATGACTTGCTAATCGGAGAGCTTCATTGTTTTAAATTTAATATATATATGTACGTGTAATGTTAAATTTGGTTATTGGAAAAGATTTTAGCAAAAATAAATAAGTAATAATGTTATTATATAACTTTATGTGTGTTTTAATTAAATATATTCATTGCTCTTTTAAACCTTTAAAATAATAAATATACCATTTAAAAACAATGATATGGTTCAATACATTGAGTGCCTTCAGCTTTTGCGATGGTTGTTTTTTATTGTTTAAAATGTGAACCTAGAGAGGTCGTTAGGTCAGTTTCACGCCTTATTTTTGGAAGAGTTTTTTTAAATGGGGGAGAAGAAGAAGAAACCCCACACATGGAGGTAAGAGGAAGCACACAGGCAGAAGAAGCAGTTAGAGCAGCAAAGGCACTGAATCGTAGTGGCTATGGGAGCAAACGCGGCTACGGGTTTAACTTCCAGGTTCCTTTTTTTATTACATTCCTCTGATTTTGTTTTTGTATACAATGGAAAAATCATTACTGAGGGAGTGTTCTTTGTATAGTGTACTATGTTTTATTTTACCAGTCCTGTCTGGAATCAGTGGACTTCAAATTTAAAATGTTGGGCACGAAATATTAGTACAACTGTAACTTACATTTAGATGGGATTGGTCCTTTAATGTTGTGTATTACCTTGGAAATGTAGTTTGAAAATCTTGAAGACACATTTAGATATAATGTTGTGTCATTACCTTTAACATTAAATCTGAATTCTGTGATTGTAATCAATGATTGTTGTTACCCTCATAAATAAAACGTATTGTTGTTATTGTTGTATGCCCTAAATTGGTTGTGTTGTACAGTTAATGTTGAGAATACTTTGATACTTTGAGATGCTATGCCAATATTGAAGAATAAATTTGAATCCTTATTTTGCTATTCCTGCTATGGAAGTTACCTTATAGGTTTGCTGAGAGCTAAAAAAAAAGTACATTGACTTACTATTACCCTTGGATGAATTGTTGATACTGTTTACAAATTCTTGGTTGTACCTTAATAAAATGTCCTTGATAAATGTTAAAACTTTGAATGCCATGGCTGTTAATTACATACTAGTTAATGTTGTTATCATTAAGTGAATTGCCTTACCTTTAAAAAAAAACCCCACCCTACGCCTTACTAAAGGTAATACGTTGGGTAACGTAAGCAGATATAATACAGCTCTGACTATTTTCAAGATAGAATCCTATTATTTTCTCTAAATCCTGCATCTTAACCCTCATTCGTTAAAAGGATGTCTAATGCTAAGATATTTTTGGGATTAATTTTTAAAACACTGTTGTCCAAACCCTTATAGATGGTAAATTACGAACAAATTAGACTATCTTATCCTTTCATGGTCAGAAAATAAGTGAAACCTTTTTCATTAAGACATTTACTGGAATTACTAGTACCATGAGATACTTGGGTATTGAGTTGTATCAATTTATTTATTTATTCTTTTAAACATTGCTCTTTTCCCTGGAAAAGTTGTTTCAAACCATTCTTTTGCATTGATCAGAAGCAAATCCAACATGTCATAGTACCTGGTACAAATCAGTGCTACTAAGTTGACTAAACTCTACAAACATAGAAATCTGAAACGCATTTTAATAGATCATTTCAGTAGCTCTGTGATTGATTGAAATTGAATTATAAATCTAAAATTATTTGAACACTTGTTGTTATCATTAAAAGTGTATATCCTCTCATGTTGGGTGCAATGTAGCGATTTATGGGACAGATAGGTGGATATCTTCATGTTTAGTTTCCCTATCTGCCAGTACTATAGAATGGTTGCATTTTGTTTTTGTTTCTTCTACAGATAAATCTGGATTGAAAGTGCTTGGCCAAGCCATTTTATTTTTCCAAATATTGCATATGTGACACATGGTTATACCTATTTGGTATTCTTTTACTGCATATGAGTAGATATGTAGTTATATTTTTCCCAGCTACATTTTCGTGTTTAGACTACTAGGCACATGGTTGCAATGTAGAAATGTTACACGGTCGCACCAGATACATCTGATCCATCTTGTTCCAGGAAGCTAAGCTTCTCGTGCCAGGGTCAGGGAATTCTTCGTGTCAGGAAGAATCCCGAGGAAGTACTTCACTCCGTGGTTGGTGAGGTTAAAGCACCTGGGCCACACTTCTGTCTCGAAAAGTAGGTGGGAGACGTCCTACAGCTTTTGGAGATTGGAACCACTGGAGAACTTATTGGAAAGTCATGTCAGTTTGATTGCCCAGCTCGTCATTTGAGATGTACTTATTTACAAGATTGTAACTCATTTATGTTCAGCTGTTAAGTTGATGCTCATTTTAAAGAGAAACTTGTAACTATGGTATGTAGATCAGCAAGTTGTAATTACATGTATCTGTTGAAATGCTGTAAGCTTGATCAGCAAAACTATACTGATGTATGACTTGATATGAATGAATGTAACAGAATTTATGATGATTAATTTAATGATGTATTATTATCTTTTGTAATGAATAGTTTGACCTTTTTCCACTTTTATGTTATTGGTTTCTTTTCTGCACTTTTCGGTTGAAGATGATGTGGCATAGTTAGTCTAGACTGGTTCTTTACACATCTCTAAAAAAGACAAACCTTGTCTCATAATATGAGATTAAAATCGAAGGGATTGGTAGTCTAGCAAAACAAATATGAGTTTTTCTATGACATTATGAATAATAACACAAATTTTCCATTGAGAGAGATCCAACCTATAAGAAGTAATAGTTGATGGGATTAACAAATTGTTGTTTTTGAAGTCAAAGTTATCCTTGCCAAATTTACAATGATAGGTAGATAGTAAGAAAAAAATGATTCATTTGTATGACAAAGAGCATGGTCCTTATGAAAGCTGCAAAACTTTGTGTAGTGCACCAATATGGAATAGTGCAAGGAATTCAAATCCAAATCCAAATCTTTGAAAAGTCCTTAAGCATTTTGAAGCCAAGCATTTGTTGTCGAAATGGAGATTATTGCATATATCCAGAGAAAAGTATTGAAGTCTAAAGAAAATATCATTGGTTTGTGTTCCATACATTAAAGATTGAAAATAAAGGTGAAGAATTTTCACATTGTAATTTGCTTTCATGTATATGAGAAAAACTACAAACTTAGTCTAATCATATATGAACTTAAAATAAGTCAAACAATCTATAACACAAAACTAAACTTAATTTCAATTAGAAATTTGATATGAATTATATGAAATTGTTAATAGAGAACCAAATTATAGTATTTATTAATCTCTATTTTAATCTTTTCAACATTTGATTCTTTATCTAACGATCAAATAATTTATTGAAATAATATAATTATGTTTTCACTTTTTGAACATACTATCTATATTTAAACTGTCAACTACAATACTCAATTTAAACGATAATAATTTTGACTCACAAATATTCTTTTATGTTCCAATACGTTTCTCTCGAATGAAAATTATAATTAAGAATATGATTAAAAAGGTAAAAATGTTAAAAATTCATTAACATCTAAAATACAAACATTACATCCTTCCTTAAGATCATCTTTCGGCGTCAACAACATTACAACATTACATTCGCATTTCACTCTGACATCACGGCGTTTGAAAATTTGGCCGTAATGCCCATTTTCCTGAAGATCGTTGCGGCAGCCTTCACAGCCGACGACTTGAAGCTCTTCAAGACTGTTGAGGCGGTCCAAGCCATGAGGTATTCCTTCCATCCGCCCGTAATTGGCCAATCGAAAATGCTGTAGCACTGGCATTGCATTCTCTTCCAGGCATGGAAATCTCCGCAGCTGCAAGAAATCCTCAATAATCAGTGCCTCCAGTTTGGGGAACGACATGGGACTCTCAAAATCCGCAGGGAAATCGATACACTGCTTGTTCTGCATTAAGATCAGTCGCCTTAAATTAGGAATTGTTTGCAGGCCATGATAATTGTGAGAATCGTCTCCTTTCAAGAGAACAAGCATGAGATTGTGATCAGGGAGGGCGTCGTAACTTAACCTCAAGATTGGCAGAATGTCGTCCTTGATTGTGCTAATTTTATTGAGCCTATTCAACGTGGATTCCCACTCATTAGGAAGTCGCCTCACGCTGGCCATGGAGGCCGCTACTGTCTTCACGGCCAGCAGCAATCTGGAGCATTTCCTTTCAATCGCACGAGCCAACTCCTGCAATTCCTCTGGTGGACTGTGATTCTCATCTTCAGGGAATGCGTGAATGCAGAACAGTCTCTAACTGTTGTCTTCAGACAAGTAGTCCATGTGGTGCACCCGGTGAGCTCCAACATTTTCCAACACTTTCCTGTCGCGCGTGGAAATCATTGCTTTATTCCTCCCCCGGCCCCACGGAAAGCCAATGGATCCCAAAGCGTGATTGTCCCAAACATCATCAAGAACAAGTAAACAACCACTTTCACGCAGGTGCTTATGGATGTTATCTTTACTTGAGCTAACTTTGTGTTAATTATTGTTAGTTGGACAACTGTTATTTCTGACCCGGAAATAGCAGTGGTATTTATGGGTAGCTTGGACAACTGTTCATCCTTATTTATGAATAGCTATTGTATTTATGAGTGGTTTGGACAGCTATTTTTCCACTTGCCAAAAATTAGTAAATGGTTATTATTTACTAATTTTAGAAATTCCCTTTTGGACACCTTGCAACCAATTCTATTATTGGCTGTCGAGCTGTCTTAATCTCAGCCGTTGGTTTGATTTAATCTCGATCGTTGGTTTACCAACAAGAGTAGTATAAAAAGGGGTCATTGGGTCATTTGGATTAAGAAGTTTTGGAGAAACGTTTGCAGTGTTAGCAAACAGTCTTGCAGTGTTAGCAAGGGTGCAATGTTAGCGCGGGAATAGCAGTGGGGAATATTAGCGGAAGAAATTAGGAGGTTGTCGGAGTTCTGCCAGTAAGAGGCAAGGAATTTTGTATCTCTTGATTTGCTGAAGTTTAATATAATTCCTCATCTGTAGAACTGGTTTTCCCTTAGGGGTTTTTCCAGGGACAATTTGTCCAAAAATATTGTGTTCATTGTGTTGCGCATTTCTTTCCGTATTTTATAAGTGAAGTTGCAGTTGTGTTATTTTTCAATATTAGTTGGGAATTTGTTTTCAGCAGTTTAATAATCATTTATGATAGGAGATTAATAATCAGTGACTGCAATAGTTTGATTTTTCACATGGTATCAGAGCATTGTTAAGGGTAGAAGAGTTTTGCCCTAGGAAAGAAATTTTGATCTCTTTAGATTTATTATTGTTTTAAACCCTTGAGATGGCTTCAGCTGGTTTGAGAGATCAGGATAGATTGGATGGTGCCTCAAATTTTAGTGTCTGGAAGGCCAGAATTTTTTTATTGTTGGAAGAGAATGGTATCAAGGATTATACTACTAGTGGTGTACCTGTACCAACGGATGCAACATAGCTTGCATCATATAAGAAGGACGATGCGAAAGTGAGGAGGATTATCCTTGATGGTGTCAAGGATCATATTGTTCCACATATCTCGGAGCTAGATACAGCGAAGAAAATGTGGGACGCCATTCTAAATCTGTACTAGAATGCTACCACCAACAGGAAGTTGATTCTTAGAGAGAAGCTAAAGAATACCTGGATGAATCAGGAAGAAGACGTCACAAGTTACCTCACCAGGCTCAGACTTGTCAAGGATGACTTAGCAGCTGTTGGAGATAGCCCTAGTGATGATGAGCTAGTGAAAATAGCCCTAAATGGGTTTACTAAACAATGGAGTGTCTTTGTTCAAGTTGTCAGTGGACGAGATACTTTACTGAGTTGGGATCGACTATGGACTAATTTCACTCAGGAGGAGTTTAGACTAAGTCTTGTCAATGGGGCCAACAAGAGTCAGAAAAATGAGGTGGAACAAGAGAACGTTGCCCTAGCGGGTAAAGGGAAAGCAAAGAAGGGATCTAGAAAAGGATCAAATTCACAAATTGAAAAGAAGAAGAAGGACCTTTCTAAGGTCAAGTGCTTTGGATGTCACGAGTTTGGCCACTATGTCAGTGATTGCCCAGAGATGAAGAAGGGTAAGAAGCAGGTGGCAGTCTCAGCAAGTGCAAAAGAACTCTCTAGTAGAATGGAAAATGAGTTTTCACTCATAGCTTGTATGGTTAGCTCAACCTCACAGTGTGTTTGGTATATAGATAGTGGGGCGTCATTTCATATGACAGGAGTTAGAGAGTACTTCTCCAGTTACAAGGAGGAGGACACCAACATCCAGATTTCTATGGGAAACTTGTCCAAACTCAACCCTGTTGGGAAAGGGACTGTTCAGTTTCAGAGGGAGAATGGAAAGATAATTCCACTTCATGATGTGTTATATGTGCCAGACTTAGCTTTGAATTTGATTTCTATATCTGTTCTTCAGGATAGGGGGTATAATGTACTCTTTAGAGGGACACATGTGTTGATTAAGCACAAGGATTGGAAATCACCCATAACTATTGGAGTTAGGAGTGGTCGCCTTTATAGATTGCAGTTTGATACTCCTAAGGCACTTATGAGCAACAGTAATCCTAGAGATCTTGGAGAGCTATGGCATAGGAGGATGGGCCATATTCATCATGGAGCACTTAGATTGCTTCGTGAGACCGTGACAGGTGTTCCAGAGGTGAGAACAGAGCATAACGATGTATGTAAGGGATGTGTGTTGAGGAAGTTTGCGAAAGCATCTTTTCCAAGAAGTGTCACTAGATCTAAGGGTGTTCTTGATCTAGTACATTCAAATGTTTGTGGACCAATGTCGACGAAATCTCTCAGAGGATATGAGTACTATGTTACTTTTATTGATGATTTTTCTAGAAAGACCTGGATATACTTCTTGAAGACTAAGGATGAGGTTTTTAGTCGATTCCAAGAGTTCAAGGCTCTTGTGGAGAACTCGACAAGAAAGAAGATAAAGGTTCTTCGGTCAAACAATGGAGGCGAGTACAAAGAAAATGTCTTCCAAGAGTTCTGCACCAGAGAAGGAATCAAGAGAGAATGGATTGTTCCTTACAATACATAGCAGAATGGAGTTGCTGAAAGGAAGAACCATTCTATATCGGAGGCAGCAAGAGCTATGCTACATGAACAGGACATGCCCTATTACTTATGGGCAGAGGCGTGTAATACAACAGTCTACATTCCGAATAGAGTTCCACACAAGGTGCTAGGGAAGATGACACCAGAGGAGGCTTTCACAGGGAAGAAGTTAGATGTTAGTCACTTCAGGATATTCGAGAGTTTGGCATATTGTCATATTCCTGGAGATACACATACAAAGTTAGATCAGACTGTAGAGAGGGGGTACTTTGTTGGGTACAGTGAGACCTCAAAGGCATATAGGATTTTCATTCTGGGGACTAAAAGAATTATTGTCACACGGGATGTCAAGTTCATGGAGGACAAGGCATTCAAGAGATCCAGAGATTTGCCAGTAGATGATCAAAGTGAGCAGCCAACAGAAGCTCCAAGACCAAGTCAAGGGCAGAAAAGCTCAAGTATAGTTACCAGTACGAGTGTAGACTCAGTTAGTGAAGATTCACAGAGTATGGAGCAACAAGTGCAACAGGAAATGCATCTAGAAGACTTAGAGGTTGAAATTTCATCCTCTATAGTTGGCAGTAGGAACCATTTGGTTCCAGATACACAAAGGGATACTCAGGAGTTTGTGGGAGCTCCTAGGAAGAGTACTAGATAGCGAAGACAACCAGCCAAGTTCAATGACTATGTGGCATTAGTTAGTCAGTTGGTAGATAGTGAGCCTTCTAGCTATCAAGAAGCTGCAGAACATCAAGTATGGCAAGATGCTATGGTTGAGGAATATTCTTCAATAATGCATAATGATGTGTGGGAGGTAGTACCTAGACCAACAGATAGGGTTGTAGTTGGATCACGTTCGATCTATAAGATAAAGCACGGTGTAGATGGTGGCATCGAGAAATACAAGGCTAGGTTCGTGGCAAAGGGGTTCTCTCAGAAGGAGGGAATAGACTATGAGGAGACATTTGCTCCAGTTGCCAGGTATACTTCTATACGAGCTATAATCTCACTTGCAGCACAGATGGGATGGCAAATCCATCAAATGGATGTCAAGACAGCATTTCTCAATTGTGAGTTGAAGGAGGAGGTATACATAGAACAACCAGAAGGCTTTGTAGCACACAGAAAAGAGACCCACATGTGCAGATTGAAGAAAGCATTGTACGAACTCAAGCAGGCTCCTAGAGCGTGGTATGAGTGCATTGATACATACTTGTAGAAAATGGGCTTTGTGAAGAGTGAAGCAGATGCTAACCTCTACTATGTGATGGTTAGGGGTGAGATTCTCATTCTTGTTCTTTATGTGAATGACCTATTTCTTACAAGTTCACTAGGGCTCATAGTGGATTGCAAGAGGAACCTTGCAGAAGAGTTCGAGATGAAGGATTTAGGACTTATGCACTACTTTCTAGGCATGGAAGTGTGGCAGACAAATGGGGAGATTTTCCTTGGTCAAGGGAAATATTGCATTGAAATCTTGAAAAAATTTGGGATGGAGGATTGCAAAGCCATGTCTACACCCATGATCATGAATTGGAGGAAGGTAGATACATCTAAGGAGAAAGATGTAGATCCCACTTTATATAGACAGTTGATTGGTTCGCTTATGTATTTGGTTAACACTAGGCCAGATATAGCATTTGTAGTAAACTCTCTTAGTCAGTTCATGGTTGAACCAAAGAGAATGCATTGGATAGCGGCTAAGCATGTGCTACATTACGTGCGTGGTACAGTCGAGTAAGGTATCAGATATGTTCAAGGTGAAGGTATCAGGTTGATAGGCTATACTGATGCAGATTGGGCAGGAAGTACAATGGACAAAAGGAGCACTTCAGGGTGCTGTTTCAGCTTGGGATCAGGAGTTGTATCTTGGTTCAGCAGGAAGCAGAAGTCTGTGGCTCTAAGTTCAGTCGAAGCAGAATACATAGCAGCTAGCATGGTGACATGTGAAGCTATATGGCTTCAGAAGTTGTTAGTAGCCTTGTTTGGTCAGAAGGTTGAGACTACTGTGATACATTGTGACAATCAGAGTTGCATCAAGTTGTCTGAGAATCCAGTGTTTCATGATAGGTCTAAACATATAGATATCAGATATCACTTCATCAGAGATTGTGTACAAAGGAAAGTTGTTCAGCTATAGTACATACCTACAGAGGAGCAGGTAGCAGACATTCTGACGAAGGCTTTGGGAAAGGCCAAATTTATCTTTTTCAGAGATAAGATGGGTGTCATGCAGAACAGCTTCCTCGTTAAGAGGGAGTGTTAATTATTGTTAGTTGGATAGCTGTTATTTCTGACCCGAAAATAGCAGTAGTATTTATGGGTATTTTTGATAGTTGTTCGTCCTTATCTATGAATAGTTGTTGTATTTATGGGTGGTTTGGACAGCTGTTTGTCCACTTGCCAAAAATTAGTAAATTGTTATTATTTACTTATTTTAGAGATTCCCTTTTGGACACCTTGCAACCAATTCTATTATTGGCTATCGAGTTGTCTTAATCTCAGCCATTGGTTTGATTTAATCTCGGTCGTTGGTTTACCAACAGGAGTAGTATAAAAAAGGGTTATTGGGTCATTTGGATTAAGAAGTCTTGGAGAAACGTTTGCAGTGTTGGCAAACAATCTTGCAGTGTTAGCAAGGGCGCAGTGTTAGCGCAGGAATAGCAGTGGGAGAAATTAGGACGTTATCGGAGTTCTGCCAGTAAGAGGCAAGGAATTTTGTATCTCTTGATTTTTCTGAAGTTTAATATAATTCCTCATCTGTAGAACTGATTTTTCCTTAGAGGTTTTTTTAAGGATAATTTGTCCAAAAATATTGTGTTCATTGTGTTGCGCATTTCTTTCCGTATTTTATAAGTGAAGTTGCAGTTGTGTTATTTTTCGATATTAGCTGAGAATTTGTTTTCAGCAGTTTAATAATTATTTATAATAGAAAATTAATAATCAGTGAGTGCAATAGTTTGATTTTTCACACTTTGCTTTTCATCCTCGGGCAGCTTTACTTGTCTTGCTATGTGGAGGAGCAGCTGATGCACAAGAAAGCTCTCAAATACCGCCACCCAAATCAAGTGAAGACGTGTTGAAGAAGAAGAGTTTTCCCAAGCCCTCCCGTGCCCGCTACAGCAATGATCTGAGGGCCATCTGTGCAGAGAAGCCATCCGCTGATGACATCGATATCATTTTGCCATTCTCACCGTTGTACCTTCCAAAAGAAGCCCGCTTGATTTTCTTCTATTTCTAATCGATTCTCCGGTGAGTAATCCGCAACGGGGCTTGACATCCATGTCCCTCAGGTATTTGAGATACTTTGAGCTCCGATGGATGCACTGGATTCTCTTCTTCAACACCCGAATCTTGCAACCCAGCAAATACCTTGAAATACAGCTGGATTGGTGGTGAGAGTGAGAGGATTCTTCTAAGAGGAGGAGAGCGTCGTAGAGAAAGTCTTCAAGTTTCTGCAACCAACTCCTAACTGAACTGCAGTTTGTTCTCCACAACCCGCCGGCGTCGTTGAGGACGCATTTGATAGATTCGAGCTCATCACAGATGAGCTCCAAATCTTCTCTGTGCTTGCTCGCCAATGAGACCGCCTCAAATATCTTTTGAATCAGAGCTGAAGTGAGATGATCTGCGAGCACCGACACCAGAGATCCAGCCATATTCATTTCCAAATTACTCAAAGGAGATATTCTCGTGGTTTTAAAGCGCTGGGAAACTACTTACCCACAGTTTTGACTGTATAATACCACCATTATAGGAGGCTACTAGACAAAATGGTCGTAATGGCAAAAGTCAATCAAATTTTGACGAAATGGGAATCCAGTCTGATCAACGTAGCCATGACGTGGGTTAATGGATCCAGTAGTGAATGTATTTTCGATGAAAGTGGAATGCATACTGGACTAAGAGGTTTGGGCGATGATATGAAATTTACTGATGCATTCTCGGAAAATTCAACGAAATGTGGAAGGAAATATTAATTTCAATCTTGTCCAGTTCTGCTTGAGTGGCATTTGTGGGTCTGCCTGGCTGACCGAAATTTCCAAAACTGAAAAGCCGCTCATGCATAACAACTCGAACCTAATGTTTTGGGACGTTGACGCGACAGTGGTAAAACTACGTTGGCTTCGAAGAAAGTTTTCTTGTTCAATTCAACTTTCCACCTCGATGATAATTATTATTTTTGGTCTGTATATAGATATATAATAATATATGCAAGGGAATGGGATTGCCCATATTTAGAAAATAATTATTGGGCAAGGAAATGATGTCATGATATGATTATAGGTTATGAATTGTCTCTTTTGACTTAGGTTTCTAGATTTTCTCATTCTTGTGGATGGATTTGTTGTTAAATGGTCTATAGATCTCTTATTTGAGATTGTTTTAGTATTAGCATCCATTCCCCTACATCATTGGTGGACCTTTGTTTTCAGCCTCTTCTTGCCCACCATTATATGCTTTGTGCCTTAGTTGAGTTTTAGCTTCATGTTTGAAGGTGGTGACTTATATGACGGAGGAGGCTTGGTGAAATCTATCTTTGTTGGTTTATCTATTGACAGGAGGTTTCCCTAGTTCCTTCATAGTCCCTCTATTTTCTTTCTTTAACACTTGTTCTTAAGTGTAGATTGGGTACTGTCTAGATATAATTATCATGTGGCCTTATTTTATGAGTTTTGTCGAGTGCTTCATATGTGATGGGTTGCCTATTAAGGGTTGTTATTTTTTGTGGTTCTTTTGTTGGAATCACTATTTTCATTACACCAAAAGATCAAGCTGTCAATGAATGTTACAATAGCTAGAGGCAAGGATCCATAGGAGGCGGTTAAGGACATGTCACAAATCCATCGGTCTATGTGGACAAAGGCACCAATGTAGAGGGGATGGAGGTATCGACCTCCAAACAATCCCCCCCTCAGCATGACCCGAATGATTTGAACCCGTAACCCAGCACTCTAATACCACTTGTTGGAATCACTGCAGCCATTACACCCAAAACTCAAGCTATCAATGAACATTACAACAACCAGAGACAAGGATCCATGGGAGGAAGTTAAGAACATCTCACAAATCCATTGGTCTATGCTGAATAGAAGCACCAACCTAGAGGGGATGGAGGCATCGACCTCCCAACAATCCCCCCAAACATGACTCGAGGGATTTGAACCCATAACCTAGCACTCTGACACCACTTGTTGGAATCATTGCTACCATTACACCAAAAGCTTGAGTTGTCAATGAATGTTACAACAACCAGAGACATGGATCCATGGGAGGCGGTTAAGAACATGTCACAAATCCATCGGTCTATGCTGCACAGAGGCACCAACCTAGAGGGGATGGGGGCACAAACCTGCCAACATCTTCTACCCAAATCTTTATGGAATATTAGTACAAGAGTGGTCCTATTGCCCATCCTCTTATATTCTCCCCTTAAAATGCAATAGAGGTGAAGTTTTCTCTTGTGGAAGATGGCTTAGGTGTGTTGTTGTTAGGGCTCATCTAGGTTGTCTATTTAAGCTTTCCTACATATTACAACATGTTTGGTGATTTTGATTAGGATGTGCTCCTCATCATTTTGATAGTAGTGAGGCATCGATTGATGTTCAAGAGGAAGGGGTTTTTCCTATGAGGTGGAAATATGTCAATTGACTTAGTTTCCAATTCTTTCGTTGTTTGTTCCTACTTGTATTTTTGGGAGGCTCATATAGCTTCTCAACTAGTTTTATAGGTCTTTTTGAAATCCCTATTTGTTTTTCATGTACTGTTGTGAAGGATGTTAGCACTAGCTTCATTAGAATATTGAGAGGTCACTTTTGAAACCTATTCTATTTTTCTGCTCTCTAGCTAGGGTTTTTATAACCCAAGGTAAAAATGGTTTATGAGTGCAAACTTTTAGATTTCCTTTTTTAATTCTAATTTGTCTCTTCTCTACGTTTTAGGGTCCTTTTGTAAAACCATATATTTTTATATGAGAAGAATAATTGTTTGCTTGAGATGTTGTCTCCAATTGGTTTTCTACTTTGATTAAAATGTTATTTAGTCTTATTTTATGTGATACTCTTTCTATGCACCTTTATGTGGGTTTTTATATCTTGGCCTCTTTTGGGAAACATTGTCAAAGGTTAAGGCCCTCTCTTACTTTATGTAATAAGAATATTATATTGAAAATGTTAGTAATTGTTTAGATTGAAATTTATCCCTAATATTTAACAATTAATATTTTTTAAATATATTTTCTATCACTTAGAATTATTTTATGTCATTGAAAGATGACATACAACCTATTTAAAGAAATCACTTTCCATGATACATTTGTCACGCAAACATCTTCATTTTCTAATAGGCATACCAATTGACCTCATGTACTATACAAATCTATGTTGGGAAAAGATCAAAAAAATTCCTCATTAGCTTTCATTGTTCTTTGACATACCCATTACACACCATTATGCAATTGTTAGTTTTAATATCAAATAATAATAAAAAATTTGTGTCAAATAAAAAAGATTCTTTTTCAAACAAACAATCACACAATGTTAGTGTTTAAGAGTTATATCAAATTATTTTCAACCAATGTTTCATAACAATAACCTTGAAATTATTTAGTTTAAAAGAAAATTATTTAGTTATATTAGACAATAGTATATGTGTTAGAAGTCAACTAATTAGATGTGATCAAAACAAAAGCAAAAAAGTTAGTAGGATGCATGGGTTGCAAGGTTTGATAATTATGGCTAACTTTGGCTATGGAGGAAAAATAATTTTTGTGAAGGGCGAGTTGCAAGCATTGTAACTCTTTTTCAACACATGAATAATTTTTTCGATGCATAAATGTGAGTTTCAACACGTAAAAATGTGTTTCCGACCATTGCCAATTAAAATTGACTTAATTTATAATTTTACTTCAAAACAATGCATTAATTTGGGCATGGAATTTATTGTCTTGGTTTGGTTTGTCGAGGGATGTGCATGGAATTATTAATAGTATATTAATGTATTATTTTAGATTTTTTCATTTTTTCGATAATAGTATTTATATAAGGTAGGTTTTTTTTTTTTTTTTAAAGCTTATAGTTTATATGTAATTTTTTTTTAAAATTAATATTTCATAAGAATTATGTAATATTTAGGTAAGAATCTACAATACCACCGTAAATTGTGAGCCTCTTATCCAAAAGGTCTTAGGTTTGAATCTAGTAGTTAATGATATTAATAATAAGAAATCACAGATGAGCTCCAAATCTTCTCTGTGCCTGCTCGCCAATGAGAACTCCTCAAATATCCTTTGAATCGGAACTGAAGTGAGATGATCGGCAAGCACCGACACAAAAGATCCAGCCATATTCATTTCCAAACTCCAAGGAGGGTCTATTGTGGTTATAAAGCGTTGGGAAACTACCTGCCCACAGTTTTGACTGTATAATACCACCATAAAGGCGGCTCCCTGACAACATAGTCGTAATGGCAAGAGTCAATAAAAACTTGACCAGTGAAATGTATTTTCGATGAAAGTGAAATGCTTACTGGATTAAGATGTTTGGGAGATGATATGAAATTTACAGTTGTATTCTCGGAAAGTTCAACGAAATATGGAAGGAAATATTAATTTCAATCTTGTCCAGTTCTGCGTGAGTCGCATTTGTGCGCCTGCCTGGCTGCGCGAAATTTCCAAAACTAAAACGCCGCTCATCCATAAGAGACTCAAACGTAATGTTTTGTGACGTTGACGTGACAGTTGTAAAACTACATTGGGTTTGAAGAAAGTTTCCTTATTCAATTCAACTTTCCACCTGGAAGATAACTAGCAATCCACTTTAGGGTGCAATAGGCGCACCCAAGAGACATTGAAAGTCAAGTAAGGATAACGTATAAATAGTATATAAATCAATTTGACCAATTTTTTGTAGTAATGGAGAGGAGTCTGTCTTCCATCTGTTCTTCCATTGCTCTTATTCTATTCAAATATGGCATCTTTGGTGGCGCGCTTGGGGTTGTTCTTGTCGGCATGCTTCCTCTTTGCCTGAGTTCTGAGCCCGCTTGGGTACTACTCCCTCCAAGTCTTCTTTTCTCCATGCTGCTTGGATTGTTGGCCCATCTTTCATGCTTTGGCATATCTGGTTGGAGAGGAATCGTCGCATATTCCAAGATGTTCGGCTTAGTGTTTTGCATCTTTGGTGGAAAATATCACATTCTCTTCAGGAAACTATTCTTGTGAAGTGTGAGCTTGATGGGGGTATGAATCCGGTTGATCTTGCTATCTGTAATCGCCTCAATTTTCATCTGCAGGATAGGGTTGCAGCTCATAGGTTTCCTTCTATGTCCAGGCAGCTTCATCATCAGAGGAAGGGTCGGGTTAATCGGGATGGGCACTGGACTCCTCCTCCCTGTAGAGTTCTGAAAATTAACACTGATGGTTCTTCCCGTGGGAATCCTAGTCCGGCTGGTATTGGCGGAGTGGCTTGTTGTAGTTCTGGGGATGTTAATTTTTTCTTCTCAGTTCATAAGGGTGATTATACTAACAATCTCATGGAAGCTCAGGCTATTTTATATGCTATGGAATAGTGTTGCTTGCGAGGATGGAGTAAGATTATCTGTGAGTCTGATTCCCAGGTAGTGGTGAACATGCTTTCTTTGCAAGAGCTTGAGGATGTTAGTTGGCAGCTGGCTACTATTGTTAAGCAGATTCTTTTCTTCTCTTCCTCTTTTCAGTTCATTAGGTTCACGTATATTCCTCATGAATGGAATAGAATTGTTGATTGTTTAGCCAAATGGGCATCTAGTCATGATCTGGGTTGGAATATTAGGGATAGGAGGCAATTGTCCTTTGAGATGGTGCAAGAATTTGATGATCTTGTTGCTTCAGGATCGAGCTCCTTGTTGAGCTCTCTTTGTTGTATTCCTTTCTGTCTTAATAAATTTTTACCCCTCTTTTTGCAATTTGACCTATTTTTTAATTAAAAATAAAATTTTGACTTTAAATCTTACTATAATTGTTAAATTTTAATAATAATCATACTCCTAACCCTAATGATCTAAACTATTATCCTAACAAAAGCCATTAACTTCAACGATAAAACAGTCTATGTTCCTTAATCTAATGTCATTATAAACCTTAAACCTAACCTTACTCTATACTCCAACCTAAAGTTAATCCTAATATAAATGTAAACTCTTATCTTAACCATCAAAAAATCATAATCCTATTCATCATAAAAATGTGATAGCAAGATTAAACCTAATCATAATTGTAGTCCTCATCTTAATAATATTAATAATAATGATGTAAGTCTTAATCCTAACCATTGTCATAATTTTAATCTTAGACACTAATCATCATATGTTATTTATCATTTAATTAATTTTTATAAATATGAAAAATAAGCTTATATATTAAAAAATTCATATCGAAAAATATTAGTTTCATAATTCAAAAAACTCCAAAAAAATACAAAGACAACTTAAATACCTTAAAAAATAATATATTAAAGCAAATATTGAAAGGCATAACTTGTAGTACATACCCCAATTTTTTTTTTTGGTTTGTTATATTGCCAAATTCTTTTAGGTCAGTTTTCATTGATTATATGCTATGATTTAGTGGTACTTGGTTGCCTAATTTTATTGATTTTATTTCATACTTAGCTTATATATTTGATGGACCACTTGATACTTGATTATTTCATATGTTTATGGTTATTCTTTCAATGATGATGCTTTGTATATTCATATAGTGATTTTAGTGGTTTTATGATGATAGTTAGATGGATTATGTGTATATGATTTTTATGGTTACTTACCCCATAGTTGCATGTGTATGGTGCACATGTATGTTTTACTTTATATTTGATATTTATGATGCGATTGAGGGAGGGAGTCACAGTCACTTGCTAGTTGGGACCTACACAATGTACCACTCCCTGCCATTGCCTATTTAGTTTAGATTCATTTGCATATGTATATATTTGACTTTTATGCAAATTGCAAGTACCAAACATCGACTTTTTTGAATTGCCAGGATGATTGTGTCTTATCATAGTATCTCAATGGTAAAGAGGGGAGATAGTTCTCAAGTCCAAATCCTGAACCTGAGCCAATTGTTCTAAAATATAGGACAAGTATCTAAGTTATGTAGCCTTCTGAATTCGTCAAGTGATGTGAATTTGAGATTTTGACCCTTGGAGTTTGATTTTGTATTTTTTCTTTTAGAATGGATTTTCTTCTTAAGTTTGTGGGTCTGTTGTGATTTTTAGTTATAATTCAATAAAATAAAGATATTATTTAATTATTTAATTTAACAAAAAAAAATTAAAGGTAAATAAAAATTTAATTATAATTAATTAATTAAATAGAGTAAATAAATTTAAAGATTTAATTAAAATTTCAAATTTGGCTTAATTATATTAATTTAACTTAATACTAATTAATTTAGAAGTTTCATTTTTAAAGTGAACTCTAAATATTATTATTAGTTAAATTAATAAATATATTTTCTAAATACATCTTATTATTTAATAAATGCAAGTGAGAATAATTTAAATATACTTCATTATAATTAAAATGCAAAAAATATGTACAAAGAAATTAAAATAATAAAAGGAAAGGCTTTTGCATATTCGTAAAACCAAAACCCTAAGAGGAGAAAATCCTTTATTAGGAGATTAGAGTTCATTTCTGTACACACAATTTTTGGGGATTAAAATTTACAATTGGAGCAAAAAATTTGTTGAATGTTATGAAGGGTTTAGATTTGCATGCATTAATAGGTGTTCTCAGATTTTAGCTGTTGTTTTGAGGTAGGCTTTGAAAACCCATTGTTGAATTTTATTGAAAGATCTACCTACTTTGTGTCTTCCTCGATGCTTGCATAATGCTTATTAATTTATCATATTATTCTTTGGATAAAAATTTATGTTGTAGATTTTGGAAAGGCTTATTAATCAAGGAAATGTGACTAGGGAAACCTATAGAAAAATTTAGAAAAGTATTAGGACTATATTGTTTTAAAACCTTTTCAAATTAAATTATAGAAAATTGGAAGAAAACAACAAATTGAACAAATAGGGTTTGAACTTTAAATTTTTGATGTGATTATCATGAATTTTCTAAGTAAAGATAAATATTCTTCTTATATCTAAAATAATTTATTGGAAAAGTAAAAGATTAATTAAGAGAAAAGCATGTTGTAGCTAAACTTATGCATGCATGTGAAAAACATTTATAGTAAATATAGAAAATTAAGTATATTATGTTTGCATAATTTGAGAGATCAAAGGCATGTGAAAATGCCAATTGAATGTTTATTCTTATTTTATAAAATTATAATTTAATTTTTGGATTCATTTATTCGAAAAAA
This sequence comes from Cupressus sempervirens, assembly GCA_028749045.1. Classification (NCBI taxonomy): domain Eukaryota; kingdom Viridiplantae; phylum Streptophyta; class Pinopsida; order Cupressales; family Cupressaceae; genus Cupressus; species Cupressus sempervirens. Next base: position 95,543,518 of record CM053787.1, on the reverse strand, counting down.
AAAAGACTAAATAACTACACTTTGTTTAAATGCATGTCGAGATGTCATGTTTTATTTTGTAGTGGATTTGGGAGAAACCTATTAGTTTGACAAGATGGGCATTATTACCAAAGGCTTGGAAAGTGGTTTTTTTTGTGATGCTTTCATGTGATAGTTGTTAGCCTCAATTATTTTATTCCCAACCAATGTTCTATATCCATGTGTTTGTATTATGAGATTGAGTTATTTTTTATAAGCTTGTGTATTGCGATTTTCTTGGTGTAACTTATGAGGTTTTCAATCTATTATCTATTGGTGTTTTCTAGTTGTTTGTATAAGACTGAGGTGAACATTGTGATTTTCTTGGTGTAACCTATGAAGTTTCAATTAGTTATCTATTGGTCTTTTTTAGTTTTTGGTATAGGATTGAGGTGAATATTTTGAATTAATGAGATATACTTCAATGAGCTTTGGGTAGGTTCTTTATGTGTATGCTAGGAAGTGACTTTCAATGGAGGTCAGAGTCTTAAAGAGGTTTCTTGGGTAACCCATTGTAAGTTGTATTAGTAAGTGATAATATTTCATTAATGAGGTTTAAATGAATTAATAAGAGTTGTTGTATGACCTTGCCCATGCCTTGAGTGCAAGTACAAGCTAGGATGGGAGTAGAGAGGATGCTTGGTTGCAACCTTTCCTTGTTAGTATGCCTTCTCTATTATATAGGATACTGATGCTACATAGACCAACTAGGGGGCCAGAGTCTAGAAAGGATGACAACTTAATCTTAGAGTTGAGTTATATAATGACACTTTTCCACATGTATATTAGGTTTCCTATGTGTCTTTGTTGCCTATGGGATTAGATGTTACTTGTGTCTTGGTACCCTTGAGATAGATTTCTAGCAGGATTTCCTTGACCTAGATTATAGTTATGACTTTTGGATTGATTATCCATTTGAGACTTGAGATTATCTCCTCAGCACGGTGGGAGTGAGCCATTTAGGTTCCACGAGGTCGAGTGGAAGTGTTTTTTATACCATTGATATTCTAACAGCTAGATGTCATTTTTGGGTGCACTTGTGAAATTTCTCCTTTCTTTTGATCTTGTGATTTTTTTCTATGGTCATATGTTGATTTACTATACTTTCATTATTAGAAATCTTATGAGATGTTGTACCTTATCATGATGTATATTCTTTTAGCATTTCATAACCTATGACTTGTACATAGGATGATTATGCATATTGGATTATGCCATGTGGCATCTAATGTACTTGTATATTATTTCATTTGATTTTGTACTCATGGTTATCCTATGCTGCAGACTTTTTTATGTATTAGATTTAATCTTAATAAAACTTATGTATGTGATTCAACATCATGGAACCCTTGAGAGATGTATCTATTATTGTATTGTTTATGTATGGATGTGAGTTATTGCTTCCTCTATATTATCTCTTATTATTTTAATCTTTCAAAAGAAAAAGTTTATAAAACTTAGTGACTTAATAGGTTAATCTCTTTGGTGCTCCCTGGCGAGGCATTACATAACTACCATCGTGGAACTTGAAAGGAGAAAAATTAATTTCCATTTTCCATAGGAATGGAAACTATGGGAGCTGAACTCTAATGTGTGTCTAGGAAAATTTACCTTAGTCTTATTCATGATCAAACTAATTGAATAACTAGGTAAAAAGAGGGAAAACATTCAATAATGAAATCAACAGTTACAAGCATAAGCACACAAAATCCAATGGTCAAAGATACTAAATAATAAAGACATATGATGATAGAAAAATGAATGCTCAAAATTATAATATACAATACTGTATAATTTGCAAACAAACCAAAAATAGGCATAATATTTTGTGTTTATAACCCTCTTATCATAGGTAAAGTAGTTAGAAATGACAAAGCAAAAAGCAAAAAATAGACACAAAATGATGGATGGGTAGGATAAGATCCCTCCAATTGTCTTGTCATCACAAGGAAAGAATTTTGCACAATCTAATGGTGAGTTAGAAAAACGTGGAAGAAAAAAGCTAGTGGATGATTTAGTCTGTTCTAATCGATTTGCAAGCCTCAAAATTGAATATGAACTATTGATACATGAAGTGAACTAGTTTACTTTAATATAGGTATTCCTTTGGTGTAAATATTGCATCAATAAATTAAATATTAGAGTAATTTGTTCACACTTGCCATGTGCGAGGGTTACTCAAATTATAGAAACATGCATAATGAATCATTCCTAGACTTTTGTAAAATATTAAATTAATCAAATCAGATTATATTATACCATAATTTTGAAAGTATCTTATATATTTTTGTCATTCTATAAAAAAACATGGTGAAAGATTATTTTTAAATTTAATCTTGAATAATTCAAAAAAAAAAATTTAAATATATACATGTTCTATATATATATATATATATATATATATATATATATATATATATATATATATATATATATATATATATATATATATATATATATATATATATATATATATATATATATATATATATATATATATATACACACACACACACTAATGATATCACTTTGATAAATCATTCATTTCATTTTTATATCACTTATTTTTCAATGTTGAATTTGACTTAAAAGAATTTAGTTAGTTATTATTTCATATTATATATTATATTGAATTTGAAAAGTACATTTTGTTATATTTGAACTTTTTTTTTATAGGTAATCCACCAAAGCCTAGGTTATTTATTGTTCATTTTATTATTGTTGTTGTTAGATTAGTTATTATTATTATGTGTTAATCTTGAGTAGATTCAGACCCAAGACCTCCCCAATGAGAGGCTCACAATTTACTGATGTGTTGTAGGCGCTTCCCTGAACATTGCAAAATATATTATATAATAATTAAATAATATATTATCTTTTGTGTATACCCAAAATTTTTAAAAATATAATACATAATAATCAATATAATTATTGTAGTTTTTAAAATGTAATATAAATACATAGTTACAAAACATTCAAAGATTCAAAAGATTTATTTTGCTTTGTTATACTCACCTTCAATCTAAATTATTTCAATATTGTTTTAAATGAATTAATGTCCCATAACCTAGTTAGACTTTAAGCTACACATTATAATTAAACTTTAAGAAGATGAGATGAGTGAGAAAATATTTAATTGCACTTCTTCTATGTTGCATCATGGAGACAAGAAGGGGAAATTGAGTATTGAGAAGGTTCAATCATTGGAAAAATGCTTTGAGGAAGAGAAAAAAATAAAGCTAGTGATAAGAAAGCTTGCAAAAGAGTTGGGATTGTAGACCCACCAGGTGGTTATGTGGAAAAGACCAAGCAGCTCAACTGAGACAATGATGATCAAAAGGAGAACTATAATGCTGTCATCTAAGAGAAGTAGAAACTCAAAGACCGAATGATATAAAAATGGATTCTTTCCTAAACATGAAACAAAGTCTCAGAACTGCAAGAACGGAATTTGACAACCTCATGATTACTAAAACTATTTAATTTGTTGCATGTTGCAAAGCTGAAGGCCGAGCTTAAAGCCTGAAAGAACAGTCAAAAGGATGTCATCCTGAAGAGTGTGAAAAGTGAGTCTAAGATTAAACTTAAAGCTAATGAACTGAGCTAGATGATGTAATTAGAATCTAAGAGTAAGGAAAAGCCAACAAAACTAGGAAAAGATAATTCTTCTACATGTTTTGAGATGAGTAGGGATCAAATCAAAGATGCTAGAACTACATAAGAAAAAGCTTCTGGTCATGGATGTATCACTTGATTTGTAGGTTTTCCTTGGGACAATGGAAAAAAATATTTTACATTGTTGAAAATGGGCCTATTGGAGAAGGGTCTGGTGACTCTCTTCAGAGAACATATAGTTTCTCATATTGGCATAGTTATCTTCATTGCTTTTAATAGTTACATCAAGTGTATTCTTTTGCTTCTAGTTCACTCTGAGATTATAATGTAAATGTGAAGCTCTCATCTTCCTCACAAAACTCAAAGTTGTTAGTTTTAGGTAGCTTGGACAACTATCTGTCCATATGTGATTAATTGGAAAATAATTGTTATACAAAAAATATTTTTTAACTAATTGAATCCTTCTAGAAGTAACTAGTAAGCTATTGGTTAGGTTGTTTTAACCGAGAAGCAACTAGAAACATCTTGGTTAGATTGTTATCAAGAAGAAACTAGAAACTTCTTGGTTAGGTTGTCTTAAACAAGAAGCAACTAGAAACCTCTTGGTTAGATAGTTTAAAAGGGGGTCAAGGGAGGCATTTGGAGAATAGAACAAGAATAGAAGAAGAGAGAAAAACAAGAAGTTGTAGTAGCATTTGCAGTGTTAGCAAATGAGTTTGTAGTGATAGCAAACAATCTTGCAATGTTAGAAAGAGAACAATGATTGCATTGAGGATAGCAGTGGGGAATATCAGCAGAAGAAATTAAGAGGTTGTCTAAATTCTAGCAGTGAGATGCAAGGAATTTTGTATCTCTGATTTGCTGAAGTTAATATATTTTCCATCTACAGAATTTGTTTTCCCTTAGGGGTTTTCTAGGGATGATTTGTCCAAAAATATTGTGTTCTTTGTGTTGTGAATTTCTTTCCATATTTTATTGGCGAAGTTGCAGTTGTGTTTTTTTTTATATTAGTTGTGAATTTGTTTTTAGCAGTTTAATAATCATCTATGGTAGGAGATTAATAATTAGTGGCTACAATAGTGTTAATTTTCACATGGTATTAGAGTATTATTAAGGGTAGAAATTTTTTTCCCTAGGAAATAAATTAAGGGTTGATCTCTTTAAATTTATCATTGCTTTAATCCCTTGAGATGGCTTTAGCTAGTTTGAGAGATTAGGATAGATGAGATGGCACCTCTTGAATTTTGTTTCTAGAAGGCTAGAATTTCTTTATTATTGGAAGAGAATGGTATCAATGATTATGTTACCAGTGTTTTAGCTGTACCAATGAATGTGAGACAACTTGCAATATATAAGAAGGATGATGCCATGATGATGAGGATTATCTTTGATGGTGTCAAGGATCATATTGTTCTATAGATCTTAGAGCTAGATATGATGAAGAAGATCTGGGATGTCATTTTGAATTTGTACCAGAATGCTACCACCAACAGGAAGATAATTCTTACAGAGAAGTTGAAGAATACCTAGATGAACAAGGGAGAAGATGTTACAAGTTACCTCACCAGGCTTAGACATGTCAAGGATGAGTTAGTAGCTATTAGAGATAGTCCTAGTAATGATGAGCTAGTGAGAATAGCCTTAAATGAGTTTTTAAAATAATGGAGTGTGTCTGTTCGAGTTGTTAGTGGATGATATACCTTACCGAGTTGGGATTGACTATGGACTAATTTCACTTAGGAGGATTTTAGACTAAGTCTTGTCAATGGGACCAAAAAAAGTTAGAAAGATGAGGTGGAACAAGAGAAAGTTACCCTAGCAGGGAAAGTGAAAGCAAAGAAGGGATCTAGCAAAGGATTGAATTCACATAGTGAGAAGAAGAAGGACCTTTCAAAGGTCAAGTGCTTTGGATGTCATGAGTATGGTCACTGTGTCAGTGATTTCCTAGAAAAGAAGAAGGCAAAGAAGCAAATGGTAGCTTCAATGAGTGTAGAAGGACTCTCTAGTAGAATGGAAGATGAGTTTTCACTTATAGCTTGTATGGTGAGGCCAACCTCATAGACTATCTAGTATATAGATAGTGGGGCATCATTTCATATGATAGGAGTTAGAGAGTGCTTCTCTAGTTATAAGGAGGAGAACACCAATATCCAAATTTCTATGGGAAACTTCTCCAAACTCAACCTAGTTGGGAGAGGGACTGTTGAGATTTAGAGGGAGAATGGAAAGATAATTCCAATTCATGATGTTTTGCATGTGCCAGACCTAGGTATGAATTTGATTTTTGTATCTGTTCTTCACGATATGTGGTATAATGTAACCTATATTGGAGTTAGGAGTGGTTTCCTTTATAGGTTTCAATTTGATACTCTCAAGGCACTCATGAGCAGGAGTAATCCTAGAGATCTTAGAGAGCTATGGCATAGGAGGATGGGCCATATTCATCATGGAGAACTCAAATTGCTTTGTGAGATAGTGACAGGTGTTCCAGAGGTGAGCACAAAGCATGATGATGTATGTAAAGGATGCATGTTGGAGAAGTTTTTAAAAGCATCTTTTCCAAGGAGTGACACCATATCTAAAGGTGTTCTTGATCTAGTATATTTAGATGTATGTATATCGATGTCGACAAGGTCTCTCAGAGGATATAAGTACTATGTTACTTTTATCGATGATTTCTCTAAGAAGACTTGGATGTACTTCTCGAAGACCAAGGATGAGGTTTTTAGTTGATTCCAAGAGTTCAAGGCTCTTGTGGAGAACTTGATAAGAAAGAAGATAAAGGTTCTTAGGTCAGACAATGGAGGCAAGTACAAAGGAAATAACTTCCAAGGGTACTATACCAAGGAAGGAATCAAGAGAGAGTGGACTATTCCTTACAATCCATAGTAGAATGGAGTTGCTAAGAGGAAGAATTGTTATATATCGGAGGTGGCAAGAGCTATGCTACATGACCAGGATATGCCCCACTACTTATGGGTAGAAGTGTGTAGTAGAATAGACTACATTAAGAATAGTGTTCCATACAAAGTACTAGGGAGGATGACACTAGAGGAAGTTTTTACAAGAAAGAAGCTTGATGTTAGCCATTTCAGAATATTTTTGAGTTTGGCATATTGTCATATTCTAGGTGATACACATACAAAGTTAGATCGAGCTACAAAGAGGGGGTGTTTTGTTGAGTATAGTGAAATCTCAAAGGAATATATGATTTTTATCCTCAAGACTAGAAGAATTATTGTTAGGCATAATGTAAAGTTCATGGAGGACAATGCATTTAGAAGGTCCAAGGATTTGCTAACAGATGATCAAAGTGAGTAGCCAACAAGAGATCCAAGGCTTAGTCAAGGGCAATAAAGCATAAGTACAATTACTAGTACAAGTGTAGGCTTAGGTGGTGAAGTTTCATAGAGCATGGAGCAATAGGAAATGCATCTAGAAGACTTAGAGGTTGATATTTCAGCCTCTATAGTTGGCAGTAAGAAAAGTGAAGTTCAAGAGACACTAATGGATACTCAGAAGATTGTGGGAACTCCTACGAAGAGTAACTGACAATGGAGACAACCAGCCAAGTTCAATGATTATTTTCCATTAGTTAGTCAGTTGGTAGATAGTGAACCTTCTAGCTATCAGGAGGCTACAAAGTATTAGGTATGGGGAGATTCTATGGTTGAGGAGTATAACTCAATTATGAAGAATGATGTGTGGGAGGTCGTGCCTAGACCAATAGATAAGGTAGTTGTTGGATCACGTTAGATCTATAAGATAAAGCACAGTGCAAATGGTAGCAAAGAAAAATACAAGGTGAGGTTTGTGGCCATGGGGTTCTCTTAGAAGGAGGGAATAAACTATGAGGAGACATTTGCTCTAGTGGCTAGGTATACTTTTATATGAGCTGTGATCTTTTTTGTTGCACAGATGGGATGGAAAATCCATCAGATGGATGTAAAGACAACATTCCTTAATGGTGAATTGAATGAGGAGGTATACATAGAGCAACCAGAAGGCTTTGTAGTACACAACAAGGAGACCCACATGTGCAGATTGAAGAAAGCATTATATAGACTCTACCAGGCTCCTAAAGCATGGTATGAGTGCATTGACACATACTTCTAGAAAATGGGCTTTGTGAAGAGTGAATCAAATGCTAACCTGTACTACTTGGTGATTGGTGGTGAGATTCTCATTCTTGTCCTTTATGTGGATGACTTGTTTCTTACAGTTTCACTAGGGCTCATAGAAGACTGCAAGAGGGATCTTGTAGAAGAGTTTGAGATGAAGGACTTAGGACTCATGCACTATTTCTAGGCATGGATGTGTGGCAAATAGATGGAGAGATTTTCCTTAGTTAAGGGAAATATTGCACTAAACTCTTGAAGAGATTCGGGATGAAGGATTGCAAAGCCATGTCTACACCCATGATTACAAATTGGAGGAAGGTAGATACATCAAGGGAGAAGGATGTGGATCCTACCTTATACAGATAGTTGATTGGTTGGGTTATGTACTTGGTCAACAACAGGCCAGATATTGCATTTGTAGTAAATTCACGTAGTCAATTCATGGTTGAACCAAAGATAGTGCATTGGATAGGGGCCAAGGATGTATTGCATTACTTGTGTGGTGCAGTTGAGTATGGGATCAAATATGTTTGAGGTGAAGGTATTAGGTTGATGGGCTATACTGATATAGATTGGGCAGGAAGTACAACAGACAAAAGGAGCATTTCAGGGTGATGTTTCAATCTGGGATCCGAAGTTATATCTTGGTTTAGTAGGAAGTGAAAGTCAATGGCTCTAAGTTTAGTAGAAGTAGAATACATAGTAGCTAGCATGGTGACATATGAAGCTATATGGCATCAAAATTTGTTTAGTATCCTTGTTTAGTCAGAAGGTTAAGACTATTGTGACACACTGTGACAATCAATGTTGCATCAAGTTGTCTGAGAATGCAGTGTTTCATGATAGATCTAAACACATAGATATCAAATATCACTTCATCAAAGATTGTGTACAATGAGGGGTTTTTTAGCTATAGTACATACCTATAGAGGAGTAGGTGGCAAATATTTTGACTAAGGAAAAATTCATCCTCTTCAGAGATAAGTTCGGTGTCATGTAGAACAACTTCCTCACTAAGATGGAGTGTTAGTTTTAGGTAGCTTGGATAGTTTCTCATCCATATATGATTAATTAGCAAATAATTATTAAAGTTATGACAAATATTTGTTAATTAATTGTCTCCTTCTAGAAGCAACTAGTAACCTATTCGTTAGGTTGTTTTAATCAAGAAGAAACTAGAAACTTCTTGGTTAGGTTGTTATCAACGAGAAACTAGAAACTTCTTGGTTAGATTGTCTTGATCAAGAAGCAACTAGAAACCTCTTGGTTAGATAGTATAAAAGGGGGTCAAGGGAGGCATCTGGAGAATTAAATAAGAACAGAAGAATAGAGAACAACAAGAAGTTGTAGAAGCATTTGCAGTGTTAGAAAATGAGTTTGCAGTGATAGCAAATAGTATTGTAGTGTTAGCAAGGGCGTAGTTATAGCATTGAGGATAGTAGTGGAGAATATCTATAGGAGAAATTAGGAGGTTGTCTAAATTTTGCCAATCAGAGGCAAGGAATTTTGTATCTCTTGATTTTTTGATGTTAATATATTTTCCATCTACAGAACTAGTTTTTCCTTAGGGGTATTTTCCAAGGACGATTTGTTCAAAAATATTGTGTTCTTTGTGTTGTAAATTTCTTTCCCTATATATTGTTGAAGTTTTAGTTGTGTTATTGTTTGATATTAGCTATAAAAAAAAATTTAGGAGTTTAATAATTGTTTACGACAGGAGACTAATAATTAGTGGCTACAATAGTGTTAATTTTCACAAAAATCAGACTTTACAAAGGCTTGATTGTGATGCAAAAGGAAGATCTTTAAATATTTGAAAAATTAGCATGAAGGAGGCAATGAAAAGTTATTTTGGTGATTGAAAATAGTTCAATTGCTCTTGGACGCATGAAAATTGCGATCAAGACTTTGTGCATTCATGTATATAGACAAGCATGTCAACCATGATGAGGATTTAAAAGAGGATAAATCAATCATGAAAAAGGAGTCAATCTCAAGGTAGGAAATGGGTGGCAAAGATATATCCTATGGTCATCCACTGCTTTAAGAAACTATCCATCATTGATGTGAGAGTTCAAGTCATGGGTCTCATATAAGGGAACTCCTTATTTGTAATTTTTTTTTGGTTTTTGTATTATAGATATATATTAATACATGCAAGGGAGTGCCCACATTTGAAAAAAATTATATGGAAAGTAAATGAGTGATAAGATACTATGATCCATAAATACTTGTACTGGATGTGTGTCTTTGTCAATAAAATTCATGATATGATTAAATGGATGATTACCTAGATATGTGTACAATCTGAAGTGGAAATATTATATATAGCTATTAGTTGTAAGTGTCTTAATTTTTGATGGTGTATATATCTATTTTGCTGATAAAGATTATAGGTTATGAACGGTCACTTTTATGACTTGGGTTTCTAGATTTTCTTGTTCCTATGGATGGCATTTTTATTAAATGGTCTACAAATTCCTTAATTGATGTATTTTTTAGTATTGGGGTCCACTCCCCTACATCATTGATGTAGCTATGTTTTCTAGAGATTACTTTAGTGGTGAATCTTGTCCATTTGGCAATCTTATCTCATGGGTCGATCATCATTTGGCGAATAACGCATGCAACATAGGTCAATTACATCCCTGGATGTTTATTGGATTTGGGTCCAATGCCCATGGTAGTAACCCATTTGTTATCACATGATTGGTCAAAAATATTGGTCCAATCACCAATGCAATATACATTTTGGATACATTTATTTTAAACATTTTGCCATCCTTTGCATGTTGTTTCTTATTGGCCCACATTCTTTCGCCATTACTACAACCAAATAATTTTCCCTTGGGTTGAGAGTCACCTACCATTTTCTCGATGTTTGTTGACCAATAGCCCTATTTAGCCAACTGTTTCATATTGTGGGCTTGCATAGGAAGGTATGTTTCGCCTACATTTGACATTCCCTCTTATTAATCCTGCATTATTTTCCAAGCTAGATTAGACTATAAGATATTATTATTCTACACAATTCACTCTTTTTTGGTCTGGATATTGGCATTTCTTATTGTTGGTGATGTTTCAGAGTGTTGTATGCATTGCCTGTTGACTCGTAGATTGTGGTTTCCATAAAAAGCAAGTGATTTTTAATTTATTTTTTATGTTGACAGTGGTATTAGTTTTTTTAAAGTTTTACTATCCAATTTCCATTGGTGACTAGACATCTCACATGCTAAGATAGCCTATGGGTTTGCGAATCATATTGGTTGGTACCATAGAATGTAGTATTATAACAGTAGTACCCTTTTTTAGAATGAATCATATTATTGTTATTATGTGTAGTCTAACTAGTCTAGTATCATTGTTGACAGTCTTATCACTATTTGAGTCTTTTGTTCAACAACTAAGTTGATTTATTTTTTGCAGCCTTTATTGGCTTGCAATGTCAAACAAGAGGGGTAGTAGGGGTTCTAGTAGGATCCCTAAAAGCCAAGAGAGGCCACCATTACCAAAATGTAGAACTATATTGGCATATTTTGATGGTGGAAATGTTGACAACCTATAAGATTCACAAGTTAGATCTCTAGTGCTTATTGAAAAAGGAGATTCATCACAAGCTAGAGACTCAGACCATATTGAAGAGGTTCAAGTTGGTGAACCTAATATCTCAGTCAAGGATGAACTTGAATATGGTTTGGAGGCACTTCCCCTAAGTAGGGAGTCACAAACTAATATTATAGAGTAAGAGTCAGTTATGGACTAGTTGGGTGAGAAAACCAAAGGTAATTCCATAAATCATGTTCATGCACAAAGGGGGAAAAGAAAATTTGAATCAATGAAAGATCAATCGCACTAGCCTATGTCCAAAAGAAATTTTTGATTAGGATGGGTGGAAAAGTACTGGTTCATTGAACCAATGGCCAATCAAATTAATGGTGAGCCTCCTATAAAATGCAAATGTATGATTTGCATAGAGATAATAAAGAAGGAGAAGATGTTGCAACTTAAACTTGATACCATAGAAAAGTATGTTGGTAAAATTTACAAAAAGGAAACTGTAGATGGAGTTGAAAAATCTATGCTAACTTGGAAAACAAAGGACAATTTTTTGCATATTAGGAATGCCAAAATATACGAGTTACTCTAGAAATTATCAGAAAAATATTCTGCTATGAAAAGTTCCATTGAAGATTTCATTGGGAAAGCAATGGAATTGTAAAATATTGGAAAAGTAGTTCAATTAAGTGTGGTTTTATATATTTTGAGTAGAGGATGTCCTATGACAAACTACCCTTCAATTACTACCTTATTGTGTTTTTTTCAAAATTTGAAACTATCTGAATAGTCACTGGTCAGTAAACAACGGGTGGGAATGGGCTAGATGTCTTGCACGTGTTGAAAAAGAAGATATTAAGGAAAAAATAAAACATTCAAATTTCATTGCATTATCTCTAGATGAAGTTACAACAATTCATAATACTTCCTAGGTGTGCATGCATGTTTATACTGTAAATGATCTTTTTTGTCAACCCTTTCTACTATTCGTTGCTAAATTGAATTGTAGTACAAAATCTAAAAATTTATATGATTTATCAAAGAGTATTCTAATTGAAAGTGGAGGTTTGGATAACATGGAGATTTCCAAAAGGTTGGTGTGTGTTGGAGAGGATGGAGCTACGGTTATGCAAGGTCATAAAGGTGGTTTTCGCAAAAAGATTAAGAATAATTTGGCACCCTATGCTATTCCCATTCATTGCATGGCACATTGAATGAATCTAGCTTTTGAAATCATTAGTGATTTTAGTTGTGTAAGTAAAGTAGAATCTCTAATCAAATAGATTTACCAATACTTTTGTCAAAGTCCAAAACAAGTCCAAGAATTTCAAAACTTTTCTCATGGACTTACTAATGGGAGGAAGCTTCTTAAAGAAAATGATACTAGATGGATCTCTTTGGATGGACCAGCGCATCGAATATTCTCTGAATATCTATCATTGCTTGGACTAATCCACTGTATGCAAGACAGATTCCCTCAGCTATATTCAAGTCTAACTAATGTTAAGATACTCTTAATTTTAGATTCTCCCCATTCTACAGGACATGAGAAATATTATTTTAAAAGTTCAAAAAAGATCTATGTACATTGTAAAATATAATAAGCTGCATAAAATGACATGTAATAACCTGGATACTCTATATTGATTACTACCATTAGATGAATCAAAGTTTACAAAGTGGATAGAAATCACAAATTTGAATGATCATGGGAACTTTTTACATATTGGTGCAAACAATGAGGTATGTGCAAGGGTACATAGAGTTGACATACCAATGCAGTACTATGCCTACATCAACTCTAACTCCAACCCCAATGAAGCAAGAAGTGATGTAGAATTAGAACCAAAGAAGGTACTTTCATGTGTTACAAGTGAAGACTTCAAGAAGATCAAGGACTCTATGCTTGACTTTGTCAAGTGAGTTTGCTACAATCCTTCGTTAGAAATTAGATTTAGATTCCCTCCATATGAACTTATCGAAGGATTGTCAATTATTTTTCCTCAATATTGGTCGTTAAACCATCCGACTAATTTTTGAAGAAGGATGATGACTTTGATTCAACATTTTTGTAAACCTAAAGTAATCAATGAAGTCACTATAGATGGAATTTTAGATGAATCTCAACTGAGAGATCAATCATATTCATTTGAAAATATAATGAGTGAACAATATGTTCTTATGTAGAATCCAAATGAAGAGGTAGCAGTAACAAGCTTTGGAAACACCTTGGTGAGAGCAATCGATTGAGAGAGTCAATACCAAAATATTTCAAGCTCACCGATTTATGCTTGAAAATAATATTGGGTTCAGTGGAGTATGAGAGAGTTTTCAATACTTTGGGCTTCCTAAAGTCAAAGGTTAGAAACAAATTAGACAAAAATTTGGATAATTGTTTGAGGCTCTATAATTCTAGGTATGAGGTACATGGTTTCCCTTATGATAGGACTCTTAGCATTTGGAGAAACCAATGTGAAAGAAGATGGATGGCCAAAATTTCAAACCCAAGTGGTAGTGGTAGTGGTGGTGGCAGTGGCAATGGTGGTGGTAGTGGCAGTGGCTCATGTCTTGATATTGGAAGCAATGAAGATGATGTTGACTTTGGCATGCATACTAACACTGAAAGTGAATCTGAAGAAAACACAATGAATAATGAAATGTTATATGCAATAAATGAGGAGGATTCTAATGATAGTGATGCTGAGGCAGTCCAGGTGGAGTGGGAACTATAGGAGCTTCTCAATTTCAAGTTCTAACTTCTACATGAGTCAAGTAGTAGGCTAGTAGCTCTAATATAAGACTCTATCTACTAATTAATTATGTTTGTAGAAGTTAATTTATAACCTTAATTCATTGTCCTTTTATAGATGCTTAATTTTTTTAAATATGTTGATGTTACAAACTTACATGTTGAGATTTTTATTGAAACTAGTTTTTACTTTTAGAGTCTACACATGTTGAGATTTTGATTGATTTTATTTTTTAAACATGTTGAGATTTTCATTGATTCTAGTTTTAATACAATAGTACATGTTGAACTTGATATTTTCATTCATTCTAGTTTTTAGACATTTTCACTTTTAGATTTTCATTAATTCTAGTTTCTTTAAGAAATTGTAACATAATGAATTTAATAGGATAAGCTCTATTTTTAAAAAATTGTATTATAATTTATAATTATAAATGAGCTTGTAACATAATACATTTAACAATTACAAATAATTACAACCCTTTGCAAATGACTCAATGTCAAATTGAAATGAACTTGAATTCCCTTTTATAGATATAAGCGAGCAACAATAGCTATAGGTTGGTTTGTAATTGCATATATAATAAGATTATTACTACATAATACAATATGTGTGTACAATCACATTTTCAATTTGCCACATTGCCAATTTTACATTTTTTTCAAGTAGGAGTAGGAATTTTTTTTCCATCTTCTTTGTGTAGTCATAGCATGCTAGTGCCTACCTATCTAACTATCCTGATATGCTAGCTCTTGATTGTTGTAACAATTAACATTAAAAAAAGTTGAAATTAAATTCAAAATTTCAAATTAAAGAGCAACAAGTAACAAATTAATTATAGTACTATCACTTACTAAGTTGTTACTTATTAGTGCTATCAGCTATGACTACCACTAACAGCAATGGTAACAATTTGATAAGATGACCCAGCTCTAATGAAGTTCTTCAGGGTGCTCCATTTTGCATCATTTGGAAGCTCCAATAGTTTGAGGTTGTATCTAAATAGTTGTAAACTCATCAACAATTAATACTTTATAGAGATAGTTTTATATGAATCAAGGAATTTATCTATAACTACATTCATTGTTGATTGTGGTTTGATGCAACTTGTAATTCTTTCTAGAGTGGTTTCTTTAGGCAAGTTTCCTAAATCAAAATTCATGGTGTTTTGCAACTTTTTCATATAATCTACTTTTCCAATGAACTTTCCATTTGAGTAAGCTGGATTTGGTAATCCAATATTTAGCAAGTTTAGCATGCTATGATTCATCTTCATCAAATCTTTGGAAGCAGATTTGATAGCTTCATCTATTTCCATTACTTATTCACAATTGTGACAGACAACAAAGGTCATTACAGAGGCATCCAAGTGGTTGTTTATTCCATGGTTTGTCAAATCCTTGTCACTGGATCTCTGTACTTTATTCAAAATTTGTTTAGCAAGATTTTTTAAGGATTCTTTTACCCTCAACATCTTTTTTTACCCTCAAATATTCTTGACTATTTTGTCCCAATTTTATTGTTTGATAAGTTTAACTGTATTTATTATGATATCCTTGACATGATGGTCTTCAGAATATGTTGTTCTATTTTGTGTAGTTACATTCTCCATCTTTTTCTTCATTTCAGACATCTCTATTTCACTCTTTTTCTATACTTCATCTAGTTACCCTTGCCAATTAGTTTCTCTCTTCCTCTCATCCTCCAATTTCTTCATCAAATGTTGGATTGTCTTTGCAATAGTTACCTCTTTCTTCTTCTTGTCCTCGAGTTCCCTTTCAAATCATGGATTGTCTTCGTAGTCGACTCCTCCTTTTTCTTTGCATTGTCCAATTCCTTCTTCAAATTGAGGAATGTTTGATTTAGACTCCTCTTTCTTTGCATTCTCCAATTCCTTCTTCAAATCCAAGGTTTTTTTTGCAGTTGACTCTTCTTTTTCTTTGCATCCTCCAATTTCTTCTTCATATGGTGGATTGTGTTACTATTTGCAGTAGCACTAGACTCTATTTTCTTTGCATTCTCTAATTCCTTCTTTGAATCAAGATTATTTGTGTAGTTGACTCATCTTTTTTCTTCATATTCTTCAATTGCTTCCTCAAATTATGGATTGTGTTTGCACTAGACTCCTCTTTTTTCTTCTCATTCCCTAATTCCTTCTGCAAATTATTAATTATCCTTGCATTAGACTCCTCCTTTTTCTATTCATTCTCTAATTCAATATTCAAATTATTATTTTCCTTGACAACGAAATCCAGTTCAGTTTTCAATTTATTGTTGACCCGTGCACTACTCTCTATAGACTTGAACAACTATGCAATAGAGGCATTTTCATGTTGAATTTTTTGTTTGCACTCATCCAATTCTTTAGTCAAATTTTGTACTTATTCATTTAGCTTTTCTTGCTAGATAATTACCCCTGTAGAAGAAGAACTCTTTATCCTATTTTGCAATTCTTTTAAGCTATTGTCTATTGCTTTCTCCCTGGCCTTCACATTATCAAGGTTTACCTGTAAATTTTATATTTTCTTTGTAAGCTTTTTTTTCCCTCTCCATCTTTAGAAGTGTAGAGTAGACCATTTTGTTTCTCTTTTTTGATATATTGATTTTGTCAATATTTTTCACTTTTGAAAAATCCATTTGAAGACTAGTAACTTGTAGATCGTTACAATTTATTACATTTTCTGGTGGATTATTATCTCTAACCAGGGGCATAAAAGACATGGAGTTCATCATTTTTTTATTTGGATCATATGTTGAAAATATTCTGTTATTACATCCCTAACATTCAACAACTGCATCACCTTTTAAAGTCTTCATAATTTGTCTATTTCTTTCACTTGTCTGATCATACTTTAATGCAAACTCATTCAAACTAAAATTTGGGTTTGCTGACACAATTGAGTGTTTGAAAGTTGAATTATCAGTTGTATTGTTTTATGTTCCTCCAACTCTAGTAAAAGTTTCTCTACCTACAATTATATTTTGAGGATTGCTAACATACTAAAGATGGCCCATTCCAAATCCTAGCATTTTAGGACTATTTTTAGGGTTTTGTATAGAAGCTATCTAGTGCATACATTGGTGTGGTAACCAATGAAATTTCTTGTGGTGTAATTTTCATAACTTTTTTCTTTTTACACAAGGTTCATCCATGCTAGTGCTAGTGCCAGTGCTAGTAGGATCAATTACAACTAGATTTGAAGATTTAACAAATAATGTGTTGGGATGACCTTTAGAAGCAAAAATATAACATTTTTTTCCCTTTCTAAATGAATCATCTTCAATCTCATTAGAGAGTCCAATGATTGGTTTACTTCCTCTTTTGGGTGGGTCTAGTACTAGAATTGGATCCCAAATCCCTTCACCACTTGCACCAATGGGCCCTATATCTACATAACACATTTTTTGTATAATAATTTCCCCTTTACTATACATTTTTAGTAGAATCACTTATTTGAAGATTAACAATATTTTTGCCCCAAGTTGACTAAGAATATTGAATACCTTAAATGTCAGCATTAGACTCGATGTCCTTCTATCTTTGAATATCACTGTTACTGCAACTACCATAATTATATAGTACAATTGGATGCTCTATTCCAATAATCATTGAAAAGTTCATCCTTTTAAATTTCCTCCAAACCTACTAATGTCTTTGGTTCACCGAAACTTTGCCTCATTTTCAAAAAATTAGTCATCTTGATTTGACACCACAATTTAGATGCACATGCTCTTTAGTTGCTTTCGACATAGACATCTTAGAAGGTTGAGATGCTTTCTTGTAGAAATTTAAGTATGTCAGAGGCTCTGATTTGTGTGACTCTAATATGTGCAATGCCATAATTTGGGATGACAATTCTTGCATTGAAATATTATTCTTTGTTACATGTTTCTCCATCTCTTTCTTAACCTCATCCCACAAATTCTTGTTTTTAAACTTTTCTATTAATGACATCTCCTGATGTTGATATTTGCTCGTAGAGTTCCCATTGGCAATAAGTCTTGTTTTTATTATGTTCAATGGATCATAATTCTAATGACTGACAAAATCAAAGACAAAAAAATTACCAATTCATTTTCCACTTTGAAAGCTTTTCTCTTAAATGTGTGGCCTCCAATTGCAAAAGGAAAGGAAGGAAATATCATTTTCTTTTGTTGTCCACTGAAAAGTTCATCTATCCTCTCCATTAGCCATACATATTCTAGTGCAAAAGCCATTTTTTTAACATGCATTGGAAGTTTGCATGGTTCAACCACTAAACTGTAAAACCTTAAGATAATGTACTCTTCCATGAAGAACTAGTTAGCCAATTGAATTTGACTTCCCAGTTGAATGAAATTTTTAGAAGACATAGCGAATCAAGGCATCAAAGTGCCTATGTTTTTTTGGTCAATAGGTACTAAAAGGAAGTCTACAAAATAGTTGTAGTTATTATTGTTAGCAGTCATCCTCATCTTATGTGTCCACTCATATATTAGACTTGGAGTCTCTAATTTCTTGTGGGTTTTCTAATCAAACTTATAGATCTCAATATCAAGCCTGTTGCTCTCTGTCTCAAATATTGAGTGATGCTTTGCTAAAAGAAGGTAGCACAAGTAACTTTTGGACCTAAATGTCTTCATCTTTCCTATAGTTGTACTTTGTTTAATCATTAGTAATTATTGTTGTATAGATTCAATAATGTGCTAAATAAAATTATATCTTACATCTACCTTCTCAACTGATTGACCTCGACAATGGATATTATAAATCATTTCAAGAACACTGGCCCCCACTTTCTTATTATTGTCCAATCTTAGAGAAAATGATAACAAAGAAATAGTATTCTGAACCGATTGCACAAAAATATCCTATTGATAAGGAGGCTTATTGTCTATTTCTAGTATAGTACTAGTAGATGACTCTGAGTTTATCAAACCCTCAATATATTGATGCAGGAGCATCCTGGGTGATAGGACAATCTTGCATCACCGTAAAATATTTTATTTTTAGTCGTTTCAATTTTAATAAGGACTAGTAGATAGGGTGGTTGCTATTTATGGCAACTTGCTATTTTTAGTAAGTCTATCATATGAGCTTGAAATGTTCTTATTTTCTACAGGATGGTTCATTTTAGAGTTGTAAGCATACCATAAAAATCTCATTTCTCTAGCATTAGTATCAGAGAAGTAATTGTGGATTTTTGATGGAAAATTTTATAGAAAAAATCTTTATGTTCACTGTTAGAGGCCTTAGAGTGCCCAAATGAGGTCCAAAAAATTGATGAAAAGGTGCTAGTGCTATTCCAAGCCTGTAGATTAAAGCTGGCATTTCCAAAATGTGGTTATAATAGCCAATTGGAGCAATAGTTCATGAGTTATGGCCTTCAAAATTTGGGCTACCAAAATTTCTAAAATAATTTGTCAAATATGTATTTGGCCTACTCTATGTGTATTGTTAGGATTTTTCAGCCCTAGGTATAAAGTTTGAGCATCTAGAACCTTCCTCAGCAGCATAAAACTACCTATTTAAGAAAGGCTCAAGCATTGTCTAGGGGACCTCTAGGTGATAGTTCATAGCTTGTCTTGCAAATTATTATACTGAAGCTGCTTGTGTGGGTTAGCATATTGTACTTATGAATTCTATAATTCCACATTTGCAGTGCAAATAAGAACATCATATTTTGTTCATGCATTTTCTATTGTTTCTATGTTTTTGTTATGAGTTTATGGTATTAAGGGGAGCTCCCTACATCAAGTGGTATAGAGCTCCCAAAATTGCAACTCTAATGAAGGAGCTTTTTCCTATAACCTATCACAAGTTGTGAGGAATCGGCCTCAACATATTTCCAATCAAGGCATTCTGAATAATAAGAAGAAAGATATTTTTTGATCAAGGAACTCAGAATAATAATTATGATGCCAAAACTCTCTGGAAGGATTACCACTTTAACCCTTTCACTAGACTTAAACAATTTAATTTTCTTTTGCCTCGCAAAGTAAAAATTATGCCTTGTGATTCCTTTAAGGATTTCATGATGGAGCATATGGAGGGGCTTGAGTTTCTCATTGATATAGGTGGGAAAAGAGACACAACTAAACCATTGAATATTGAAAGTAAATGGTAGAAGAAAGAATGTGTCTTGATGCATATCAATAAAAGTGGGTTTTTGTTGTTCATGAATATCATGGAATGCTATGATGAGCAAATTTCTATGTAGTTGTTGAGCTCCTAAAATGACCTAAACATGACCATAAAAGGAATTTTATTTGATAGTAATGAGGAATTTATTTCTCAAATTACTGGTCTCTTGGTTGAAGGAAACAATTGGAAAAGGGTGACTAAAGTTGCAAACAGGACAAGTACGAATCACTTCTTCAAGCCAGATGAAGAGTTGGCTTAGTTGAGTTGTGGCTTTAATAGCAAGAAGCTTTTGAACATAGAAAAATCTCTAGTACTGAATGTTGAAATACCTAACTCTAGAGGGTCACTACAAAGTTAGTCACTATTACCACTTTCCCCTTTTGAACCACTTTTTCTATCATATATATATATATATATATATATATATATATATATATATATATATATATATATATATATATATATATATATATATATATATATATATATATATATATCTTTTTACAACATGATATATAGGCATTTGTAATGGATGTTATGAAGTGCAGTGAAGAAAAATAATATCGTTCTTAATTAGGGTCTCTATTTCAAGCTATACAATCTTCAATGTGTCATCTGCCCTCCCTACAATATTGTTTTACTACAACCCTCAACCCCCAATACCTTCCTCGTGGTAGTTTCTACCTAAATTTGTAATTGCCCTATTAATTCCTAGGACTCCCTTTCAACCAGTGGTAGGAAACCCTTGGTGTTGTTTAAGCCTACGATGGATCTTGTTGTTAACCTAGGTGAGATAAGAAATAAGTCCTTTATGGCGAAATAGAGATCTAATAGAATTGCCAATAAACCTAAAAAAAATTAGGAGAAAAATTAAGACAACCCAGAAGAGATAGATTCATATTCTAAGTCTAAAGGGAGTGGTGAAAAAAGAACCCATGTAGGAAAAAGAAGAAAGCTAGGTGGAACATTTATATCGAGGAAGAGGAGGATACATCCTAGGAAAATGAAGAAGCTTCAGGAAAGAAAAACACACCCATGTTTTGGTTACCTTTAGTATGGGCATGTTTGATCTCATGACTAAGGATGACAATCTAGGAATTAATGACAACTCTCTCATGACTACTACTTCTCCACTTAGGAAGCCTAAGGGGGATCCCCCTATTCCCTACCCATTGGAGAAACCCCATGTTCAACCCTCGGGCCCCTTTAAGCCTCCTTGCACCCCCTTGTTGTTCTTGTTGGTTTATACTATGTTACTATCAACTCTGATTTCTTTGATAGTAAATTAGAAAACTCTCATAGATACCATTTTTCTTATGTTAATGGGTGGCTAGTTTGTTGTTTATGTATCTTGGTTAGTGAATTGTCTATAAGTTGATTTTTTTTCTTTCAATATGGTTGTTTCTACTAGGCTAGTCCCCCATTTTTTACTTCTATTAATATAAAAACAAAATACACTAGAGAAAAAAAAGAGAGGGCAAGGAGGGGGACAAGGGGGAAGAATTTGAATCAATTTTGAGAAAATCATTTAGTATTAAACCATCCACAACCTATTAGATATGAAAGTTTGAAAGTGATGCAAAGAAAATAACACTAGAAAACATAACACCAATATTTTGTTCTCAACAAAAACTCAGTTAGGGAAAAAGCCTAGTGGGGATCAAACCCACAAGTTGATATGCTAGTGGACATATAAAAAAATGTTAATAGTATAGTGGGGAGTGATTCAACCATGAAATAAAACCCTTTGCAACCTATAAACGCATTTCTAGATTGAGCCAACCAAGAAATAAGTTCCCTTATCTCCATCTAATGAATAAACTAATGGTGCAAGAGAACTTGGTAGATCAAGAATATCTATAAAAATGTTATTTAATGAGGAATTTATAAATGGATATACATGTCTTAGTTATGATATACTGAAGCCAATCATGACTTTTGATTGTAATTAATTTTCAATAGAAGGGTCAAATGTTTAAAGGGTCTTTATTAGGACCATAGGACCAAAGTATGTAGAATGATAAAAATATTTACAAATAAGTTTAAGATAGTATGAAGAGTCTTACATAATGTAAAAGGCTCACAAAATAGACCTGGTAATAGTTTTAGGGGCTTATAAAGTTATTTGTTAGAATTCTTTTAGAATAACTAAGAGGGGGTGTGAATCAGTTATTCAAGGTCCAATAATGTCCAATCCAAACTTTCTAATAAAATAGAGATGAATCAGAAGTACTATCCTTTTTACTTTCTTATCATGCATGCAATTAAACATTAAACTATCATGAAAAGTAAACATGCATCACCATATAACACAAAGGATTTTGGTGACCCAGAAACCCTCTAGGAATAAAAAGATAAAATTGGGGTGGGGATGACACCCACAAAATAACTGTGCAATTGATTTCAACCACTTCTAATGGTTTTCCCTGTTAAAGGCTTTACACACTATTAAATGTGACCCTGTTAAAGGATTTCTACACCCTGTTAGGAGTGTGCCCTGTTAGAGGACTTAAGAATATTCAACTTAGAATGTCACCTTGTTAAAGGATTTACATAGAGCTATTAGGCTCACCCAAGTCCATGGGATTTACAGTCACCTTTCAAAAGAATCTTTTATCCCTCTCCAAGGATCTCCTATCCTTCTCCTAAGGATCTCTTTATCCTTCTCCTAAGGATCTCTTATCCTTCTCTTGGGGATCTTCTATCCTTTTCCTGAGGCATATCCACCTAGCTATTAATCTAACCTAGCAATGTAGGATTTCAATGTCTAATACAATGGTAAGAGAGTATTAGAAATATTTTGACCTGACAAAGATTGCAACTTTAACCTTGCAGATTTCATATCACTCTTCAATTCTTTTCTTTGCTTGGCTTTTCTCCCTTGTAGTGCTGATAGCTTGTTCACCCTTCAAGATCTATCTTCTTGAGTTCTTCCACTTGTTATACCAATGCACTCTATGGTCACTTGATCAAGTCAGAGTCTTGAATCTCTATGCTTACTCTTCACTATGTCCTCTTCTTGACACTTTACACTAGCCTTCTCTTGGCTTCTTCATACAAACACTCTTATGATCAACTCCCTCTTACATGCACACTTGATCTCTGACCTATAACTCATTATAAAGAATTTGTTTTCTTCATTTCCCACTCAAATCTTGATTTGATTTGAGAAAATGATATTGCTTTCCCTCCAAATTGCTTCTTCTAGAAACTTCATGATAAGTCCACCAGCATTCGCCTTGAATTGGTTTGCATGGTTTACATAAAATTTCATGGCATATACTCATCATCCTTATCATCCAACTAATTCAAAAAATCAATGTAACAAACTTATCATTACTGGTCTAGTGAATCTTTTGACTTAAAAAATAATGCAGCAACTCAGCATCATTGATTTACTGATGCTCAACACCTGAAGTCTTTTCCTAAGTTACTCAGCACTTGAACAATTACTTGGCACCTAAACATTCTTGTGTTACTCGACACTTGAAGGATTGCTTGGCACACACTGAAGTTGAACTTGCTCGGCTTCAACTAATAATTCTCTTGGCTCTAACTAGCTTGCTTGGCTTTCTCAAATGAACTTAGTTAGACTTTACAAATGACTTAGTTAAACCTTACATCTTTGATGTGTCTCAGTGTGTCCATCCTTTTAGAGTATGTCATCAATACACTATTTCATCAATGGCTTATTTGATCCTTATACTTAATCACAACATCATAACTTCAACCTTTCTCTAGGTGCTCTAGTTACATCTTATTGATTGCCTCCTCCTTGTCAATCAACCAATTGATAGTACTTGGATCACTTAAGCAATTTTCATTCCTGCAAGTAGAAAGTTTGACATCAATGAAAAAAAATGATTGAAAACATTCTTTACTAGTTCCATTATTCTTCATTCATGATCCTTTCAATCATTTCCAACAATCTCCCTCTTTGGCATTGATGGCAAACCAAACTGATCAATTGATTGAGCTGATCAACTTAGTTACCATCAAAATTATATACCAAATAGAAAACTTGTTGTCATTAAATATCTTCTTCTTTATATCATGTCTTCCTCTTTTGCTAATACAAACTGAATCCTTTGTTCTACTTCTCCCTCTTGACTGTTGCGTTCTTAATCTGTATTCCTAATCCTTCCTTCATAGCTGCTTGTTGATCAGTTTCTGTCCTCTTCTGAATCTCCCTCTTTCATCTTTCCTTTCATACATTCTCATACTTCTCCATATCTTTACCTTTCATTGATTAGTTTCTCATAAATCTCCCTCTTTGACATAAATGCCAAAGATGTAGCATCTTCAACATGCTAAATATAAGCTTTGCATCTCATGTTTTCTCCCTCTGTCACCATGCTTGTGACTGATCTAGAATTTTTGTTCTTGTTGTCATCCACTGCATCATTCTTCTAATATTGCAATGATCTGTTCCTATTGATGCAGGGTATCTTTGTTGCTTTAGACTGCTTGAGTTAGGGGCATTACCCCCAACTTGCCTCTAAGATATTTATAAGCATCCTTGGACAATGGTTTGGTGAAGATATCTACAATTTGTTCCTTTGTGTGAATGTACTCCATCTTCACTTGTTTTTCTTCCACCAATTCTCTGACATAGTGATACTTGATTGTAATATGCTTGGTTTTTGCATGCATTACTGGATTCTTAGATATGTTTATAGCACTTATATTATCACAATACAGTATCACAGGTTTGGTTACCTCTTCTTTCATTCCTTTCAATCGATGTTTAATCCATACAATGTTTGTGCAATTGACTACTGCTGCCACATATTATGCTTCTACAGTGGACTGAGATGTGCATGTTTGTTTCTTGCTAGTCCAAGTAACTAGCCTTTTACCTAAGAATAATGATCCACCACTTGTGCTTTTCCTATCATCAATGTTGCCTCCCCAATCTGCATCTGTGTATGCATTGAGCTCAAACTTCTCATTATTTTTGTAATATAGGCCAAAATCATCAATTCCTTTGAGATACATCATTATCCTTTTTACTGCCATGAGATAATTTTCTTTAGGATTAGCAGAGAATCTAGCCACTATTCCAACTGCTAATGTTATGTCTGGTCTGCTATGTACAACATATTGTAGTTTTCCAATCATGGATCTGTACATTTGTTGATTGACTTCAACAGATTCATCATTTTTGGATAGCTTATGTCATGTTTCCATTGGTGCGTTGATAGGTTTGGAGTCTTCCAATCCAAATGTCTTGAGTATCTCTTTGATGTACTTTGATTGTGTCATGAATATACCATGTTTTAGTTGATGTACTTGAAATCCAACAAAGAACTTGATTTCTCCAAACATGGACATCTCAAACTCATGTTTCATTTTTTCAGCAAAACTTTTGCAAAGTTCTTCTTTTCCTCCAAAAACTATGTCATCCAAAAAGATTTTAGATACAAGGATATCCTTACCTTGTTTTGATTTGATGTACATGTTTTTGTTATCATCAGTTCTTTCAAATCCAATTTGCACTAGATACTTGTGAAGTCTCTCATACCAAGCTCTAGGGGCTTGCTTTAATCCATATAGAGCCTTGTGTAATTTGCATACCTTGTTTTTGTTATTTTCATCAACAAATCCTTCTGGTTGCCCTATGTAGACTTCCTCTTCAAGGATACCATTCAAAAATGTGGAGTTAACATTCATTTGATAGACTTTAAATCCTTTGAAGGCTGCATATGCCAGTAAGTTCCTTACTCCTTCCAAGCTGGCAACAGGAGCAAAAGTTTCTCCATAGTCTAGTCCTTCTTCTTGTGCATACCCTTTAAAGACTAGTCTTGCCTTGTTCCTTGTGATTTCACCATTCTCATCTAACTTGTTTCTAAAAACCCACTTGGTTCCAATTGCATTCTTATCAGCTAGTCTTGAGACTAAGGTCCATGTCTTGTTCTTCTTAATTTGTTCTATTTCTTCTTTCATAGCATTGTACCAGTCATCATCTTTTATTGCTTCACTTACTATTTTTGGTTCCATTTTGCTGAGTAGACATGTCTCACTTCTGAGTCTATTCCTTTTCATTGGTCTTACCTCTTTGTTTCCAATAATTTGATTTGTAGGATGATGTCTTCTTACATACTTTTCCAATACTGGTTCTTTCCTTGTTTGCATGTTGTCTCTTCAACAGGAAGATTTCAAGAGAATGACACATAAGTGGACATAGATTTGGAGTAGGTAGTGGGGCATTTATAGGTAGACTCTTCAATCATAATGCTCAATAGGGAATCCTTCTTCTAAATGTCCTAATTTGGAGTAGTAAAGTAGAAACAATGAAATAAGAATGGACTTAATGCAACAAAATAATAAATCAGAGGAAGGTCTTACAATGGCATATCCAATTTCATTTAAAGAAGCTCTTATTTTAGAAGGGATACATTGCAACAAACAAAATATCCAAATGTATCAATTTTCATATCTTAGTGTTTAATCCTAGGTAAACTTTGTAATTTGATAATTAAATCATGTTCACATCAAAATTTGGTATCTTATGAGATGGTTAATAAGTTAAAATTGAATAAATTTCCTCATATTAAGTCATACAATGCAACATTGGTCAGTAATGAACAAAACTTTTTGGTCTGGGAACAAGGATATGTAGAATCTACTATAGGAAAATATTTTGATAATGTTCTAGGTGATGTTATATACCAATAACATGTAGACACATTATTTTAGGAAGACCTTGGTAGTATTTGAGGAATTCTTTACATAATGGTTACACAAATGCTTATGTTGTGCATAAAGATAAAAGGAACTTTATACTTACGCTTCTACATTCAGATAATGTAAATGATTTTAGTATCATATGTTTAGGTAGAAGGAGGGTGTACATTAGTATGAAATTTTGACAACAAAATTTGATCAAGGAAATGAAAAGAAGGATGGAAAGAGAAGTTTGTAGCAAGAATACATGATCCAATGACAAGAGGAAGGTGAAGGAAACCGTAAGATCTTATCAGTATTCCTTATATTGGAAGTGTGTTTATATAGTGGTAATTTTATGTCCTATTGGCATACATGATCAAGTCAAGGATCATACTTGATGATTACAAGGATGATAGGGTTAGTTGATCCCTGCAATAGTAGACAAAGGAGTAGAGCAAAAGGCAAGATATGATAGTCCTAAACAAGGACACATAAACAAGTCTTTCCTTTCTAATTTTTGTTTCAAGTTGAGTGTAGGTAGCAAGAGGAAGAAAACTCCATTAGATTAGATTTTATCACAACATAAACCCACTTGAATATTAGAGCCATCAAGAAGGATGCATGATCTAAAGTCAAGGTCCCTTATATCTTAGGGCAAGAGATTTTTTCCAGGGGGAGAATATTGTGTAGGAACACCTAGAGTATTGTGGGGGAGAGTATCATGCAGGAACACTTAGTATTGTTATAAGTTGTTGGAAAAAGAAACATAAATAATGTAAAATATTCTATAGTATGTGAGATTTGATAAATGTCTAAGAGTGAGTATAGATCTCAAGTCTATTCTCATAGGTATTTATGTGGTGATCTGTGAGAGTTACAATTATTTTAGTAAAAACTGGTTGTAGGCTAATGATACGGAATGATGTGAGATATGGTTACTATTTTTTGATTGTAAATTAATAGTGATTTAGACTCTTGAAATATAATAATTATGCATGGAAGAAGAATTATATTAGTGTAGGTTACCAAATTTAGAATTTACTTAAGTCATTTTGTGTTGGTCCCTAGCATGTAGCATTTCAATAATTGCTTTTAAAAGTAAATTGGATGGTGTAGTGTGTGATAGGGATATGAAATCATTGAATATAGATAATTTCATGTCTTTTAAGGATTTAAATTTTTATACACTCATAAGAAATACCATATGTACCTAATAATTGGTTGATGTAATTATTTGTGTAGTAGAGAAGTATTAATAGGCCACCCTGATTGCTTGTTGTAGCTTGTACAAATGAAAGTATTTAATTTTTGTAATATATGTAATGAATGTGAATTTGAGTCTTGATGTTGGATATAAGAGTAAATTTGAAGGTTAGTTATATGATTTGATAGAGGTATGAGTGGAATCTATGATTATTCCTTATGCACATCAATGGAACTATAAAGACAATTGAGTTGTCTTTAGTCAATTCACTCAAGGTGGATTTGACCATCTCTTTTTGGATAGTGTTTACTCTTGAAAGTGGTTCTAACCTTCAATTTTGTACTAGTGTGCTCAAATAGTTAGCCTTTCTATTTGAGCCTTTCTTTTATGATAAACTCCAAAGAGGGTTGTGAATATTTTAGGAGTTTTTTTCCTTTAATAGAGACTTGTTCTTTAACAAGGTTTAATGTACTAAATATATTTTATCAGCTCCAAGTAAGGCCAATCTCCTAATAAAGATAATTTCATGGTATTTATAATCTTTTGGCTATCATCCCCATTGAGGTTTTCACCTTAAAATGGTTTTCCTTGATAACCAAAATCTTGTGTATTATGGTGTTGCCTTATAGCTTGCTCACCTTTTTTTTTATCACTATATCTTTTGTTGGTTTTTTTTGCTTAGGATTATAAAGTTAGTAAATATGGAACACAACTAATTCATCACCCCACCTCTCTATTTTTTTGTGTTGATTGTTATTCATAAAAAAATATTGACCCAAATGTGACTAAAACTTTTTAAAATGAAAAACTTTCCTTCAATAAATATGACATAACATGATTGTTAGAAGGAAATCATATGAAGACCCTAAAGAAACCCTAAGAAACTTCTACAAATGAATAATAGGAGAAATTTTCTTAGTGCTCAAACATTCAGTGTCCAATTGTCTCAAAAAAGTTGTTTTTAATGGGTATTCTTTTCTAAAATCAAACTTAGTTAAATTTAAAATATTATTTTTATATTTATTATTAACAAAAGTATTATCACATATATGTTGGATGTAAATATAAATATTAATCGCAAGATTAAAAAATATTTAAATCTATTAGTCAATTTGTTTAAAAACTCTAGTATAAATACAAATGAAGTATAAACCAAAGTGGGCTTAATCTTGGTGGAAACTCCATGGTTAAGCACACTTGAGATGGAGTAATATTGGGATGGGTGAACTCCCAGGATGGTCTAATGTTTCACCATTGTGGGAATTTTTTAGGTAAAATGAGTGCTAAGTGTTCCATTCATTATTATGAGAGATGGGTTATTTTGAACCACTACTCATGAAATATCCGTCAATGAGTTTGACTCCAAAACTATAGAGTTGGATCCTAAGAATAATATCATAATTCAAATTTCTATGGAAAATACCTTATACTTTCAATTTGATATTACTTGAAATAATATTTTGGTTATATTATTTGAATAATGAGCATACTAGAAACATTAATGAATAATAGAATATTAGAGGAAAAATCATAACTAATCAAATAGCCAAGAAAAATGATGAATACATCATTAGCTAATAGTTTCATGAACTATAATGAAAAGGAATATAAAATTACAAATTGAAGATAGAACAAGATATATTTATGAAAACAAATTACAAATAAAACTCAATGTAATTAGTACTAGAAAAACTGAGATGGAACAAAGGAAATATCATTACAAATGAATCAAAATAAAATAAAACCTTGCATGCCTCCTTCTAACATTCATTATACAAATACTAGAAAATTTGGCAAAGGAGGTTCTATAACTATGTTAATGCACTGCCAATTTTTTTTTAAAATAGCATAAGGACAATAACATTTACATGTATTATCTCGCTTAACTAACAAAGTCCTATAACCTATACATTTTCCCTATCCTATCATATTCTTGAGATACATAATTTGATGACTTATTAAAATATTAGACACTTATTTATACATATGAATGGATTTCTCCCCAATACCTATTACAAGTATTAACATAATCTTTATATTTGTTTCTAGACAAATATGTCATTGTGTTTGTTTCACTCAAATTGTCTTTATTTATTCAAAGAGTATTGACATATTTTTCAATAGTTAGATTTTAAAAAAGTATGTAATAACAATTTTTATTTATTCTAGAAATGGACAACTCCCTCACATGATAGGTATTTTTAGTTATTTTGTGCAGTTTTGTCTTAGATGTACATAAAGGAAAAATAAAATAAAACTCAAAGAAAATGAACAACAAAAATCATATTGGAATATGAAGACCAAATATAATTCCATAATGATTAATAAATATAAAGGAGAATATAACCAATATATGTATCCATGCAAAAATGATACAAAAAAAATTGTCAGTCTTGACATATGAAGTGATAGCCTACTTCAACACTTTCAAACTAAGGTACCAAAGCCTTACTTCCTATCATTATATTAACTACAAAAATTTACTTTTTTGCACCTATGTGCAAGAAGGTTACAAACTTAACATACAAAAAATTAGCAATATTAAAAGGTAAAAAATTCCAAAAGACAAAAATTAAATTGCATTCTTTAAAATTTCTTTTATAATCATACAATCCAAAACTCCTTCCTATTCACATTGTGAACTATTTTTTTTTCAAAATATCTCTAAAATATTCTCGAGAGTTTTACCTCATAAATTTTGTTTATATACTTCACTAAATAACTGTGTAACTACTCTCATAACTACTTCCTAACTATACCCTTTTGAAATACAAAATAAAGAACCCGTATTAAATTAATTTTTACATCAGTTTACCAAAATAAGTTCTTTTTCTATTGTTAAAATGCACTAAGTGAATTAAGTAACTTTTATATTAAAAAAAGGGTAACATGATACTCATTTTTTTTCAATTCCCTTGGCCAAATGTGAAGGATGCATAAGTTTAATAATAAAATAATCAAGGAAGGTAGTATTTCAAGAATACGTATTTTCTTAAAGTACCTTTCTTAAGTGATCTTTTGTAAGAAAAATTAAAACTTTTAAAATTCAAATCAGGAATTGAAAAATCATAAAGAGTACATTTTAAATTTAAAAAAATTTAACCATAAGAGTTCTTTTATGATATTGTTAAGTGGAAAAGAAAATTTTTTTTTTATTTGGGACATATGCTTATTTCATTTATTTGTTGATGTTTTAATACTAGAACATATATTTTCAATATTCAAATAGAATTAAGGGGTGATTTTGTAATTGTGTAAGATTAAAAGTGTGTTAATATTAATTAGGATGCTTTCATGGAAAGTTTAGTTTTTTAAGATAATGTCATTAACACTTATTTTATCTTTGTTGGTAAATAGATTTGTCACTAGAAAAATGGCCCAATGGAGTGTATGTGGCAAACCATTCACAATAGTTGGATAGGCCCTTGGTATGCGACCTTCCTCTATGTTTAGAGGGGTAGCTCCCTTTTATGATATAATTTTGAGGTTTTCAAATAAAATGAAATCAAAATTTTAAGGATAAATAGAAATCCATTGATGAAAAATGTACCACATGACTTCAAAGCTTTCTTGGACTAACTTAAACTAGCTAATTACAACAATCAAGATCTACTCTTGAAGGCTACTATTAGCACAATGTTGATTCAATAATTCATGAACATTCACACAATACCATGAAAACACCTATTACAAAGAAAGGATCAACATCTCAACTTTCAGATGTGAAGAAAGAGAACTCAAAATGTGTTTCCTTTTTATTTCTTTGCACCAAGAACATAAAATAAATTTTTTATCACAAGAACAAGATCTGTACACACTTTCCAAAAATCATCTTAATAGAAAAACTTTAACATAGTGTCCCCTTATTTTCTCAATCCAAAAAGCCTTCTACAAAGCCAAAAATGACTCCTTATATAGACACAAAGGTTAAGAACTACATCTTTGTGGTTAATTACTACCTCCAAAATACATAATTTTGGAGGGGTTAATTAACCTCACTAAAATTAACCTATACAAAGAGAACTACAAAAACATAACTTTAGCTAGAATTACTAATAATGCATACATATATAATCATTGGTCTTTTAGCTATGAACTCTACCTATCTAGACATGATTGACTTATTCTGGAAAGCCCTATAAGAATCAAGGATGGTCACCATTGAATCATAATTAGGAATGAACGCATTCTCCATCTTGAGTTTGGCTCAAAAGCATTTATCCTAATTCTCTTTTGATTCTTGTTAATATGTTGAAATGTTGCAATCTTCTAGAGTCACTGCGACTAGACTGAGCTTCATCATAGTTTCAACA
Source organism: Cupressus sempervirens (assembly GCA_028749045.1). Classification (NCBI taxonomy): domain Eukaryota; kingdom Viridiplantae; phylum Streptophyta; class Pinopsida; order Cupressales; family Cupressaceae; genus Cupressus; species Cupressus sempervirens. The sequence goes on along the minus strand of CM053787.1, from coordinate 95,511,149 downwards.
TTCAATACTCGATTCTCAATTTCTGAATGAATTTGGATATTGAAGGAATCAAGAAGAATTTGGCAATCAATTTTTTGAAGATCATTTACAGCCACCTCACCTATGATATTAGAGACTACTTCATCTACAACTTTCATTTTTAACCGTTCCCATGAAGCTATTAGTTTTTCAAACTCAGTGATCCCTTTGATGATATTTATCATCTTCCAATTAATACTTTTACTCCAAATACATGTCTCATTCTCACTTGGATCAATAATAATTTTCTTGAGAACTAGGGTGTTTGTATCTAACTTGGCCATTTCTTGTAGTTCATCAACTACTTTTTTCCAGGTGACTTTCTACTTCTTGCTACTTTCTAGCTCTTTAGACATCTCTTGTATCTATTCGATGGCTTTTCCATATATTTCCTTCACTCTAGTTATGAGTTTTGAAGCATCTTCTATCATTTTTTTTATCCTTGCTTCAATCATCATACTATGTGACTTGTGTTTTTTTACTCTTTAAACAATAGTATGATCAAGAATACCATCAGGGCCTGCTAAAGCTGGTGAAGTAACTATTGCCTTCACATTAGAGGAATTGCTATTTGAATTGATGTAAAACACCAACATGTGAACTTTCTCTTTGGATCTTTTCTCTTTCTTCACTCTTTGTAACATTTGGGTAGTAGCCACTTCAAAATTTTGAAAATCACTTTTCATAGTAGATGGACAAAGATTAACCTTATTCGGAATGAAATCTGATTCAGATGCTTCATCAATGTTCTTCTCTACTATCAGCTTTGCTATTTCTACACACAAATTGCCTGAAGCATTATCAATAGCCAACCTAGACATCACTTTAGTCTTTTTCAATTTAGCAAGCTTCTAAAGGAAAGTAGAGATTACATCAAATGGAGGTGGGATCATTTTTTCTTCTTCTTTTGAAGACTGGTTTGGAGCCATGAATGTGTAATAGCTGGAAGTGAAACTTGCATATCACCTCTTATATTTTTAGAAATCATCATTAAATCTTCTAAATTAGATAATTGATTATGTAACTGCATGATGTCTATTAATGGTATCTCAGGAGGAGAGAGACTCAAAGGAGGAATTACTATGCATAGAGGGAACCAACCCAGGGACTTTGAGAGTCATGCATGAGCTTCCCAAGTAGTTTGGAGTAGTAGACAATAGTTTCCTACAATTTAGGAGGGATTCCTAATTTGTAGGGATTGACTAGGAGTGGTCTAGGAGGCATTTTGAGACCTCGGTGAACGTTTTGGAGACTTAGAGTGCATCTCCTATTTTTTAGGAGGCATTCCTATATTTTAGGAGGAACTCTCAATTTAGTGATAGTTCTCTCGGAGGTGCACACAATAGGGGAGTCATTGGGACTCAATTTTGGTTGATTGGGGTTGTCTCCTACTTTTTAGGAGCATCCCTAGATTTTAGGGATGGACTACCAGTTGACACATCTTGTCTGGCATCAATCATAGATAGGTGACAATGTCAGATTCATGTTTGATTGGTAATTTTGGGACCATTTGGGAAATATTTTAATATATTTAAATTATGAATTATGGGAAGGAAGAAATGGATATAAGGAAAGTATCCACCTTATGAATCCAAGCACGAGCAGTCATTTTTCCACTGCCATCAAATGTGGGTAATACCAAAAAATAGAATGTGATCTCTTAAAAATGAGATTTCTTATTTTGGGCCTCAGCATCACCGTCTTGTAGTATTCAACGGTTCATTGATAGCCCTTACGAGCTCTGAGTTATGACCCTCAAAATATCGACCTCAAAATGCACTTAGAGCACCTTGGAGACTCCTCGATATGGGGTGGCTACAAACGATGGATGGTCTTCGTGGTTGGAACAAGGGTGTCACTAAGGTTTACCCACCCACCCAGAGCTAATGGTGTTGATGATTCGATGCCAAGATCAATGGTTTCAAAGTTATGCTATGGTGCACCTATGAACTGAGGCACACTATGAGTTTTGGCATCGAGCGAGATAGATGTGCAAAATGCAAATGGAATGTGATCTCTCAAAAATGAGATATATTATTTTAGGCCTCAATATCACCATCCTATAGCATTTGAAAGTTCATCGATAGCCCTCACGAGGTCTGAGTTATGACCGTTGAAAGATCAACCTCGAAATGCACTTAGAGCACCTTGGAGACTCCTTGGTATGGGGTGGCCGCAAAGGATGGATTGTCTTCATGGCCAAAACAAGGGTGTGACTAGGGTTCACCCACCTATCCAGAGCTAATGATGCTAATGATTTGATGCCAAGATCAGCGATTTCAAAGTTACGTTGTGGTGCACCTATGAATTGAGGTACACTGCGAGTTTTGGCATCGAGCGAGGTCGTTGTACCGAATCCAAATAGAATGTGACCTCTCAAAAATGAGATAGGCTATTTTAGGCCTTAGCATCACTATCCTATAGCATTTGACAATTCATTGATAGCCCTCACAAGCTTCAAGTTATGACCATCGAAAGATCGACCTCGAAAGGCACTTAGAGCACCTTGGAGACTCCTTGGTACAGGGTGGTTGTGGACAATGGATGGTCTCCATGGCCAGAACAAGGGTGTGACTAGGGTTCACCCGTTCACCCGAAGCTAATGGCACTAAAAATTTGATGCCAAGATCAATGGTTTCAAAGTTACGTTGTGGTGCACCTATGAACTGAGGCACATTGCGAGTTTTGGCATCGAGCGAGATCGTTGTGCCAAATGCAAATGGAATGTGATCTCTCAAAAATGAGATAGGTTATTTTAGGCCTTAGCATCATCATCTTATAGCATTTTATAGTTCATTGATATCTATCATGAGCTCTGAGCTATGACCCTCGAAATATCAACCTCGAAAGGCACATAGAGCACCTTAGAGACTCCTCGATATAGGGTGGCCAAGGATGACGGATGGTCTTCATGGCCAAAAAAAAGGTGTGACTAAGGTTCACCTGCCCACCCAGAGCTAATGGCACTGACGATTTAATGCCAAGATCAATGGTTTCAAAGTTACGTTGTGGTGCACCTATGAATTAAGGCACACTGCGAGTTTTGGCATCGAGCGAGATCGTTGTGCCGAATCCAAAAAAAATGTGATCTCTCAAAAATTAGATAGGTTATTTTAGGTCTCAGCATCACCATCTTGTAGCATTTGATAGTTCTTCGATATCCCTCATGAAGTCTAAGTTATGATCATCGAAAGATCGATCTCAAAATGCACTTAGAGCACCTTGGAGACTCCTTAGTACGGGGTGGCCCCAAATGATGGATGGTCTCCATGGTCAGAACAAGGGTGTGACTAGGGTTCACCCACCCATCTAGAGCTAATGACACTGACGATTTGATGCCAAGATCAGTGGTTTCAAAGTTACACTGTGGTGCACCTATGAACTGAGGCACACTGCAAGTTTTGGCATTGAGTGAGATCATTGTGCCGAATCCAAATGGAATGTGATCTCTCAAAAATGAGATAGATTATTTTAGTCTTAGCATCACCATACTGTATCATTCGATAGTTCATCGATAGCCCTCACGAGGTCCGAGTTATGACCGTCGAAAGATCGACCTCGAAATACACTTAGAGCACCTTGGAGACTCCTTGATACGACGTGGTTGCAAATGATGGATGGTCTCCATGGTTGGAACAAGGGTGTGACTAAGGTTCACTTTCCCATCTAAAGCTATTGGCACTAACAATTCGATGCCAAGATCAACAATTTCAAAGTTACGATGTAGTGCACCTATGAACTGAGGCACACTGCGAGTTTTGGCATTGAGCAAGATCGTCGTGCCAAATCCAAACGGAATGTGATCTCTCAAAAATGAGATAGGTAATTTTAGGCCTCAATATCACTATCCTATAGCATTTGATATTTCATCGATAGACCTCACAAGCTTCAAGTTATGACCCTTGAAAGATTGACCTCAAAATGCACTTAGAGCACCTTGGAGACTCCTCGATACAGGGTGGATGCAAATGATGGATGGTCTCTATGGTCGAAACAAGGGTGTGACTACGGTTCACCCACCCATTCAGAGCTAATGGAACTGACAATTCGATGCCAAGATCAACAATTTCAAAGTTACGCTGTCATGCACCTATGAACTGAGGCACACTGCAAGTTTTGGCATTGAGTGAGATCATTGTGTCAAATCCAAACAGAATGTGATCTCTTAAAAATGAGATAGGTTATTTTAGGCCTCAACATCACTGTCCTGTAGCATTAGATAGTTTATCAATAGCCCTCATGAGCTCCAAGTTATGACCCTCAGAAGATTGACCTCAAAATGCACTTAGAGAACCTTGGAGACTCCTCGATATGAGGTGGCCATAGACAATAGAGGGTCTCTGTGGCTAGAACAAGGGTGTCACTAGGGTTCACCCACCCACCTAGAGCTAATGGAACTGATGATTCAAATAGTTCTAGCCGTTAGGAGTTAGATTTTGAAAAGTTGTCAAGAAAATTGCAAAAGTTGCTAAGCAACTTTTTGCAATTTTTGCGCTAGAACAAGTTTTAGTGCAAATTCGATTGCAAATAGACTGTACAAACTCCTAGGGACCCTAATAATGTTCTAAACATCTAGACTTACCTTAAAAACATGGTATTTACCAAAAATCCACTTAATTGGACAAATTGATGGCCAAGGCTTATAGTTGCACCATGGGGTCTTGTGTCCATTACAAATGTGGATGGTCATAGGGAGATCATTAGATCTATCCCTAGACCTAATTACATCAAGATAAGAAAAATGATTAGGTGCTTTGCACTAGTGTTCCCTGTATTTCATAAAATTTAAACTATAGAGTTTCCTTCCAAAATGCTCATGTACCTGTTATATTCAAGATTTAAATTTTCTAAAGCAATAAGCTAAATTTTAAGTGACTTATTGAGTGTTTCAACTTATGAAATGACTTGAGATTATTATGAGAACTTATTAGGACCTATCTAATGACTCACTTACCATATGCAAACCTAGACATTACTAAAGTTCAAATCTCATGGCCCTTTACAACTTTTCAATATGAAAGTCTTTCAAAACATTATACAATATTATGACTCTTTATGCTTTCAAATACCATGATTGGTTGCAAAATGGAAGAAATCAAGTGTTCTAATTGTTCATCCATACTTTCTAGATTTTTCTTATTTGATTAGTTTGATAAAAATATTTTTAATAATCATAATGTCAGCTTTATGTCAAATAAGGTAAAAACCAAATTTGTAATAAGATATCTACAAGCAATTATCTTTCATATAGTTATAAATGCTCTTAAAATTGTCCTTATAGCCTTGTATCACATGCAAATATGATTTGCAAGAACTTGTTCAATATCTTCCTCTTATAATTCCTTACAAAGAACCTACCAAAATACAAATTAGAATGTGCAACTAATTTAACCTATATTTTTTATTATTACAAAAATCATATACCAAAAAAGTTCACATTTTACATCATAATACATCATAAATCTTAGGAATTCTCCCCAATACGCCTCCCCCCCCCCCCCCCCCCCAACTCTTCATGATGTACCTACATTCCAATATCATAAAAATATTAGTAACTTATTGTATTAAACAAGATAATCATCAGTTCATTGAATCATTATGAAGAAAATAACATACGAAGTAAATATACCTAGTCGAGTGTTCCAACAGGGCTTCATGATCAACATTAGCAATAGTAAAAAGTTCTTTTACTTTTGGTCTTCCTTGATGCTTCAACAACTTTACATTTGTTGCTATAATAAGATGCGAATATATAAGAATTATTTTGTGCTTCTGATAGTCTTCAAATGCAGGAATTTCGTTCCTTCTAAGCATGTATGTCTGTAGCCATGTTCTAGCGACAACCACTGAACCAGTAGGATATGTGAATCCATCATCATCTATGATCGGTTGTGCAAGTTTTTTTTTACCTCTTACATAATGTGGTAACCAATAATCAAATTTCTCATCATTCCCTTGTGGTGCAACCAATGCAAAGACATGTCCTGGCTGAAGTAGATCTGATAGATCGTTATGCTCAAGTGAACTTTCCATGTCATCATTTTTGATAGAAGGTGTGATAGAAAATGAAGTAAGATAATGTGGAGCCCATGTGTCCACCCACTCACTTGACTCACAGTGATCCTAATCACACTGAAAACAACTAGGACAAAAGCAAGCTAGTTGTCGTGTCCAAATGGTCCATGTATTATAATCAAAGCTCCAGAATGAATGCATTTTCGATGAGTCTCTCACTGTAGCACAATCTGATCTATCAGCTATGGACCCTTCCTCAGCCAACCAAAAGAACCTGCGTACCACTGAATCAAGAGTGCCCCCTGTGATAATGCTAAACTACACCAATCAACAATGCTACGAGCATCAAGAAGCTCTACTGCTGAAATCTTCAGTTACTCCTAAGTGACTAGAGTTCTCTTTGCACATGCCCCCACTCCATCATGTTCCCCTTTTCCATGGTCGGACTCAAAAAAACTCTAAATATGAGGCACCCCACTCTCTATGTGCATCCTACACAACCAATAAAACATGCGAGCATTCTTGAATTGACCTGTACAGTTATCTGACCAAATGATATGTCTATCCATAGCAATTGCATGCTCATGTAGGAAATCAAAATAATTCTCGAAACAATGTTGCACAAACTCATGAGAGTGAGATCTATCATCACTCATATAAAAATGATACTCTCTAATAATCTTTCGATTATCTTCCGCACTATCAGGGGCATGTCTATATGTTATGTGAACAAAAATAGCAATCTGAATAGAGTTGTAATACTGAGATTGTGTTCATTTTGAGGTTGCAATGTTTAGTTCTCAGCAAAATCAACAACTGATATAATAGTGCCAATGGGAAAAGTCTCCTTGCACATTCTAAATTTTTCATCCAACCACTGAGACCTGTGACTATGTCTTGCATACTTGTAAAAAAGATTTTCCTTGAAATCTGAAATAAAACTAGCCACACTAATATCTTTTCCAACCAATTCACATCTAGAGCTCTCACCTCCACTCTTCAATGTGTATTTCACCATTTCATATACCCTTTTTTTCACTATTGCCTTTCCAAGATCTTGTTCGCACCCCTCATGGAAACATGTGTCAAACTTGGATAAGCCACCACATTCTGAACACTTCTCATTTAAGAAAGAATTTCTATAAAAGAAACAACCATCAACTCTATGACATAAAAGTTGATCTAGCAAGTCTCTTGATGATTTTGGAAGCTCACTAGCACCACAATTTTCCAACATTTCTTTACTATGCAAAGTAGAACGGACGGAGTGTAATAGTTCATAGTGCATAGAAAACTCAACATGATATTTGCAACAACATATATTTCAAATTTTGAGTGGCACACAATAAAATGGCTTCAAAGATTCAAAAGACCTTTGTGATATATGAAGACTTGGATGACTCTCTCTAAATTGTTTGAACAACATAGTTTGACTTACCTCCAAATAGTGTTTAGGATGTGGCATGCAGTCTCTGATGCCAATTCTCAACTTTAACACATCTTTAGAATTGGGTGATACTCGTGAGTTAGAGTGCCAAAATTGTGTAATTTCTTCCTTCACATCATTGGATAGCTTCTTATCAAAACATGAAAGTCTCCCACCAAATGCCCATGTTTCATTTTGAAGAGGATCATCAATTTTCTCCCGTCGACTAAGTGCTCTTCTCAAAGTAGTACTATTTAGATTTAAATCAATACAAGTTTGTCTCATATATCTACCCTTTCTCAAATGATGTCTTATCAAAGAGGTTGTAATAACCCTACGAGCAGCTTTGTTATCCTTCGCCCTGCTATTTTTCCCAATGCTATTGAGAGCACTAAAAAGATTCTTCACAATAATGGCATTTCTTTCCAACTTTGTATTGACACAAATCTTCAATTTGGAAATCATAGGTCTCATCTTTTGCATTTTTTATAAGTGCATGAAAAGCTAACATTGCTCTACATTTCTGACATGGTTCTTTCTGATTTTTTCCCTTCCAAACTAGTAATAATCATTTCATCAATTTCAATTATCCATTTTGGTGTTTTAGAACCTTCATGTCGATTATAATTAGGAGATATGTAAGGTTCTTATGCATTAGGTTCCTGTGCATTGTCATGTTCGACATGGTCAATTATGCAATTTGGATTATGGCTTGGTAGCATTTCATCTTCAAATTTTTCATTCTCTAAATTTTCAATTTTGGCATTATCATTTTCAAAAGGTACATTTTCATTCCCCAACTGTACATATTCATTATCTGACTCTATGATTTCACCTTCAACTAATTCATCGTCAACCTAACTGATATTTAGCATACCTTATCTTTTTCTTCGATGTTTCATTTTGTCCCTTTCCCTATATGTCGCAATGTCTTCATTGGATATCTTCCTTTTGTGTTTAGCCTTTTGACAACTGTTGCTTCCCATTCAGATGACACTATTGAACACCTAATGTTATATTTTTGAACTTTTTTCGAACAGTTGGGCCCCAAAACGTGACTTTTTGTAAAACCTGTAAAAAAAAACTCAAAAAGTGATGTTGTCGGGTGTGCAGGGACAAGGAATATCTTGGAAATTGATGTCAGTCATATTGGATATCCGATATGTGACATAGGGACTTTTGGAGGGAACCCCAAGTTTGGGAGTTATAGTTTATGATTTATAAATTATTCAACTTATATTACTATGTAAAGATGTATTATAATATATTATATATACATAATAATGTAATGTCAAGATATAACATATAATCTATTAATATATAATAATATAATATGCTATTCTTATTATAATCTATAAATATAATTTATATTATTATTATTTTTCCTATATTTATATTAAATATAGCAACGTACTATATATTATTTATATATATATATATATATATATATATATATATATATATATATATATATATATATATATATATATATATATATATATATATATATATATATATATATATATGTATATATGTATGTATGTATGTTATTAATATATATTATTATTATAATCTATGATACATTATTATTATTATGAGTTATGTTATCAATATATAATAATATATTATCTTATTAGTATTATAATTGATAAATATAATATATATATATTAATATATATGTCCCTAGGGGTGCTAGGACCCCTAGGGACATATCAGAATGCTTAATATGGGTCAAAGGGTATCGTAGGTTGACCTATGACCCCCTTCAACCCATTAAATGAGGACATATCTCCCTAGGGGTCCTACGACTCCTAGGGACATACTAAAATCATTCTTATGGTTCAAAGGGGGTCATAGGTCAACCCATTAAATGAGGACATATCTCCCTAGGACCCCTAAGGACATAATAGAATTATTCTTATGGGTCAAAGGGGGTCATAGGTCCCCTTCGACCCATTAAATGAAGACATATCTCCCTAGGACCCCTAGGGACATAATAGAATCGTTCCTATGGCTCGAAGGGGGTCATAGATAAACCTATGACACCCTTTGACCTATTTGAACAATTCTAATATGTCCCTAGGGGTCCTAGGACCCCTAGGGACATATGTCATCATTTAATGGGTTGAAAGGGGTCATAGGTCAACCTAAGACCCCCCTTTGACCCATATGAATGACTCTAATATGTCCCTATGGGTCCTAGGACCCCTAGGGACATATGTCATCATGTAATGGGTTGAAGGGGGTCATACGTTGACCTATTACCCCCTTTGACCCATATGAACAATTCTAATATGTCCCTACAGGTCCTAAGACCCCTAGGGACATATGTCATCATGTAATGGGTTGAAATTTGACCCATAACAATGATTCTATTATCTACCTATGGGTCCTAGGACCCCTAGGGACATATGTCGTCATTTAATAGTTTGAAGGGCATCATACATCAACCTATGACCCCCTTGGACCCATAAGAACAATCGTAATATCTCTCTAGGGGTCCTAGGACCCCTAGGGACATATGTCGTCATGTAATGGGTCGAGGAGGGTCATAAGTCCCTTTGACACATAAAAATGATTCTATTATGTCCCTATGGGTCCTAAGACCCCTAAGGACATATGTCATCTTTTAATGGGTCAAAGCGGGTCATAGGTGATCCTATGACCCCCTTTGACCCATTTGAACGATACTAATATGTCCCTAGGGGTCCTAGGACCCCAGGGACATATGTCATCATGTAATGGGTCAAATGAGGTCATAGGTCAACCTACGACCCCCTTGGACCCATAAGAATGATTGTAATATGTCTCTAGGGGTCCTAAGACCCCTAGGGACATATGTCATCATGTAATGAGTCGAGGGGGTTCATAGGTCAACCTATGACCCCCTTTGACCCATAAGAACGATTCTATTATGTCCCTACGAGTCTTAAGACCCCTAGGGACATATGTCATCATGTAATGGTCCGAAGCAGGTCATAGGTCAACCTATGACCCCCTTGGACTCACAAGAACGATTATAATATCTCTTTAGGGGTCCTAGAACCCCTAGGGACATATGTTGTCATGTAATGGGTCGAGGGGGCTCATAGGTCAACCTATGACCCCCTTTGACCCATAAGAACGATTCTAATATGTCCCTAGGGGTCCTAGGACCCCTAGGTACATATGTCATCATTTAGTGGGTCGAAGAGGGTCATAAGTCAACTTATGACCCCCTTTGACCCATTTGAACAATTCTAATATGTCCCTAGGAGTCCTAGGACCCCTAAGAACATATGTCATCATTTATTGGGTCGAAGGGGGTCATAGCCTGACCTATGACCCCTTTTGACCTATAAGAGCAATTCTAATATGTCCCTAGGACCCCTAGGGACATATATCATCATTTAATGATTTAAAGGGGGTCATGGGTCAACCTATGACCCCCTTTGACCCATAAGAACAATTCTAATATGTCCCTAGGGGTCCTCGGACCCCTAAGGACATATGTCGTCATGTAATGGTTTGAAGGGGGTCATAGGTCAACCTATGACCACCTTTGACTTATAAGAACAATTGTAATATGTCTCTAGGGGTCTTAGGACCCCTAGAGACATATGTCATTATGTAATGGGTCGAAGGGGGTCATAGGTCAACCTATGACCCCCTTTGGCTGATAAGAATGATTCTAATATGTCCCTAGGGGTCCTAGGACCACTAGAGACATATGTCATCATTTAATGTGTCGAAGACGATCATAGGTCAACCTATGACCCCCTCTGACTCATATGAACAATTCTAATATGTTCCTATGGGTCTTAGAACCCCTAGGGACATATGTCATCATGTAATGGGTCGAAGGGGGTCATAGGTTGACCTATGACCCCCTTTGACCCATATGGATGATTTTATTATGTCCCTATGGGTCCTAGGACCCCTAGGGACATATGTCCTCATTTAATGGGTCGAAGGGGGTCATAGGTCAACCTATGACCCTGTTTGACCCATTTGAACGATACTAATATGTCCCTAGGGATCTACTATGTCCCTAGGGGTCCTAGGACCTGTAGGGACATATGTTGTAATTTATTGGGTCAAAGGGGGTCATAGGTTGACCTATGACCCCTTTTGACCCATAAGAATGATTCTAATATGCCTCTAGGGGTCTTAGGACCCCTAAGGACATATGTCATCATGTAATGGTTTGAATGGGGTCAGAGGTCAACCTATGACCCCCGTTGACCCATAAGAATGATTTTAATATGTCTCTAACCCCTAGGGACATATGTTGTTATGTAATGGGTCGAAGGGGGTCATAGGTCAACCTATGACCCCCTTTGACCGATGAGAATGATACTATTATGTTCTTAGGGATCCTATGACCCCTAGGGACATATGTCATCATTTAATGGGTCGACTTATGACCCCCTTTGACCCATATGAACGATTTTAATATGTCCCTATGGGTCCTAGGACGCCTAGGCACATATGTCATCATGTAATGGGTCGAGGGGGTCATAGGTTGACTTATGGCCCCCTTTAACCCATATGAATAATTCTAATATGTCCATATGGGTCCTGAGACCCCTACGGACATATGTCATCATGTAATAGGTCAAAGGGGGTCATAGGTCAACCTATGACCCCCTTTGACCCATAACAACAATTCTATTATGTTCCTATGGGTCCTAGGACCCCTAGAAACATATGTCATCATGTAATGGTTCGAAAGGGATCATAGGTCAACCTATGACCCCCTTTGACCCATAAGAATGATTGTAATATGTCTCTATTAGTCTTAGGACCACTAGGAACATATGTCATCATGTAATGGGTCGAGGGTGGTCATAGGTCAACCTATGAACCTCTTTGACCCATAAGAATAATTCTATTATATCCGTATGGGTCTTAGGACCCCTAGTGACATATGCCATCATTTAATGGGCCGAACGGGGTCATAGGTCAACCTATGATCCCCTTTGACCCATTTGAATGATTATAATATGTCCCTAGGGGTCTTAGGACCCCTAGGGACATATGTCATCATTTATTGGGTCGAAGGGGGTCACAGCAGGACCTATGATCCCCTTTGACCCATGTCGTCATGCAATAGTTTGAAGGGGGTCATAGGTCACCCTATGACCCCCTTTGACCCATAAGAATGATTGTAATATGTCTTTAGGGGTCCTAGGACCCCTAGGGACATATGTTGTTATGTAATGGGTTGAAGGGGGTCATAGGTCAACCTATGACCCTCTTTGACTGATAAGAACGATTCTAATATGCCCCTAGGGGTCCTAGGACCCCTAGGGAGATATGTCATCATTTAATGAGTCAAAGGGGGTCATAGGTCAACCTATGACCCCCTTTGACCCATATGAACGATTCCAATATGTCCCTACGGGTCCTAGGACTCCTAGGGACATATGTCGTCATGCAATGGGTTAAAGGGGGTCATAGGTTGACCTATGACCCCCTTTGACCCATATGAATGATTCTAATATGTCCCTACCGGTCTGAGGACTCCTAGGGACATATGTCGTCATGTAATGTGTCAAAGGGGGTCATAGGTCAACCTATGACCCCCTTTGGACCATATGAATGATTCTAATATGTTCGCAGGGGTCCTAGGACCCCTAGGGACATATGTCATCATGTAATGGGTTGAAGAGGGTCATAGGTCAACCTATGACCCCCTTTGACTCATAAGAACTATTCTAATATGTCTTGAGGGGTCCTAGGACCCTTGGAGACATATGTCATCATTTAATGGATCAAAGGGGTTCATAGGTCAACCTATGACCCCCTTTGACCCATAAGAATGGTTCTAGTATGTTCCTAGGGGTCCTAGGACCCCTAGGGACATATGTCATCATTTAATGGGTCGAAGAGAGTGATAGGTTAACCTATGACCCCCTTTGATCCATATGAATGATTTTAATATGTCCCTAGGGATCCTAGAACCCCTAGGACATATGTCGGCATGTAATGGGTCGAAGGGGGTCATATGTTGACCTATGACCCCCTTTGACCCATAAGAACAATTCTAATATGTCCCTAGTTGTCCTGGGGCCCCTAGGGACATATGTTATCATATAATGGGTCGAAGGGGGTCATAGGTCAACCTATGACCCCCTTTGACCCATAAAATTGATTCTAATATGTCCCTAGGGGTCCTAGGACCCCTAAGGACATATGTCATCATTTAATAAGTCAACGGGGGTCATAGGTCAACCTATGTCCCCTTTTGACCCATATGAAGCATTCTAATATGTCCCATATGTCATCATGTAATAGGTCAAAGGTTGTCATAGGTCACCCTATGACCCCCTTTGACCCATAAGAATGATTATAATATATCCTTAGAGGTCCTAGGTCCCCTAGGGACATATGTCATCATGTAATTGGTCGAAGGGGGTCATAAGTCAACCTATGACCCCCTTTGACCCATAAGAATGATTCTAATATGTCCCTAAGGGTCCTAGGACCCCTAGGGACATATGTCATTATTTAATGGGTCGAAGGGGGTCATAGGTCAACCTATGACCCCCTTTGACTCATATGAACGATTCTAATATGGCCCTACGAGTCCTAGGATGCCTAGGGACATATGTCGTCATATAATGGGTTGAAGGAGGTCATAGGTTGGCCTATGACCCCCTTCGACCCATAAGTTTATAATACTATATATATATATAATATTTATAGATTATAGTACTAATAGGATAATATATTATTATATATTAATTACATAGCTTATAATAATAATAATATATTATAGATTATAATAATATATATTAATAATATATAAATATATAAATATGTATGTATATATAGATTATAATACTAATAAGATAATATATTATTATATATTAATATTAATATATTATTTTTTAATTATAATTTGTAATATATATATATATATATATAGATTATAATATTAATAAGATTTTATATATATGTATATATATATATATAACATAGATTAATATATTAATATATATTATATTTATAGATTATAATATTTATAATATAATATATTATTATATATTAATATATATATTATATTTATAGATTATAATACTAATAAGATAATATATTATTATATATTAATTACATATATATATTATATTAATAGATTATAATACTAATATATACATTTATATATATATATATATTTATATATAATAAGAATAACATAATATATTATTATATATTAATAGATTATATGTTATATCTTTATGTTACGTTATTTTATATATATAATATATTATAATATATTTTTACATTGTAATATAACTCAAATAATTGATAAGTTATAATCTATAACTCACAAACTCATTTTCCCTCTAAAATGTATGAAGATTTCAAATTTCCCTCCAAACATAGCTTGGTGGGTCACCAAGCCATATCGGATATCCGATTAGGCTTGGTATTTACCAAGCCTACCCGGTCAACCCAAAAGACGTGTCTGAGGAGGGTTTTAGTGATACCCAGACTTCGGGTAGCCATCTGACAATTTTATTTTGATCGAAATTGAATGAAATGAAAAGGATTTTTTAATATCGCTCTCAAGATTCCATTAATATAATTTATATCAAATTCTGAGTTCGATAAATATTTATTAGTTAATTATCAATGAAGATTATTGTAAAATGTTGATTGACATATTGATTGAAAAATAGCTATAACTTTCAAATGGTATAACATTTTTAAAATATAAAAGTTGTGTCATATTCTATGCTTCACCTAGTATAAGAAAAAAAAAGAAATTGGTTAAATTTTCTATTGGTTAAGGTGGTCAGACACGACACTTTTTTTTTCTGAATTTTTTTGGTAGAAAATTCATATTTAATTATTTATTTGGAATAAAAATACCAAAAAATATGCATCACATTTAGGCATGAGTCTACTATTCATATCTATAATTATATTGAAAAAATATTATCATTTTATATTGATTAAGGTGGTCAGACATACACCTATTTTTTATTTTCGCCCTAAAATTTTCGTAGTACTACATTAAAATCCAAACTTTTGACCAATCAATTATTTTTTTATCCTAATAAGGCCTGGTAGTTTAGAAACTACATTCAATTTCCTATAGATTATTTTCTTACAACTTTTTGATATAAAGTCCATAACCACTTTAAAATTATGTGTCAAGTTGACATAACCCTAATTTGTTGATTTTTAACTAACACTTAAGGCCATAGTTTGGTACACCATGATCCTGCACATACCCAGACATATATGATATTTTGATGAGTTATGTGACCATTTACATTTATAGTTGACATATTTGATTTTTCATGAGTTATGTGACTATTTACATTTATAGTTGACGTATATCATTTTTTCATGAATTATGTTACCATGTTAATGTGTAATTGATATATTTGATATTTACATTTATATAATATCTTTTAGGTAAATGTAGAAACATGTTTTTAAAATATCTCCTACATTTTTATTTAGATAATTGTTAATGTGTAAGAAATTTACATGCTCTATAAACTAATGAAAATATGTGTTACATAATTTTCTAGGTGTGTTGTAAAAGTGTATAACAAATGTAAATGTAAATAGAAATAAATATAATTTTTTTAGATAATTGTTATTGTGAAATAAATTTACATGTTCTATAAATTAATGAAAATAGATCTTACATCATTTTCCAGGTATTTTTTAAAAGTGTATAAATATTGAAGAAACAAAAAAATGTATAACTATTGAAAAATAATTTATGTGTATATAAATTTGAACTATTTTTATGAATCATTAAACCTATCTATCAATCAGGAAGTTGCTAATACATATGGTTAGGATCCTCTTTATCTTTAATAATCTCCAACAACTTTTCATGCTCCTCGATATCTAACCTCTACTTTTGTTTGCTACAACTTTTTTTTGGCATAATGTCAAACTGAATCTTTGTGGCTAAAACCAAGTGGTTGTAATGCAAAACTTTTTGGCTAGGAATGTATTCAATAAATTGAACACCATTGTGGTTAATTTTCATTTGCTGATAATAGGTGCCTATAAATTAAGATTTGTACTTGATTTAGTATTCTTAATAATATAGAAAAGAAATAATTATTTACAATTAATTTTTCACTCTCTAATTAGTTGTATGCATCTCATAAGAGGATAATCTATACCTTCTATAACAATTGAACCAATTGGATATGACTAGTTATCATCATCGACACATGGTTCAGTCAACTTTATTTTCTCTTTTGTGCATCTAAATAAATAATAATCCACACCTTTCACATTTTGAGGATCCACATACACAACAAAGATGTCACCTAAAAATATACAAAAATAATGGAAACTATAAATAAATAAATATGAAGACAAATAAATATAAAAATGAAACATGTTTGTAGAAACTCACCTGGAACAACTAAATCAGAAACATGTTCATAATTAGCTAAATACATAGGATAATGAATGTCTATGTCATTGTCATCTTCTTCATAAGGGGTACTTCTAATTATGTTTTTGTTTGTCCTTATATGGTTTTGAAATTTGAGTGTCAACACACTTAATCACTTTCTACATTGAAGTCGAGTACACTATGTATGTCGAGCCACAATGTGTGCCGAGTCAAAATTCCAATAGATGTTGAGTGACTTCAGGTGCTGAGTAGTATATAAGTGCCAAGTGATATATAGGTTTCAAGCCACAATTAGTGTCAAGCAATATATAAGTGTCGAGTGAAATATAGGTGTCGAGCAACAGTTAGGGCAGACCAATCTAGAACTATACAAGTGCTAAGAAAGTCAGAATGCTTCACATGCTGAGTGAGCGAGAACAATATATGTGCCGATTAAGACAGAGTGTAATAGGTGTCGAGCACTAGTAGTCCAGTATGTGCCAAGTAACAGAAAATCAACATATGAGTTTGTGCCTTCACAAACTTAGATGTAAACAATCTTTTGAGCCAACATAGAAGGATTTCAAAGAAGAAAAAGGATAAGATCAAAACTTTTTCATTCCTTATATGATCTGCATGCAGCCAATAAGAAAAAAGGAGAAGGCATGTAACCAATGAGAAAAATGCAAGGTATGAGATAGAATTTGAGATTCAATATGGATTGTAGATCCATACCTAACCCTAAGTCTTCACAATCTTTAAAAAGAGGTCAAAAACCCCATTTGCATAGAGAGATGAGTGTTGTGTATGAGGAGACTATAGAAAAACTTAGTGTGAAGGAAGTAAGACTTAGAGGAATAGAGCAGGAATTTTATATCTAGTTGATTAGAATAGTATAAAGAACAAGGGAAATGATCAAATATCATATCTTAGAGGATCAAGATCAAAGAGAGCAGATCAAGTGCCTAAATCCAGCAATTAAAGATTGCATACTGTCAGGTTTATTATTCTAATACTTTCTTGCCATTGTATTAGAAGTTAGAAATCTTATATTGATAGGTTAGCTTAACAGCTAGGTAGGAGAACCTTTGGAGAAGGTGATTGAAAATCCTATTGTATTAGGTGGGTTTAACAACCTATTGTAAATCCTTTAATAGGGTGACACTTTATGCAAAGTGTTTGTAAATCCTCTAACCAGGTCACTATTGATACAATGTAAAGCCTTTAATAGGGTAGACCTTTCACAGGGTAGACCATCAAAAGTGGTTAAATAATTATTGTTGGAGTGATTTTTGTTGGTATCATCCCCACCCCAATTTTACCTTTTTACTCCTGGAGGGTTTATGGGTTACCAAATCTAGTGTTATGTGTTATTACATGTGATTTACTTCATGTTCATTCATATGTTTACTTGAATGCAATTTTCTTTCCAGTTATATGTTTAAATTGTTGAAAAGAGTTAAAAGTGTGGTACTTTTAATTCACCCTCCCCCCCTCTTAGAAGTACTCTTCCCATTTTGAACATTCCAACAATTGGTATCAGAGCTCTGGTTCTCACAAGGAGAAGCCTAATAGCTTAGAGAAAAGGTCTGAAAATGAAAGTCTTCAAACTTGGGAAGATCATAGATAATATGGTGATTGATGTGCACCTAGCTCCACACAAATTGTAAGAAGCTAGAGAAGAATTTAGAAAATTCTTAAAAAGATGAAAGGAGATAGCCATAGCTGAAAATGACATACACTATAAGAAATCAGATTACTCAAGCTTGAACAAGAATCACAACCCATAATGCTTTGTGAAGTGACTGAACAAAAGAAGAGAACCATTGAAGACAAGGCCATGAGAGAAGATGACAAGAGGAATCTTACCAATATACTGGAGGGTAAGATAATTGAGTTTGAAAAGATCTCAAACATGCAACTAGACACCTTAAGTCAAATGACGAATTCTGATCATGAGATAAACATGAAGGACATTGAGATTTCCACCCTAAAAATGTAGAATGAACAATTGAAAAATGAATTAAAGAGAGAAAAGGAGAGAGTAGAGAGTTTCAACAAATCAAGTGAAGCTATCAAATACTTTGAACAATTGCTGAAATCACCAAGGGGTAGGAATGATACTTTAGGACTTGGTTACACCAACACTGAACAAGGAGAATCATCCAATATTGTAGAAGAGAGGAGTAATAAAGGTAAGAACACTAAACCTACTTGTCATTTCTATGAAAAAGGGGGACATGCCTCTAATGTGTGTAGGAGCAAGAACAGTCATTAGCATGACAAGCCCAAAAATGCAAGCTTTTGTCACAAGTGCAAAAAGCAAGGACATCAAGCACATGAATGTAGAACCAAGGCCATGAGGACACCAAAATTTGAAGGTCATTGCTAAAATTGCAAGAAGTATGGACATAGGGCATTTGAATGCAAATCAAAGCCTATGTGGACACCTAATTAGCCTGCAAGAGGAAAAAACCATGCACATCACTACAATTGGGATTACAATACCAGGTATAGCTATCAGTATTGTCAAGAGTATGGAAACATTACTAAAAATTGCATAAGGACACATTTTAGAGGAAATTACAATAGATGGTTAAGTCAGACTACATGTTTTAGTTGCTTGAAAATTGGTCATATCAGTAGGAATTTCCCAACAAGGGCCAAAGCACCCAAGACAAAAGTCAACAAAGGAAAAGAAAAGGATGATGTTGAAAAAATAAGAGGGCAAATGAACAAGACTTGGAAGAAGAGAGATGAGTGCAACACATCAAATGAAGGGTTCACCAAAAAGGTCAAGTGATCACACTTCTTCCAACTGAGCAAAAGAAAGATGTATGAGATTGATATACAAAGTTAAATCATACATCAGTTCCAAAGAACAAAGGAGTACTATAAGGAAGAAATCTATATGAGCAAAGATGCCGAGTAAAATTTTGAAGAAGATGTCAAGTTACCAATAACAGTTGAGCTGATAGTTGAAGTCGAGTGAAGTAGAAGTCAAGTACAGGCTGAGTAAATGAATTACAATGGGAGCTAAGTCATATAGAATCCTTCAAGTGGCAAGTTTACAATTGTAATGCACAAAGCATTTAAT
This sequence comes from Cupressus sempervirens, assembly GCA_028749045.1. Classification (NCBI taxonomy): domain Eukaryota; kingdom Viridiplantae; phylum Streptophyta; class Pinopsida; order Cupressales; family Cupressaceae; genus Cupressus; species Cupressus sempervirens. The sequence goes on along the minus strand of CM053787.1, from coordinate 95,491,229 downwards.
GCTACATCTTCAACAAGTATAAGGTCGAATTTCTTTCATTTTTATGCCATTCAAACATAGAGAAAAGTCAAGAAGAGTGAAGAGGCAATCAAGCAACAACCTAGCAACCATTTCAATGGATTACAACAATAATTCAACATGAACTCATCGATTAAAAGGTATTTATTAAGTGTTGAGCTATGCAAAGTTACAATTATTATACATTTTAAACCCTAGCTTGGTAAAATGGCCTCTAGTTCAAGAAACCCCAAAGAAAAAGAGAGTCATGAGATATAGTTAGTCAACAATGAAGTAAAATAGCCTGAATTTAGGTCAATCCCCAAAGTTGCCTATAGAAATGATCCAGCTAGTGCATTGTCTCTCATTTTTCCTAAAGTGGTCATGGTGCAGGATGTGACAAAATGTTACAACTCCAAAATTGGTGCCATAAGTAATTTTGAAATATTCCAAGCCTACGATAAACTGTGTGAGAACAAGATTCTAAAAAAGGAATTTGAGATAGTTGAGAAAAAGGGTTTGACCAATGCCCTAGTCTACCTTATAGGATTCAAAACTAAATGGATACAGATTGTTTTCAGCAGAATACATGATGGATGTCTATGGCTGGAGATAGGACCTGTTCAAACTACCAAGAGAATAGTTCATAGGGTTATAGGATTCTCAACCCTAGATCTGACAAAGACCTTGAGAAGTGACAAAAAGGAGGTCATTGAGAAAAATACAGGACCCAAGTGGAACAATATGGGAATGACCATTGATACTCTAACTGATCTCCTTCTAGATTTTGCTGTAAGAATAATATCTCACAAATTCTATCAATCCAATAGATTAAACAGTGTGCCATGTTTTAGCAATTGATGTTGCCTACAAATTGGTGAAGAAAGATCACACATATGATCTGTCAGAACTCATGTTGCAGCAAATCAATGAGAACTTAGGAGCAGTAAGGAGATCAAAAGGTGCTCAATGCAAATTTGGTTCATTTCTCATGTGTATATTCTTTTATGGGATAGAACTATTCTATTGGAAAGGTGAATTAGAAACTCAACAAAATTTCTATTACACAAATCAATGAGCTCATTGATCATATGGGAGATAACTTTGAGGCTTAGATGACTAGTTACTTTGAAGACTTTAAGAATTCCATGAAGCAAGGAATGAGAATACCATTCTTATTAGTAGAACAATATGTCAATGACATATGTTTCTTGGTTGACATAGATTACACCTACATCTAGGAAGAAATACTAAGAATAAGATGGCTAAGGCCGTTAGGATATGAGCTTGATGTAGATGAAGCCTCAGCAACAATTACAGTATTTCTTGTAGAAGAAATTGATAAGGCAACTTCTCATTTTGGGACATATGATGTTCTTAAGTCCAAAGTTGAAAGTGAATTGAAAAATTGCTTTTGTTATAAATTTAAAAAAAAAAAAAAACGATAAAATGGTGAAGAAGATAAAGAATAAATTTTGAGCAAGTATTGAAGGTGAAGTAGGTGAAGAAGAAGAAGTAGAAGAAGTAGAAGAAGAAGAAGGAGATAGTGAGGAAGAATCTAAGCAAGGGCAAGGCCCAGTTGAGCTAAAACAAGGCCAAGGAGAAGACAAGGAGGAAGGTGCCAAGGGAGAAGAAGCCGAGGAAGCACCTACACTAGTAGAGCAAAAGAAGAGAAAGGAAAAAACTTAGCCTACAACTCAACCCAAGCCTAAAAAGGTTACTAAACTAGCTCAAACCAAACCAGCTCTAGCAACAAGGGCCACTACAAGAGAATCTACTCAAAAGGCTAAAGAGGCATCAAAAGAGAAGAAGAAAGCCACTACATAGCCTACTGAAGAGCCCAAGAAGAGAAGAAGGTATGTGGCACAGCCAGATACATATGATGAAAGGACAGAATCAGAGGACATTAGCTTATTTAAAGTGGTAAGTCATCCTCCTAGATCTACAATTGATAAACTATGTAATAAGATTAAAAATCAGATTTGAATGATTTAAATTCACTTAATTTCAATAAGCTCACTAGGAAAGAGTAGAATAAAGAAGAGGAATCTATGTATGCCATGATGGAAAAATTTTAAAACACACCTCTAGAGCTTGACGATACTATGCCAAAGGAACTATATAAAATAACTGAAAATAAGTGGCATTATTCTCTAAAGATGAAAAGGGAGATCAGAGAATCTACCCTAGCTGAGCTAAATCCTAATATGAAAAAGGCTCAAATAACCAAGGCAAACAAGAAACATAGTGGCAATTTTCCACCCAAGTATAGAGCCTTTTGCATCCTTCAAAATATGATTGAAGATATTGTAAATAAATCCACACAATTGTGGAAAACAATTTATAAAATTACTAATTATAAAGTAGAGGAAACCAATAAAGCAGAAAAAAGTTCCAAAGAGAAGGTAGAGGAAAAGAAAGTAGAAGAATAGAAAGGAGAGGTAGAGAGAAAGGAAATAGAGAAGAAGGAAGAAGAAGAGAAAGAGGAGGAATCAACTAAAGGAGAAGAAATGGCAACAGCTAAACAATAAGAGCAACAAGATGAATAGAGTGTGCAAGACACACAAATGCCACCTCTTAGTACACCTCATATAAGCATCACACCTGTAGAAATAATAATCATTAAGGATGTTCCTAACAACTTTGCTCAAAACATCAATCCCCTTACTACAAAGGATCTCTCCAAGATCCTTCACAAATCTACTTTACAGGCACAATTGTGCACAAGCCCTAAATTGGTGAGTGTTGATGAACTCAAAAAGGTAGTAGCAGCACCACAAAGGGAAAAGGTGAAACCAAAGGTACCACCTTTCACATACATAGCTACTAGCACTAATCTTTTAATGCTACAAGTGACACTACTTAGATGTCGAGTGTAGAGGAAAGAAATTAGATGAAAAAGAGGATACATCAAAAAGAAAAGGAGCAGGCCACAATTCAGACATTGGTAGAATTACCAAAGACTGACACTCCTACAAGGACCATTCAGCAGTCAAGCACTATAGTTACACCTTTGCAAATTTCAACTCTAGGCTCAAGTTTAAGTAGAGTGGCTAGGGTACTTCACTATGGAGACCTTGAATTAGATGAAGATATTGTGATTCCTTTCTATGATTCCAAGACTATAACAATGACACAAATCAATGAAATGCAAACTGCATTAGACAGAAGGATGAGGTAGGAGATACTAAGAAAAGAATTCAAACATAAGCAAGGACTTCATGAAATTAAGGACATCTTTATGGATGCCTTTAGCTTGCAATCACCAAATGAAGCCAAGCCAATAATAGAGCAACTATTAGATATAGTTGACCAGGTGATAGATGAAGACTAGGATACCAATGTCAAACTCATGAAATGGTTACATAGAAAATTTCAAGGAAAAGTGAATGAGAAGATATCAAGTGGCATAGCCCTTGAACACGTAGAGTTGGCCAAGACAATAGATAAGGCCAAAATTGTCACTGAAAACATTTTTTTATTGTACAAGAAGTTGTGTGATTTTTCCAATTTCACACAAGAAAATAATCAAAGAATAATGAGCTTGGACAAAGTGTAATAGGTGCTGAGAAATCTAGGATAGTATGTGTGTCGAGCACCAGTAGTTCAGTATGTATCAAGTAACATAGAATCATCATATGAGTTTGTGCCTTCACAAACTCAGATGTAAACCCTTTTTTGAGCAAAAATAGGAGGAGTTTGAAGGAGAAAAAGGATAAGATTGAATTTTTTTCATTCCCTATATGATTTGCATGCAGCCAATCAAAAAAATAGAGAAGGCATGCAACCAATGAGAAAAATGCAAGGCATGAGTGGGAATGTGAGATTCAATATGGATTGTAGATCCATACCTAACCCTAAGTCTTCACAATCTTTAAAAGGAGGTCAAAAACCCCATTTGCATAGAGAGATGAGTGTAGTGTATGAGGAGACTATAGAAAAACTTGGTGTGAAGGAAGTAAGACTTAGAGGAATAGAGAAAAATTTCATATCCAGTTGATCAGAACAACATAAGGAACAAGGGACATGATTAGATATCAGATCTTAGAGGATCAAGATCAAAGAGAGAAGATCAAGTGCCTAAATCCAACAATTAAAGATTGCATACTATCAGGTTTATTATTCTAATAATTTCTTGCCATTGTATTAGAAGTTGGAAATCCTATATTGATAGGTTAGCTTAATAGGTAGGTAGGAGAACCTTTGGAGAAGGTGATTGAAAATCCTATTGTATTAGGTGCATTTAATAGCCTATTGTAAATCCTTTAACAGGGTGACACTTTATGTAAAGTGTTTGTAAATCCTCTAACCATGTCACTATTGATATAGTGTAAAGCCTTTAACAGGGAAGCCTTTCACAGGGTAGACCATCAGAAATGGTCAAATAATTATTGTTGCAGTGATTTTTGTGGGTATCATCCCCACCCTAGTTTTACCTTCTTATTCCTGGAGGGTTTTTGAGTTACCAAATCTAGTGTTATGTGTTATTGCATGTGATTTACCTCATGTTCATTCATATGTTTACCTACATGCAATTTTCTTTTTAGTTATATGTTTAAATTGTTGAAAAGAGTTAAAAGTGTGGTACTTCTGATTCACACCCCCACCCCTCAGAAGTACTCTTCCCATATTGAACATTCCAACAGTTTGTCCATGTCAACTAAGAGACATAGCAATTCACAATATTCTCACATTGTCTCATATTTTTTTAGACATCACGAAAACATAATTTTCTCTTGAACTACTGGAGGTTTGTATTGTCTGATAGTCATCAGTTGATACAATCTTCTAATTCCAACAATGGGTTGACAATTGTAAGGATTTGATCGATCAATATCTGTAACACATTAAATTAGCAAGTATCTATGTCAATAATCAAAATATTAAAGTAATCATGTAAAAGAAAAATGGAAATCTTACCTTTCACTTCCCAAAAAAATCATTTATTATATGTTATCATGAGGAGAAAAATGAGATTTGCATCATTCAACAACTTGCTTTTCTTTGTTTATCTTTGCACCTATATAGGAAAGAAAATTATATCAATTTTAACAAAATATAAAAGAATTATCTAACAGTTGCTCATATACGTCAAATTTTATTAGTACATAACAGTATTATATCTAAAATTTCATGTTGGAAAAGTGCATGCTTTACACATGCTCCTGCTCCATCATGCTCTCCTTTTCCATGACCACTTTCAAAAAAGTTCCAAAGAAACTTAACATTTTGTCTCACATGTTGTGTTACAAGCCAATTCAATGCCTTTGTAGACTTAAATTGCCTTTGGAAAAAAATTAAAATAAAATTATGAGTAATCAAATCTATATGTAATTTTTTTTTTAGTTAATTAAATATGTGTATGAAATTTTAAAGTTTAACTTTCAAATACACGTACCAGCACAATCATTAGACCAAATCTAGTATTCTGAAGCATTTATCTGATGATTTGAAAGATCATCAAAGAACATTCGAAAACAATGAGCTACATAGCTCCTATCATTAGCCCTATCATCACTAAGATAAAAATAGACCTCCTTGATGATAATGCATTCATCTGGATTGTTACTCTCTATCCCATCCACCTCAAATTGCACATGTCTATAGGAAAATTGTACAAAAATTGCAATTTGATCTAAGAGATAATGTTTAGCTTGAATTTTAGATTCAAGAGAAAAAGTAATGTTTTCAGAGAAGTGTAGAATTGATAGAATGCATCCTAGTGGAAAACAATTTTTTGAATCTCAAAATTATTTTTCTTGCCATCTTGCACCATGACAATGCTAGATGTGTGGATAAATCATAGTTCTAAATTTATCTAGAAACTCACCATATGGAAAATTGCTCTCCTTCAAAGCTTTTTTTTTTAATTCTTCTCCATTCCTTGTTTGATATATCTCATACACAAATCTATTCCATACAACTAGTGTTGAAACATGGGTATGTGTAGTATCATAGTCAACCAAACTATGGCCTTAAGTGATAGTAAAAAACTAGCAAATCAAGGTTATGTTAACTTCACACTTAATTTTAAAGTAGTTATGAGCTTTCTATCAAAACATTATAAGAAAATAATCTATAGGAAATTGAATGTAATTATTAAACTACTAGACCTTATCTAGAGAAAAATAATTTGATTTGTCAAAATTTCAAATTTTAATGCAGTACTACAAATATTTCAAGGCTAAAATAAAAAGCAAGCTTATGCCTAACCACCTTAATCAAAATCAAATGATAATATTTTTTAGTAAAATTATAGACTAAAAAAGTAGACTCATGGCTAGATGTGAAACATATTTTTGGGTATTTTTATTTCAAATAGATAATTAAATATGAAATTTCTACTATAACTTTTCCAGAATTAAAAAAACTCCAGTGTCTGGCCACCTTAACTAATTGAAAACTTTATCCAATTATCTTTTTCCTTATACCTGGCAAAGCATAGAATGTGATTCAACTTTTGGATTTGAAAAATGTTATACTATTTGAAAATTATAGCTATTTTTCAATCAATATGTCAATCAACACTTTATAGACATCTTCATTAAAAATTTCATTAAAAATTAACTAATAAATAGTTATTGAACTCATAATTTGACAACAATTATATCGATGGAATCTTGAGGGTGTTATAAAAAAACCCATTTTTTTCATTGAATTTCAATGAAAATAATATTTTCAGATGTCTGCTTGAAATCTGAATGTCAATGAAAATTGTCTCAAACACAGTTTTTGAGTTCAGCAAATAGGTTTGGTAAATATCAAGCCTAATTAGGTACCTGATACTAGATGAGGTACCCAAAAAGTGGCAGCCAAAATTGTTTCAAACATTCATAGCCCAAATTTTGGAGGGAAACCAAAATTTGTGAAGTATGGGCATTATTATTATTAACTATATATTATTATTATATATTATTATGATTATTGTTGTTATTATTTAATATAATATAACAATAAATATGGTTATTATTATTACTAAATATTATATAGTAATATATATGATAATTATAATTATTATTAAATATGTATAGTAATATTATATGATTATTATTATTATATATAGTAATATATATGATTATTATTGTTATATAATCTATTAATATATTATTATTATATAAAAATATATAATATTATATTGTTATTATTAAATATAATATTGTCATGAAATACGTCAAAAGGGGTCATAGGATAATTATCCTATGACCTTTTTTGACCCATTCGATCAAACCAAATAGTCATATGTTGTCATGAAATGCATCAAAAGGGGTCATAGGCTATCCTATCACCGCCTTCGACACATTTGAACAAACCAAAAAGGTCCCTAGGAGTCATATGTTGTCATGAAATACATCAAAAGGAGTTGTAGGTTATCCTATGACACCTTTCAACCCATTCAATCTAACCAAATAGGTCCATAGGGGTCCTAGGACTCCTAGCGATATATGTTGTACTGAAATTTGTCGAAAGGAGTCCTAGGTTATCCTATAACCCCTTTTGATGCAATCAATCGAACCAAATAAGTCCCTAGGGGTCCTAGGACCCCTATGGACATATGTTGTCATAAAATTCATTGAAAGGGATCCTAGGTTATCCTATGATCCCTTTCGACATAATCAATCAAACTAAATAGGTCCCTAGGGACATAAGTTTTCATGAAATGCATTGAAAGGTGTCATAAGATAACCTATGACCCCTTTTGATCCATTTGATTGAACAAAATAGGTCCCTAGTGGTCCTAGGACCCCCAAGGACATATGTTGTCATGAAATATGTCAAAAGGGGACATAGGTTATCCTATGACCCCTTTTGACCCATTCGAACAAACCAAATAGGCCCTTAGGGATCCTAGTACCCATAGGGACATATGTTGTCATGAAATACATTGAAAGGAGTCATGCATTATCCTATGACCCCTATCGACACATTTGAATGAACCAAATAGGTCCTTAGGGGTCCAAGGACCCCTAAGGACATATGTTGTCATGAAATATGTCAAAAGGGGTCGTAGGTTATCCTATGACCCCTTTCGATGCATTCGATCAAACCAAATAGGTCCCTAGGGCTCCTAAGAACCCTAGGGACATACGCTATCATGAAATGCATCAAAATGGGTTCTAGGTTATCCTATGTCCCCTTTGGATGCATTTGAAAGAACCAAATAGGTCCCTAGGGGTCCTAGGAGCCCTAGGGATATATATTGTCATGAAATGTGCTAAAAGTGGTTGTAAGTTATCCTATGATGCCTTACGACCCATTCGATCGAAACAAATAGGTCCTTGGGGATCCTAGGACCCCTAGGGACATATGTTGTCATGTAATGCATCAAAAGAGGTCGTAGGTTATCCTATGACCCCTTTCAACCCATTTGATCAAGCTAGATAGGTCCTTAAGAACTTATGTTGTCATGAAATACATCAAAAGGGGTCATAGGTTACCCTAAAGCCCCTTTTGATGTATTTGATCAAACCAAATAGGTCCCTAGGGACTTATGTTGTCATGAAATACATCAAAAGGGGTCCTAGGTTATCAAAACACCCCTTTTGACACACTCAAATGAAACAAAATAGGTACCTAGGGGTTTTATGACCCCTAAGGACATATGTTGTCATTAAATACATTGAAAAGGGTCATAGGTTATCATATGACCCCTTTCAATGCATTCGATCAAAACACATTGGTCCCTAGGGGTCATAGGATGCCTAGGGACATATGTTGTGATGAAATGCATCGAAAGGGGTTGTAGGTTATCCTTTGACCTCTCTTAATGCATTCAATTGAACCAAATAGGTCCCTAGGGGTCCTAGGACCCCTAGGGACATATTTTTTCATGGAATAGGTCGAAAAGCATCATGAGTTATCCTATGACCCCTTCCGACACATTCGAAAGAACCAAATAGGTCCCATAGGACCCCTAGGGACATATGTTATCATTAAATATGTTGAAAACAATCATAGGTTATACTATGAACCCTTTCAACACATTCGAAGAAACCAAATAGGTCCCTACATATATTGTCATCAAATATGTATAAAGGGGTTGTACATTATCATATGACCCCTTTTGATGCATTTGAACGAACCAAATAGGTCCCTAGGGGTGGGACCTAAGACCCCTAAGGACATATGTTGTCATTAAATATGTCGAAAGGGGACCTAGGTTATCCTATGATCACTTTCAATGCATTAGAAAAAACCAAATATGTCCCTAAGTGTCGTAGAACCCCTAGGGACATATGTTGTCATGAAATACATAGAAAGGGGTCATAGGATAACCTATGACCCCTTTCGATGCATTTGAATGAACCAAATAGGTACCTAGTGGACCTAGGACCCCTAGAGAGATATGTTGTCATTAAATATGTCGAAAGGGGTCATAGGTTATCCTATGACCCCTTTTTATGCATTCAATCAAAATAAATAGGCCCCTAGGGGTCCTAGTACCCCTAGGGACATATGTTGTCATAAAATAGGTCAAAAGGTGTCATAGGTTAACTTATGACCTCTTTCGATGCATTCGAATGAACCAAATAGGTCTTTATAGATCCTAGCACCCATAGGGACACATGTTTTCACAAAATAGTTTGAAATATGTCATAGGTTATCCTATGAACATATGAGCCCTTTCGATGCATTTGAACTAACCAAATCAGTCCCTAAGAGTCCTAAGACCCCTAGGGACATATGTTGTCATTAAATATGTCAAAAGGGGTGATAGGTTATCTTATGACCTCTTTCGACTCATTTGAATGATTCAAATAGGTAACTAGGGGTCATAGGACCTATACGGATATATATTGTCATTATATACTTTGAAAGTGGCCATAGGTTATAATATGACCCCTTTCAACACATTCAAACAAGCCAAATAGGTCCCTAGGGCTTCTAGGATACTTAGGGATATATGTTGTCATGGAATACATCAAAAGGGGTCATAGGTTATCCTATGACCTCTTTTGATGCATTCCAATGAACCAAATAGGTCCATAGGGGTCCTTGGACCCCTAGGGACATGTTATCATTAAAAGCATTGAAAGGGATCATAGGTTATCCTATGATCCCATTCGAAACATTCAATTCTAACCAAATATGTCTGTAGGGGTCCTAGGACCCCTTGTGACATATGTTGTCATTAAATACATTGAAAGTGGTATTAGGTTATCCTATGACCCCTTTCGATGCATTTGATCAATCCAAATAGTTCCTTAGGGGTCCTAGGATCCCTAGGGACATATGTTGTCATTGTTGGTGTAAATAAGTATTTACTATTCACACTTACTTAAGTTTACATAGGTTAATGCATATTTGTATTATTTATTTATTAGCCACTTAGGAGTATGCATACTCTTGTGAGTTGTCATGTTGACAACACAGGAGTTCGCACCTCTTTTATGCACATGGTGTCTACAACATGGGAGTTAGCACACCAATTAAGCATGTGGTGTCTACTACCTTCTCACTCTTATCCCCTCATCTAGAACGATGTATAAGGCATGTGCTTGGTTGTCATGATGCTTATCTTATCTCCTAGTTCTTTCTAGAGACATTCTAGGTGCTTCCTTAGAGGCCTTTATATACAGACACTCCTAGTGTGTTTGAATATCACATTACATCACATACTGAGTAGAGCAATGTATTAGGACATACTCTAATTAATAGATCATATCCACTTTCTAGTTTATAGTTGTGCTTGTGTTTGAGTTCTTAGTTCCTAGGTGAACTTTTCCCTTAGGAAAATTTCTACATGGTATCAGAGCTATACCAAATTCTTACATGGTATTAGAGCTGACTCCTCTTTAGATGAGATCACATCTCCAACTCCTGTTGCTCCTACTAATCCTATTCCAGCCACAAATGCTTTAGATTCAGTGTAGTAGGATACTTTATGTCTTCCTACTCTACCTTCATGTGACGACTTCATTTCTGCCCTTGCAAGCTTGTTTGTGGAATCTCCCATTGAAGATTTGGGAGACATTCTTGATGAAATTCATCTTCTTTTTCCACAGTGATAGATTCATGTACTTCAGCATTGCAGGGTACACATGGTCTTCCAGGTGATGATTTCTTGATAGACATTTCAACTCTATTCTTGGAGTCACACACAGTAGATATGGAAGATTTTTATGACAATCTATTGCTTCTCTTTGCTAAGAATTCTTCTACAATTGTTGTGAGGGCTCACTCTGACCCTCAAATCGATTCTCTACATGATCAATCTTTTTAGGTTGGCGTGATTGTGGATACTTATGTAGAGCACTTGCAGGAGCTCTCTTTGTCATTTGAGAAGACTCTTGGTTTTTTGAAATAGGTTGTACATCACTCCTTGTTCAATCTACACTTCTTCTCAATAGTTTTGGAGGAAGCTATTATTAGTATCGACATAGGGACCTTTGGACAGGTTTTAGTGACACCAATCATCATAGAGATTTATTCTCCATATAGGGGATGCATCTCACAAGTACCCTTGCATTTTTTTCTTCCAAAGGGAGGAACATCATTCAGAGGTCATAGATCACCATCTACATAGGAACATTCCTCATTGATTATGTACATGGGTACCTAATATGGCCTAGTAGCCAGGACCTATCTCTCATTCATCCTAGTAGTTGTAAACTTAAGGGCATTCCCCTAAGTTGCAATTAAGGGGGGGTGTTGGTGTAAATAAGTATTTACTATTTACACTTACTTAAGTTTACTTAGGTTAATGCATATTTTTATTATTTATTTATTAGCCACCTCGGAGTATGCATACTCTTGTGAGTTGTCATATTGACAACATAAGAGTTCGCACCTCTTTTATGCACATGGTGTCTACAACACAGGAGTTAGCACACTAATTAAGCACATGGTGTCTACAACCTTCTCATTCTTATCCACTCATCTATAATGATGGATAAGGCATGTGCTTAGTTGTCATGATGCTTATCTTATCTCCTAGTTCTTTCTAGAGACATTCTAGGTGCTTCCTGAGAGGCCTTTATATATAGGCACTCCTAGTGTGTTTGAATATCACATTACATCACATACTAAATAGAGCAATGTATTAGGACATTCTTTGATTAATAGATCATATCCACTTTCTAGTCTACAGTTGTGCTTGTGTTTGATTTCTTAGTTCCTGGGTGAATTTTTCCTTTAGGTAAATTCTTACAGTCATGAAATACATCAAAAGGCTTCATAGGTTATCCTATGACCCCTTTTGACACTTTTGAACTAATTAAATAAATCCCTAGGGGTCGTAGGACCCCTAGGGACATATGTTGTCATGAAATATGTCAAAATGGGTCATAGGTTATTCTATGGCCCCTTTCGACATATTCAATCGAACCAAATAGGTCCCTAGGGGTCTACATATGTTGTCATTAAAAACATCAAAAGGGATAATAGGATAATTTTTGACACATTTGAATGAACCCAATAGGTCCCTAGTGGTCCTAGGGACATATCTTGTCATGAAACATGTTTCGAAGGGTCATAGGTTATCCTATGACCTCTATTGATGCATTTGAAGAACCAAATAGGTCGCTAGGGGTCCTAGAACCCCTAGGAACATATGTTGTTTTAAACATGTTGAAAGGGGGTCATAGGTTATCATATGACCCCTTTTAATGCATTTGATCAAATCAAATAGGTCCTTAGGGGTTCTAGGATACCTAGGGACATATGCTGTCATGGAATGCATTGAAAGGGGTTGTAGGTTATCCTATAACCATTTTGGACCCATTTGATTAAACCAAATTGGTCCCAAGGGGTCCTAGGATGACTAGGGACATATGTTCTCAAGGACCCTTACGGACACATGTTTTCATGAAATACATCAAAATGTGTCATAAGTTATCCTATGACCACTTTTGACACATTCAAACGAACCAAATAGGTGCCTAGGGGTCATAGAACCTTTAGGAACATATGTTGTCATTAAATATGTTGAAAGGGGTCATAGAGTATTCTATGACCCCTTTCGATGCATTCGATCAAACTAAATAGGTCCCTTTGGGTCTTAAGACCCCTAGGGACATATATTGTCATGAAATACATCAAAAGGGGTTATATGTTATTCTATCACCCATTTTGACGTATTCAAATGAACCAAATAGGTCCCTAGGACCTCTAGGGACATATATTATCATGAAATACATCAAAATAAGTCATAGTTTATCCTATGACCCCATTCAATGCATTAGATCAAAACAAATAGGTCCCTAGGGACATATGTTGTTATGAAATATGTCAAAAGGGGTATTAGGTTATACTATGACCCCTTTCGATGCATTCAAACGAACCAAAAAGGGTGATAGGGGTCCTAGGATCCCTAACGACATATGTTGGCATTAAATATGTTGAAAGGGGTCATAGGATAACTTTTGATGCATTTGAATGAACCCATTGGGTCCCTAGGGGTCTTAGGACCCTTAGGGTCATATGTTGTCATGAAATATGTCAAAAGGGGTCATGAGTTATCCTATGACCCCTTTCAATGAATTTGAAGAACCAAATAGAACCCCTAGGGACATATGTTGTCATTAAATATATTGAAAGGGGTTGTAGGTTATCATATGACCCCTTTCGATGCATTCGATCAAACCAAATAGGTCCCTGGGGGTCTTAGGACCCCTAGGGACATATGTTGTCAGGAAATGCATTGAAAGGGGTTGTAGGTTATTTTGTGACTATTTTTGACCCATCGATCAAATGAAATAGGTCCATGGTGGTCCTATGACCCATAGGTTCATATGTTGTCATAAAATACATTGAAAGGGGTCATAGGTTATCATATGACCCCTTTTGATGCATTCTACCAAACCAAATGGGTCCCGACCTATCCTAGGACCCTTAGGGACATACGTTGTCATCTCATGCATCGAAATGGGTAATAGGTTATCTTATGACCCCTTTCAACACATTAAAACTAACCAAATAGGTCCCTAGAGGTCCTAGGACCCCTCAGAACATATGTGAGCAAGAGTATCTTGGGTTGATGTGTTATCTTGCTCACTCTGGCAGTTGTTGCCGAGTTACAGTCATTTCCAAGTTACAACAATTGCTCAAAGCCAAAAAAAAATTAGTTTAAGTCAAGTTCAAGTTATCTCACATCATGTTAACACTTAGGTTAGCATGTTAGCCCATCTCACTCCACAGTGTGTGCCAAGTTCCATAGTGTGTGACAAGTGACTCTTCATGTGCTGAGTGACTTTTTATGTGCCAAGTTTTCTTGTTTATGCCCTATGTCAACATTTTGGACAAAATTTATGCATTTTGGTGCAAGCTAACTTGCGAGATTTATTTCAATCATGACATTTATGATGAGATCTCTCCTTATGATGTGTCATGACCATTCTTGGGTCAACCTTCTTATTTTCTAATGTTTGAGAATGTACTGTAAGCCATTTTGGCAAGTATAAATAGGGATCTTGTGGAGTCTTTTTTTCATTTAGTTTTAGAATGAAGGATAGATGCAAATTTTGAAAAGCTAGGGCTATAGCTTAGGAACTAGAGGATTTCTTGGTGGACCTAAGGGTACAAGTGTGCATTCTTCTTCATGTTCTTATCCAGTTGTGTATCTAGACTAGTTGAGATTGGGTTTGTAAGCTCGATCTCATTGTATCTTGTAGAACTGATTTTGTAATTGTTGTTTATATTTTGGCCCTAACCCAAAATGTTGTACAGCCAGGCATATTCCATGTAATTAGTTATATCTATGAATAAAGAGTTTTAATTTGGTCTCAGATCTTGCATTATTATTTCTTGTTGTTGTATTTCCACTGTGTGGTTATTCATTGGGGAATAGGACATCTCCTTTAGGGATTCTCTTGCCTTACACTACATCAAGATATATGTTGTCATGAAATATGTCAAAAGGGGTCATAGGATACTTTTGATGCATTTGAATGAACTAACAAGTCTCTAGGACCCCTAAATACATATGTTGTCATGAAATACATTGAAAGGGGTCATAGGTTATCCTATGAATACTTTTGATGCATTCAAATGAAGCAAATAGGTCCTTACAAGTCCTAGGACCTCTAGGGACATATGTTATGATTAAATATGTTGAAAGGGGTCATAGGTTATCCTGTGACCCCTTTTGACCCATTTGATCAAACTAAATAAGTTCCTAGGGACATATGTTGTCATTAAATACATCAAAAGGTTTCGTAGGTTATCTTATGACAAATTTTGACAAGTTCGATCAAATCAAATAGGTCCCTAGGGGTTCTACTACAACCCCTAGGGACATAGGTTATCATGAAATACATTCAATTGAACCAAATAGGTCCCTATGTTTCATAGGACCCTTAGCAACATATGTTGTCATGAAATACGTCAAAATGGGTCATAGGATCAACCCATTCAAACTAACCAAATAGGTCCTTAGGGGTCATAACATATGTTGTCAATAAATATATCGAAAGGGGTCGTAGGTTATTCTAGGACCCCTTTTGATGCATTTGATCAAACCAAATAGGTCCCTAGGGGTCATAGGACCCCTATGGACATATGTTGTCATAAAATACATCGAAAGGGGTCATAGGTTATCCTATGACCCCTTTCGACACATTTGAATGAACCAAATATGTCCCTAAGGGTCCTACGACCCCTAGGGACATATCTTGTCCTGAAATACATTGAAAGGGGTCATAGGTTACTCTATGACCCCTTTCGATGCATTTGATCAAACCAAATAGGTCCCTAGGGGTCCCCTAGGGACATATGTTATCATGAACTACATCAAAACGGGTCTTAAGTTATCCCATGACCCCTTTTGACACATTTGAACTAACCAAATAGGTCCCTAGGGGTCCTAGGACCCCTAGGGAAATATGTTGTCAATAAATATGTTGAAAGGGTTCACACATTATCCTATGATGTCTTTCAATGCATTTAAAGAACCAAATAGGTCTTAGGGTTTCTAGAACCATTAGGGACATATGTTGTCATTAAATATGATGAAACGGGTCATAGGTTGTCATATGAACCCTTTCTATGCATTCAACCAAACCAAATTTGTTGCTAAGGATCCTAGGGCCCCTAGGGACATATGTTTTCATGAAATTCTTTGAAAGGGGTTGTAGCTTATCCTATGATCATCTTTGACCCATTTGATCGAATCCAATAGGTCCCTAGGACCCCTAGGGACATATGTTGTCATGAAACACATCAAAATGATGCATTCAATCAAACCAAATAGGTCCTTATGTGTCCTAGAACCTTAGGGACATATGTTGTCATGAAATATGTTGAAATGGTTCATAAGTTATCATATGACCCCTTTTGATGCATTCAAATGAACCAAATAGGTCCTTAGGAGTCTTAGTGTTGTCATTAAATACATCAAAAGGGGTGATAGGTTATCCTATGACCCCTTTCAGCACATTCAATCAAACCAAATAGGTCCCTAGGACCCTTAGAGACATATGTTATCATGAAATACATCGGTCCCATTTTGATGCATATGAAAGAACAAAATAGGTCCCTAGGGGTCCTAGGACCCCAAGGGACATATATTGTAATGAAATACATCAAAAGGGGTCATAGGTTATATTATGACCCCTTTTGATGCATTCGAATGAACCAAATAGGTGCTAAGGGGTTCTAAGACCCCTAGGGACATATGTTGCCATTAAATACATCAAAAGGGGTCAAAGGTTATCCTATGTCCCTTTTTAATGCATTTGATCTAACCAAATAGGTCGCTAGGGGTCCTATGACCCATAGGGACATATGTTGTCATGGAATAGGTCGAAAGGGCTCATAGGTTACCCTATGACCCCTTTTGACACATTCAAACTAATCAAATCAGTCCCTTGGGGTCCTAGGACCCTTAGGGACATATGTTGTCAATAAATATGTTGAAATGGGTCATAGATTATCCAATGACCCCCGTCGACGCATTTGAAAAAATCAAATAGGTTCCTAAGTGTCCTAGGACCCCTACGGACATATATTGTCATTATATACTTTGAAAGGCATCATAGGTTATCCTATGACCCCTTTTGACACATTCGAACAAAACAAATAGGTGTCTAGGGGTCGTAGGATCCCTAGGAACATATGTTGTCACAAAATACATAGAAAGGGGTCATAGGTTATCTTATGACCCATATTGACTCATTCAAACAAACCAAATAGGTGCCTAGGGGTCCTTGGACCCTTAAGAACATATGTTTTCATTAAATGCATCGAAAGGAGTCATAGGTTATCCTATGATCCCTTTTGACACATTTGATCCTTAGGGGCTTAGGACCCCTAGGGACATATGTTGTCATGAAATACGTCAAAAGGGGTCATAGGTTATCATATGACCCCTTTTAATGCATTCGATCAAATCAAATAGGTCCCTAGGGTTCCATATGTTGTAATTAAATGTGTTGAAATGGGCCATAGGTTATCCTATGACCCCTTTCAACGCACTTGATCGAACCAAATAGGTCCCTAGGTTTCCTAAAGCATTAGGGACATATGTTATTATGAAATATGTCAAAATGGGTCATAGAATCGATGCATTCAAATGAACCAAATAGGTCCTTAGGGGTCTTAGGAACCCTAGCAAAATATATTCTCATTAAATACTTTGAAATGGCTCATATGTTATCATATGACCCCTTTCGATGGATTTGATCAATCCAAATATGTCCATACATTAAAAGGGGTTGTAGGGCATCCTATGACCCTTTTTGACACATTTGAACAAACCAAACAGGTCCCTAGGGGTTCTAGGAGCACTAGGGAAATATGTTGTCATGACATACACTTAATGGTGTCATAGGTTATCCTATGACCCTTTTCGATACATTTGATTGAACCACGTAGGTCCTTAGGGTTCTTAGGACCACTAGAGACATATATTGTCATGAAATATGTTAAAAGGGGTCTTAGGTTATCCTATGACCCCTTTCGACGCATTTGAACAAACCAAATGCATATGTCATCATGAAATATGTTGAAAGGGATAATATGTTATCCTATGACACATTTCGATGCTTTTGAAGAACCAAATAGATCCCTAGGGGTTCCAGAACCCCTAAGGACATATATTGTCATTAAATATGTTGACAGGGGTCATAGGTTATCATATGACTCCTTTCGATGCATTCGATTGAACCAAATAGATCCCTAGGGGTTCTAGGACCCCTAGGGCCATATATTGTCATGAAATGCATCAAAAGGGATTTTAGGTTATTCTATGACCATTTTCAACCCATTTGATCGAAGCAACTAGTCGCTAGGGGTCCTAGGAGCCCTAGGGACATATGTTGTCATGAAATACATTGAAAGGGGTCATAGGGGTCCTAATGAACCAAATAGATCCTAGGGGTCCTAGGAACATATGTTGTCATTAAATATGTCGAAAGGGGTCATAGGTTATCCTATGACCCTTTTCAACTCATTTGATTAAACCTAATAGATCCTCAACAGTTCTAGGACCCCTAGGGACATGTGTTGTCATGAAATACATTGAAAGGGGTCATAGGTTATCCTATGACCCTTTTCGATGCATTTGAAAAAACCAAATAGGTCCCTAGTGGTCCTAGGACCCCTAGCAACATATGTTGTCATAAAATACATTGAAAGGTAACCTATGACCCCTTTCGACACATTCAAATGAACCAAATAGGTTCTTAGGGGTCCTAGGACCCCTAGTTTTGATGCATTCGATCACCCCTAGGGACATATGTTGTTATTAAATATGTCAAAAGGGGTTGTAGATTATTTTAGGACCCATTTTGACACATTTGATCGAATCAAATAGGTCCTTAGGGGTCTTAGGACCCCTAAGAACATATGTTTTAATGAAATATGTCGAAAGGGGTCACAAGATTTGACATATTTGAACGAACCAAATAGGTGCTTAGGGATCTTAGGACCCCTAGGGACATATGTTCCAATGAAATATGTCAAAAGGGGTCATAGGTTATCCTCTGACCCCTTTCAACACATTTGATCGAACCAAATAGGTCCCTAGGGGTCCTAGGACACCTAGGAACATATGTTGTCATGAAATATGTTGAAAGGGGTCATAGGTCATCCTATGATCCCTTTCGATGCATTCAAAGGAACCAAATAGTTCCAAGGGGACCCCTAGGGACGTATGTTGTCATTAAATATGTCGAAAGGGGTTGTAGGTTATCTTAGGACCCCTTTTGACACATTCAATCGAACTAAATAGGTCCTTAGGGGTCCTAGGACCCCTAGGGGCAAATGTTGCCATGTAATATGTCAAAAGGGGTAATAGAATATCCTATGACCCCTTTTGACGCATTAAATGAACCAAATAGGTCCCTATGGGTCCTAGGACCCTTATCGGCATATGATGTCATAAAATACGTCGAAAGGGGTTGTAGGCTATCCTATTAAATATAATAATAATAATCATATATAATATAATGATCATATATAATATCCTATTAAATATAATAATAGTAATAATATTAATAATATTAATATTAATATTAATAATAATATATACTACTATATTATATTGAATAATAATAATAATAGTAAAAATCATAATTTAATAATAATAATAATAATCATAATCCTAATAATCATATATATTATTATATTATAATGAATAATAAAAATAATAATCATAATAATAATATTCATAATAATTATTATATTACTATATTATATTTAATAAAATACTAATATATAATAATATACAAATTCATTCACATTGCTCAAACTTGCCAAATTTTGATTTCCCTGCAAACTTTGGGTGTCCATTTCAAGTACTTGATATCAGATTGGGTATTCGAAATACTGGCATACTTTTTCCAAAATATTCTCTGTCATTGTAGATCTGACAATCTCATTTTTTGGGGGGCCATTTTCCCCGATTTGGAGAAAAATGAATTCGTGGGGATCATACAATTGAAAAAGTTGCTATAGTGTATGATTAGGTGTTCAATACTATTTTCTGAATGGGGAGCAGAAGTATTTGAAAGTCTAAACATAAAAGGAAGGTATCGAATGAAGACATTGCAGCATATAGGGAAAGGAACAAAGGAAATCACCGAAGGAAGAGACAAGGTATGTTAAATGTGAGTCAAGTTGACGATGAATTGATTGAGGTGAAATCATAGAGTCAGATAATGAATATGTACAGTTGGGGATGAAAATGTACCAATCTACAATGATAATGTTGGGATTGAAAATTTAGAGAATGAAAATTTACTAGTTCATAACGTAAATTGCATGATTGACTATGTTGAAAATGAAAATGCACAAGAACATTACATATCTCCTAATTATAATTGACATGAAGGTCCTAGAACACCAAAATGAATAATTGCAATTGATGAAATGATTATTGCAAATTTGGAAGGGAAAAAATCACAAAGAATCATTCAGTTATGGGCTTCAAGACTATATAAGATGTTTTTTGACAAGACATTGGTAGAAAAATATCAACTTTTTATGCACTTATTAAAGATGCAAAAGATGAGACATATGCTTTCTAAATTGAAGATTCGTGTTAATAAAACATTGGAAAGAATGTCATTATTGTGAAAAATCTTTTCAATGCTCTTAATAACATTGGAAAAAATAGCAAGGAGAAGGATAAGAGAGCTACTCAAAGGGTTATTAAAACCTCTTTGGTAAGTCATCATTTGATAAAGGGTATATATATGAGACAAACTTATATTGACTGGAACCTAAATCATAGTACTTTGAGATGAGCACCTAGTAGGTGAGAGAGAATTGATGATCCTCTTCAAAATGAAATGTGGGCTTTTGGTGGGAGACTTCCACATTTTGATAAGAAGCTATCTGATGATGTCAAGGAACAAATTACATAGTTTTGTACTCTAGCTCAAGAATATCACCCAATTCTAAAGATGTGTTAAAGTTTAGAATTAGCATTAGGGACCGCATGCCACATCCCAAACATTATTTGGAGGGAAGTCAAACTATGTTGTTCAAATAATTTAGAGAGAGTCGTCCAAGATTGCATATATCATAAAGGGCATTTGAATCTTTGAAGCCATTTTATTGTGTGCCACATAAAATTTGAAATACATGTTGTTACAAATATCATGTTGAGTTTTCTATGCACCATGAACTATTACGCTCCATCCATTCTACTTTGCATAGTAAAGAAATGTTGGAGAATTGTGGTGCTAGTGGGCGTCCAAAATCATCAAGATAATTGCTAGATAAATTTTTATTTCATAGAGTTAATGGTTGTTTATTTTATAGAAATTCTTACTTAAATGAGAAATGTTCAAAATATGGTGGCTTATCCAAGTTTGACACATGTTTCCATGAGGGGTGTGAACAAGATCTTGGGAAGACAATAGTAAAAAAAAATGCTATATGAAATGGTTAAATATGCATTGAAGAGTGGGGTTGAGGGATCTAAATGTGAATTGGTTGCAAAATAAATTAGTGTGGCTAGTTTTAATTCAAATTTCAAGAAAAATATTTTCTACAAGTATTCAAGGCATAGTCACAAGTCTCAGTGGTTGGAACAACAAGTTAGAATGTGTGAGACTTTTCTCATTGGCACTATTATATCAGTTGTTGACTTTGATGAGAACTACACATTGTAGCCTTAAAATAAGACAAAATCTCAGTATTAAAACTCCATTCAAATTGCTTTTTTTGTCCACATAATATATAGACATGCCCCTGATAGTATAGAAGATAATCAGAAGATTTTATATGAGTGATGATAGATCTCACTCTCATGAGTTTGTGAAACATTCTTTTGAGAATTATTTTGATTTCTTATAGGAACATGACATTGTTATGGATAGACATATTATTTGGTCAGATAATTGCACAAGTCCATTCAAGAATACTTACATATTTTATTGGTTGTGTAGGATGCACGTAGAGAGGGGGGTGCCTCATATTTGGAGTTTTTTTGAGTATGGGCATAGGAAAGGGGAACATGATGGAACAGAGGCATGTGTGAAGAGAGATCTAGTTAAGGAGAAATTGAAGATTTTAGAAGCGGAGCTTCTTGATGCTCGTAGTATTGTTGATTGGTGTAGTTCAACATTATCATGGGGGGGACTCTTGATTCAGTAGTATGTAGGTTTTTTTGGTTGGTTGAGGAAGGGTCAATAGGTGAAAGATCAAATTGTGCTATAGTTAGAGGCTCATAAAAAATGCATTCATTTCGAAGCTCTGATTCTAGTACACAGACCATTTGGACATGACAGCTAGCTTGCTTTTGTCCGATTTGTTTTCAATGTGATTGGGATCACTATGAGTCAAGTGAGTGGGTGGACACATGGGCTCCACATTATCTTAATCCATTGTCTATAATACCATCTATCAAAAATAATAACATAGAAAGTTCACTTTAGCATAACTATCTATCAGATCTTCTTCAATGAGGATATGTCTTTGCATTGGCTGTATTACAGGGGAATAATGAGAAATCATATTATTGGTTAGCACATTATGTAAGAGGTAAATAAAATCTTGCACAACTGATCACAAATGATGATGGATTCACATATCCTACTGGTTTAGTTATTGTTGCTAAAACATGGCTACGAACATACATGCTTAGAAGGAATGGAATTCCTACATTCAAAGATTATCAGAAGGACAAAAAAATTATCATATGTTCACATCTTATTAGAGCAAAAAATGTGAAGTTATTGAAGCATCAAGGAAGAACAAAAGTAAAAGAACTTTTTACCATTACTAATGCTGATCATGAAGCCCTATTGGAGACCCTAAAATAAAGAGAGGACCCTACAGGAACACTCGACTAGGTATATTTACTTCTTATGTTCTTTTGTTCATAATGATTTGGTGAACCAATGAATATCTTGTTAAATACAATAAGTTACTAATATTTTTATGATATTGGAATGTAGGTACATTATGAAGAGTAGCCATGCATGAAGATAAAAAACTAAATAAGGAGCAGAATGAAGAAAAATCTATTCTATTTTTAACACTACAAGTTTTGACACTACTGTTTTTGACATTATGATTTTTGATAGTTGTGTATTGATATAATAATGATGAAACACTTGAGATATTATAAATGTAAACTTTTTGATTTAATGTAAGAAAGACAGATGATTTTACTTAATGCAATTTATGTGGAGGGACCTAAAAAAATATGATTTTAATACATACTAACACCAAACTTGAACTATATCCAATGCCAAAAACTTGAGAGAGGTAAAAAATATTTTTTTTACTTAACACTTACCCAAGTGATGCCCTTGTTCTAGCCATGGAGATCGCCCATAGTTCGCGGGCACCCGATATCAAAGAGTCTCTAAGGTGCTCTAAGTGTGTTTCGAGGTTGATATTATGAGCATCATCACTCGGAGCTCATGGGGCTATTGATGAAACATCAAATGCTACAAGATAATAATTCCTAGGCCTAAAATAACTTATCTCATTTCCAAGAGATCACATTCCATTTGGATTCAGCACAATGATCTTGCTTGATACTAAAACTCATAATGTGCCTCAGCTCATAGGTGCATCACTGTGTAAATTTGAAACTACCAATCTTGGAATTGAATAATTAGCACCATTAGCTTCGGATGGGTGGGTAAACCCTAGTGACACCTTTGTTCTAATTATAGAGCCTCCATTGTTCACAACCACCCCATACCAAAGAGTCTCTAAGTTGCTTGAAGTGTGTTCGAGGTTAATCTTTCAAGGGTTGTAACTCAGAACTCATAGGGGCTATCGATGAAATGTCAAATGCTATAGAAAATTCATGGCAAGGCCTACAATAACCTATCTCATTCCTAAGAGATTGCATTCTATTTGGATTCAGAATAGTGATCTCGCTCGATGCCTAAACTCGCAGTGTGCCTCAGTTCATAAGTGCATATCATAGCTTAACTTTAAATTTTCTAATCTTGGCATCAAATCTTTAGTGACCTTAGCTCTAGATGGGCAAGTGAACCCTAGTGACACCTTTTTTTTGGCCATGGAGAACCTCCATCACACACGACCACCCTGTACCGAAGAGTCTCCAAGGTGCTCTAAGTGCATTTCGAGGTCAATCTTTTGAGGGTCATAACTCAAAGCTCATGGGTGCTATTGATGAAATATTAAATACTACAGGATGGTCAAGCCAAGTTCTACAATAATTGATCTCATTTCTAACAGATCACATTCCATTTGGATTTGGCATAGCAATCTCGCTCAATGCCAAGACTCACAGTGTGCCTCAATTCATAGGTGCATCAAAGAGTAACTTTGAAACTACTAATATTCACATTGAATCATCAATACCATTAGCTTTGGATGGGCAGGTGAACCCTAGTGACACCCTTGCTCCAGTTGTGGAGAGCCTCCATCATTCATGGTCACCATGTACCCAAGAGTCTCCAAGCTGCTCTAAGTACGTTTCAAGGTCAGTCTTTTGAGGGTCATAACATAGACCTCATGGGGGCTATCAATGAAATATTGAGTGCTGAAAGATATTTGTGCCAAGTCCTATAATAATGTTTCTCATTTTTGAGAGATCACATTCTATTTTAATTTGGCATAACAATCTCCCTCAATGCCAAAATTTGTTGTGTTCCTTAGTTCATAGGTGCACCATAGTGTAGCTTTGAAACTGCTAATCTTGGCATCAAATCATTAGTGCCATTAGCTCTAGATGGATAGGTGAACCCTAGTGACACCCTAGTTCTAGTTTCAGAGAGCCTCCATCATACCCCATACTGAAGAGTCTCCAAGGTGCTTCAAGTGAGTTTTGAGGTCAATCTTCCAAGGGTCATAACTTAGAGCTTGTTGGGGATATCGATAAAAAATAAAATGCTATAGGATGACCATGCCCAAGCCTACAATAATCTATCTCATTTATAAGAGATAACATTCTACTTGGATTCAGCACACCGATCTCTCTCAATGCCAAAACTTGTAGTGTGCCTCAGTTCATAGGTGCATCATAGTGTAACTTTCAAACTGCTAATCTTGTCATCAAATTGTCAGTGCCATTAGCTCTGGATGGGCTGATGAACTCTAGTGACATTCTTGTTCTAGTCACAAAGAGCCTCTATTATTCATGGCCACCCCATACTGAAGAGTCTCCAAGGTACTTTAAGTGCATTTTGAGGTCAATTTTTTGACAGTCATAACTCAAAGCTCATGGGGGCTATTGATGAAATATTTAATTCTATAGGACTATCATGTCAAGGCCTACAATAACCTATCTCATTTTTGAGAGATCACATTTTTTTTGGATTCAACACAATGATCTCGTTTAATGCCAAAACTCACAGTGTGCCTCAGTTAGGTGCATCACAGTATAACTTTGAAACTGCTGATCTTGGCATCGAATTATTAGCAACATTAGCTCTATATGGGTGATTGAACCATAGTGACACCCTTTTTTTGGCCATGGAGAGCCTCCATCATTCGCAGCCACCCCGTACCAAAGAGTCTCCAAGGTGCTCTAAGTGTGTTTCAAGGTCGATCTTCTGAGGGTCATAACTCGAAGCTCGTTGGGGCTATCGATGAAACATTGAATTCTATAGGATGGTCATGCCAAGGCCTAAAATAAACCATCTCATTTCTAAGAGATCACATTCTATTTCAATTTGACACAATGATCTCACTTGATGCCAAAATTTGCAGTGTGCCTTAGTACATAGGTGCATCACTGGGTAACTTTGAAATCACTAATCTTGGCATCAAATCATCAATGTCGTTAGCTCTAGATGGGTGGGAAAACCCTAGTGACACTCTTTTTTTAACTGCAAAGAGCTTCCATCATTCGTGGCCACCCCATACCAAAGAGTCTCCAAGGTGCTCTAAGTGTGTTTCAAGGTCAATCTTTTGAGGGCCATAACTCAGAGCTCATGGGGGATATTGATGAAATGTCGAATGCTAAAAGATGATCATGTCAAGGCCTATAATAACCTATCTCATTTCCAAGGTGCTCTAAGTGCATTTGGGTGAGTGAACTATAGTGACATCTTAAGGGATTGCAAAGATCATTTCAAATTAAACATATCTGATATAGCATTTCAAATTAAACATTGCATCAAAATTTTATAATAAAGGTTGTTAAAGTTTTATTCACAAATTATTGCATTTGAATCAAATATAACAAACATGATAAAAATGAATGATATTCCATAAACATGAACAATACACATGATCCACAATAAATTGAACAATACTATACTAAATTAATATGTATATTTTTGTGCACATAAATGAAAAGAATATATATCAAAATACATGTAACCATAGATAAATTACATAAATATATACCAAAGTTCATGTATCCATAGACAAATTACACAAATATATATATATATATATATATATATATATATATATATATATATATATATATATATATATATATATATATATATATATATATATATATATATATATATATATATATATATATATATATATATATATATATATATATATATATATATATATATCCAAATACATAGATCCATATACAAAATGTGGCTAATCATGCCATCAGAATGTGTATAATATCAATGTTTTTGCATACAATGTGGCATATGCCATCTTGAAATGTCTCATGATACATCCTATGACAACTTTACTATCCTATGTTGCTGGTGGATGATCAAAATACAACCTCTTCACTACACTAGGTGGATTGGATGCCTCCTACATAAACAAGAAAGAAAAACCCAAAGTTAGACTACTAAATATATATGACTCTATGTATCTAACATTGAATTACTCAAATGTATAATGATTCTTTTTTTAATGAAGATTTATACTATTAAACTTTTGTCATAAATACCTCTCCCATTGACCTCCTGTGTCAGTTAGGAATCCTCTCATATGTCGTCAACAATGCTTGAACCTCATTGATTGTGGCCTATGTATGTTCAAGTATGTTTGTTAGATGAATCTACATCTTAAACTATAACATTATAATTCATAGTATGCTAAATTTATAACATATAATCAAGAATTCAAACTACAACTTACCTTTGTTGACTCCTCCTTAGGATATAATGGCCGTGTTAGCGAAGATACAAAACTCTAGCATCCAACCTCCTATGCACTAGGTGTTTCCTATGAGATACAAAATACTGGTTTTTAATATCACGAAAATTATTTTTGAATTTTCTTATGAAAATAAAGAAAATGAAAAATAAATTATACTTATACATATGATGGGGCTATTACTGTGAATGGAAATACTAGAGGGTCTAGGACGTGGAATCTTCCTAGACTCATCTAACCATGTCCTATTCAATAAAGAATGTAATTAAATTTCATTATCACAAACATTTTACAAGAATGCATTGATATTTAATCACTTTAAAAGCACCTAATTACCTTTCCCTTGTCAATGGGTTATGTCTTACCCCCCGCACTCTGCCCCCCACTAATAGGTGATACCTGCAAGAGAAAAGAAAGATTAGAAATCGTATATGCTCCTATATTAAATAGAAAAAAAAATGAGAACACAACATAATGTACCATAGATATCTAAAGGCCAAATGAAATAGCTGAGAGCATGACATTATTAACCTATATGAGCTCCTCCTCAGCCATTAACTAAACATGAATGAAGATCACATACATGTATATGTCAATATGGGTTAAAATTACAATATTATAAAGATTAACTTTAAATTGCATATGTCATAACAAGAAAATGTATACATGTAGCAACCTCGAAGGATTTCATGCCTCTCCATGCCCCTCCTCTCTTATGCCAAGGTGTGTAGCCTCTGTACATGCATCTAGTGTATCCTCCTCAAATACAAACTAGTACTCAGAAAGATCACCTATGGGACCTAGTTAAATATTATTGCATATTATGCAAGTATGGGGCACATAAACATGTGATGAGCTTGCCACTGATGAACTTCTAATAGCATCATTAACACTGACCTAGCCTGGGATATCAATAGGCTACTCAATCTATGGATGACTCTAATAGTCAAAGAGCTAACCTCTACAATGATATCAAGATATTGCACTGGAGGAGGGGGGAAGACATCGGTAGGGGGGTCAAAAGTGTCAGCTTTCTTCCACTGGAAAAAGGGTCTATTTTGAGGAGCTCCTCCTCCTACACCCAAGTTGGGCCTCATGCTACAATAGTTCACCTTGAGGTACAACAAAAATTCAGCATACAATTTTTTAATGAAATAGAATGGCACCTCTAAATTGTTGTGTGGAGGGATGTCAAGAACCATCCACCAACAATCCCAAAAGTTCACATGCATAGCCTCATTTGTGCACCATTTAATTGATAATTTGGACTTTGTGTGTTCTACTTGTTTACAAATTTTTGGGTCCAATCTCATCATAGGCTAACCCATCATCAAACATGGCATGCTTTTTCTCACACCAATGAAGAGCAACATTTTGTTCATTGGTAAGTGTGTCAATATTATCAACTATGGTGTTTAACATGGGTAACATGGGAGCCAATGCTAGTATATTGTTATATGTGGTTCGCAAAACCCTCAATTCGACGATATTTTCAAATATCAAATATTCAATTTGGGGAGGGTTTTGAGGGAATAGGGGATCGTTTGGTGGATATTTTTGAGGGGGTATTGAATCATTTGGTAGAGGGTTATGAGGAACATTTCTTTGTGCCTCAGTATCATCATTTGGGTCAGCCATACCTATTAATTTGCAAAACATAATTTCTATTAAAAACAAACTAAATTTTAATAATTTCTATTTAAAAAACCTAATTTTTAACAAATTCTAGTTAAAATAATTAATTTATAATAATACTAATTCAAAACAAAAAAAAAATTAAAAACTAAAAAAACTTACCTTTATCTGATACCCATTCGGAAATCTGATACCTGAATGGAGCTCAATAATAAAACAAAAAAATGCAATACAAAATATCTCTCAGGTTTCTTTTTCAAATCTATGTCATAGGTTTCCAGTATCTTGATTTCATATTGCATACCTGATATGAAATCAGATACCTGATTACCAATCGGATACCTAAAAAGGCTTGATCCAAACTTTTTAGCCTTGGTATCAGGATGGGTGGAAAAAATTCAGTGGATTTTGAAATGTTTTTAGATATTTTCAAACTCCACTTTTTTCACATCACCACTTTTCTGCACACCATGGTCCTACACATACCCACATCAATATTGTCCATTTCATATGGAAATTTTTGCAACTCTCCACAATTTGTATATGCATTTTTTTCGCATTGTACATTGAATTCATCTGACTCTTTGGCATTATCACATAACAAAGACTTGAAAAATTTGTTGAGAATAGATTGAAGAAGATTTTTAAAGAGGGAGATTGTTGAGAATAGATTGAGATAAGTATGACCAATATGTTTCAATCGATGTTTTGTCACTAATGTCAAACTTTCTATTTGCTGGTAAGACAACTACTTATATAATTTTTAAGTACAATCACTTATTTGATTGATGAAGAGGATTTGATCAAAATATGTAACAATAGCACCTAGAGGAAAGGTTGAGCTATGATTATGTAAAGGAGTAAAAGAATCAGTTAAGACAATGATGACATGATGTATTGATAATCTACTTAAGGCTGCAAAGGCTGGTTACACTAAGAAAGTTTAGAAGAACAAGTTACACAAAGTTTGTCTATAAAGCTTGACCGAGTGGATAGTTGGAGTCGAGAAAAGTTAGTGCAAGCCAAGTAGAAAATTAGTTGGAGCCAAATAAAAGATTATTCTAGTGTATGTCAAATAAAATTTAGTTGATAATAAGAACTTGTAAACTTTAGTTCAAGCCAAGTAATTTCATAGAGGATGCTAAGAAATGTAGTATGTGTTGAGCATCAGAAGCCAGATAATGTCAAGTAGTTGCATTATTTGAAAGATAGTGAATTTGATGGATCTAATCCAACAAGTTTCTTTTCTTGGATTATGTTAACTAGGTGGAAGATAAGATTGTTGAGTTGGTGGTATAGAATTCAAGGTAAACTATTTTTGCGAGAATTAAAAGAGGATTGAAGGAGAAGTTTCTAGAAGAGATATGGAACAATGGGTAGATTCATTGTATCCTAACTAATCTATCTTAACCCTAAATTGGATGATGGAGAATGAGCAAAAAAAGATCTAAATTTCCTATTTATAGGAATGGCTACTTAGAAGCAAAAGTTTTCATGTGCAAGAACCTAAGGAAGACAAGGAGTTAAGGGGTTTACCTAATCAAGTGACCTAAGATAAGAGTCTGCATTAGCATGTTAAGCAAGAAGGCTTAAGGGTACGAATGCTTGAAGGGTGAACAAGCTATCAAAGCTATAATGAGTGAAGGCCAACCAGAATGGAGGACTAATACAAATATCTATAATCTAAAAATGGAGTTGTAAGTTGTTATCAGATCAAGCCTTAATCTTACTCTCTAATAATTGTATCAGTCTAGGGTAAATCCTTTGGATTAAGGTTGACTTAACAATCATTTGTAAATCTTTTAACTGGGTGACATTCCAAGTGAATGGTCTAAAGTCCTCTAACAAGGCTCACTCCTAATAGGGTGATTGAAATCCTTTAATAGGGTCACATTTAACAGTGTGTATTGTAACCTTTAATAGGGTTGGCCTTTCACAAGGTATCACTTCAGAAGAGTGAAAAAGGGTAGCATGTTACTAGTAGTTTTTACCAAATTGGGTTTCCACGTAAATAATTGTATCATGTGTGTTGATGAGTTTGTTATGTTTGTTCATACTGACTTGTGTAGACCAATTGAGGTGCAAAGATACAAATGAGATAAGTATATTATGTTGTTTGTTGATGATTATTCTAGAATGATGACAATTATGTTTCTAAAATAGAAATCTGATACTTTCCAAATGTTTAAGTGGTACTTAGCAAGAGTTGAGAAGGAAATAGATAAAAGTTTGAAGTGTTTGAGGTCTGACAGAGGAGGACAATTTACATCAAATGAATTCTAGATGTTTTTTAATGATAGAGGAATTAAAAGCCATACATCTGCCCCTAGAACACCTCCAAAAAATGAAATAGCTTAAAGGAGTAATAAATCTATAATGTATTGTGCTAGAACACTCATGATGGAGAAAAATGTTTTTTGAAATACTGGAGAGAAGCTGTAAGTACAACTATCTATACCTTGAACCGTATACAAGTAAAATACTTTAAGGTATTTGGAAGCAAATGTTACATTCTCAAAGACTTTAGGAATGGTAAACTAGATGCAAAAAGTGAAGAAGGTATATTTGTAGGATACTCCACAAGAAGTAAAGCTTATAAGTGTTTAAATGCTAACACTAACAAAGCTGTGGAAAGTGCAAATGTAAATTTTGATGAATATACAAAAGTATATAAGGCTAAACCTATGAAAGAACCAAAAGAATGAAACTCATTTTTATACTCTTATGAAGGTACAAGCCTATTGAAGAAGATGCTACAAATCAACGTACAAATCAATAGCAAGTTTCAATGACTATCAGGTCACATAAATATGAATGCTGAGTTGCATTCAAGAACTAAGCTACATTTAGATGTTGAGTTACAAAATGAAGTTGAAGCACATTCAAATTTTGAGATTAGTGGAGATGCTGAGCTACATGATAGAGATGTACACAATGACTCTAAAGTTGAAAGACAAATTGAAGAAACTAGAGCTGAACAGAGATTGTCTAAATATGTTAAGAGACATCATCCTGCTGCACAAATTATTGGAGATAAAGATGTTAGACCAATGACAAGAAACATATTGAGAAATGGTACATGCTTATTGAGCATGAAGAAACCCAAATCAGTAAGAGATGCATTAGAGGATGTGGACTAGAGTAAAGCCATGGAAGAAGAGATTTAACAAATTAAGAAAAACAAAACATGGACTCTAGTTCCTGGACTAGAAGATAAAACTGTGATTGGCACCAAGTGGGTATTCAGAAACAAGCTAGATGAAAATGGTGAAGTCACAAGAAATAAGGAAAGATTAGTTTGCAAAGGACATACACAAGAAGAAGGAATTGACTATGGAGAGACATTTTCCCTCGTTGCTAGATTGGAAGGAGTAAGAACTTTACTTGCTTATTTTGCATACAAAGGTTTCAAAGTTTATCAAATGGATGTTAAATCTGCATTTTTGAATGATGTATTAGAGGAAGAAGTTTACATAGAATAGCCAAAAGATTTTGTTGATGTTAACAACAAGAACATGGTATGTAGATTAAAAAAAGGTAAATATGGTTTGAAACAAGCACCAAGAGCATGGTATGAGAGACTTCATAAGTATGATGTGAAGATTAGATTTGAAAGGACTCATGATAAAAACAATCTATACATGAAGACAGAAAAAGGAAAAGGTATTTTTTAATCTAAAATTTTTATTGATCATTTCATATTTGGGTCAAGATGCTTTATGTAAGGCTTTTGCAAATGAAATGAAGCTAGAATTTGAAATGTCTATGTTTGGAGAGATCAAGTTCTTTGTGGGTTTGCAAATATATCAGATGAAATATGGTATATACATCACTTAGTCAAAGTATGTCAAGGAAATACTAAAAACTTTTGGATTGAAGGATTCCAAACCAATAAGTACACCAATGATAACAAGACACAAGATATCAAAGAATGATGATTAAGCTAAGGTGAATCAAACATTATACAGGTCTATGATTGGAAAATTACAATATGTAGTACATACGATACCTAATATTGCATTATTTGTAAGGATAGTTGCAAGATTCTTTGCTAATCCTAGGGAGAATCATTTGATGTTTGTAAAGAGGAGAATGAGTTATTTGAAGGGAATAGAGGAGTATGGTTTATACTATAAGAAAAATGAGAAATTTGAATTAAGAGCCTACACTAATGCTAATTGGGTTGGAAACATTGATGATAGAAAGATCACTAGTGGAGGATCATTTTTCTTAGGCAAGAGGTTGGTTACATGGACTAGCAAGAAATAAAACTATACCTCACAATCTACTTCTAAAGATGAATATGTTGTTGCTACTGTAAATTGTACAAACATTGTATGGATCAAACAACTACTCAAAGGTATGAAGGAAGATATCGCATAATCTATAACACTTTATTGTGATAATACAAGTGCTATAAATATATCAAAGAATCATGTGATGCACACAAAGACTAAGCACATTACAATCAAGTATCATTACTTGAGAGAGTTAGTTCAAGATAAAGAGGTGAAGATGGAATATGATAATACCAAAGAGAAAATTTCTGACATCTTCATAAAAGCATTACCTAAAGATGCTCATGAGTATCTAAGAGGTAAACTAGGGCCGATACCCTTATCAAAGGCTAAGTAACAAAAGGAGTGCCCTACATCAAACAAGTTTCTTTTCAAATAGTACAAATTGATGAAGTCCAACGTCATTTAGAGGAACAAGAATGTGAAAATCAAAGGATCTTTGAAGCCATGTATGCTAGGGAATAAGAACATCAAGAAGTTGAAAATAATAGCAATACCCACCATAAAGGGAACAAGGGGACTTGCTCTCAAAATCCTTTTGGTGGTAATGATGGCAACAACACACCTCCAAGAATACCTAGAGTCACCATGGGCACATGCCCTTCTCATCACAAAAGTGATGAAGAAGTAACTAGCAAAGATGTTATAAAATTCCAACAAGATTGTTTTGCTCAAAAACTGATGCTTAGAGCTTTAGAGGAAAGCAAAAACCAATACTTCCGATACATAGCAGCAAGAGGATGGAAACTTTCCCAAGATTTTGATATACAATGCATAAGTCAAAAATGAGAACCCACTGAAGCTGAAATATTAAGGGAAGAGATACAAGAATTGATAGTGGATGTTCACATCACATGACAAGAGATAAAAGTAAGTTCATTACCCTAAATTGTTATGATGGGAATAGTGTAAGATTTGGTAATGATGCACCATGTTTGATAAATGAATAATTTTCTACCAAACTCACAGATAAGATAATACAGGATGCAAGGTTGAGTTTGAAAACAAGATTGCTAAGATATATGACACCAATGTGAAACTGATTGGAAAGGGTGATCAAACTAGGAGTAATCTATTATATCTTGATATAGATGATGCTACTTGTCTAGTTGTGGCACAAAAGGTTATGTCATGATAATTTTAATAATCTGATTAGTATCAGTAATGTGAGAAAAGTTAGAGGTTTGCCTAAGTTGAAGAAGTTTGATAATATAATGTGCCAACAATGTTAGTTAGGAAAAATGAAAAAGTCAAGTTTTAAGAGTAAAATGCATACCTCTAAAGGAATACTAGAGATTGTTCATACTGACTTGTGTGGACCAATTGAGGTGCAAAGATACAAATGAGATAAGTATATTATGTTGTTTGTTGATGATTATTCTAGAATGATGACAATTATGTTTCTAAAATAGAAATCTGATACTTTTCAAATGTTTAAGTGGTACTTAGCAAGAGTTGAGAAGAAAATAGATAAAAGTTTGAAGTGTTTGAGGTCTGACAGAGGAGGACAATTTACATCAAATGAATTCTAGATGTTTTTTAATGATAGAGGAATTAAAAGCCATACATCTGCCCCTAGAACACCTCCAAAAAATGAAATAGCTTAAAGGAGGAATAAATCCATAATGTATTGTGCTAGAACACTCATGATGGAGAAAAATGTTTTTTGAAATACTAGAGAGAAGCTGTAAGTACAACTATCTATACCTTGAACCGTATACAAGTAAAATACTTTAAGGTATTTGGAAGCAAATGTTACATTCTCAAAGACTTTAGGAATGGTAAACTAGATGCAAAAAGTGAAGAAGGTATATTTGTAGGATACTCCACAAGAAGTAAAGCTTATAAGTGTTTAAATGCTAACACTAACAAAGTTGTGGAAAATGCAAATGTAAATGTTGATGAATATACAAAAGTATATGAGGCTAAACCTATGAAAGAACCAAAAGAATGAAAATCATTTGTATACTCTTATGAAGGTACATGCCTATTGAAGAAGATGCTACAAATCAACGTACAAATCAATAGCAAGTTTCAATGACTATCAGGTCACATAAATATGAATGCTGAGTTGCATTCAAGAACTAAGCTACATTTAGATGTCGAGTTACAAAATGAAGTTGAAGCACATTCAAATTTTGAGATTAGTGGAGATGCTGAGCTACATGATAGAGATGTACACAATGACTCTAAAGTTGAAAGACAAATTGAAGAAACTAGAGCTGAACCAAGATTGTCTAAATATGTTAAGAGACATCATCCTGCTGCACAAATTATTGGAGATAAAGATGCTAGACCAATGACAAGAAACATATTGAGAAATGGTACATGCTTATTGAGCATGAAGCAACCCAAATCAGTAAGAGATGCATTAGAGGATGTGGACTAGAGTAAAGCCATGGAAGAAGAGATTGAAAAAATTAAGAAAAACAAAACGTGGACTCTAGTTCCTGGACCAGAAGATAAAAATGTGATTGGCACCAAGTGGGTATTCAGAAACAAGCTAGATTAAAATGGTGAAGTCACAAGAAATAAGGAAAGATTAGTTTGCAAAGGACATACACAAGAAGAAGGAATTGACCATGGAGAGACATTTTCCCTCGTTGCTAGATTGGAAGGAGTAAGAACTTTACTTGCTTATTTTGCATACAAAGGTTTCAAAGTTTATCAAAAGGATGTTAAATCTGCATTTTTGAATGATATATTAGAGGAAGAAGTTTACATAGAATAGCCAAAAGATTTTGTTGATGTTAACAACAAGAACATGGTATGTAGATTAAAAAAAGGTAAATATGGTTTGAAACAAGCACCAAGAGCATGGTATGAGAGACTTCATAAGTATAATGTGAAGATTAGA
Source organism: Cupressus sempervirens (assembly GCA_028749045.1). Lineage (NCBI taxonomy): Eukaryota > Viridiplantae > Streptophyta > Pinopsida > Cupressales > Cupressaceae > Cupressus > Cupressus sempervirens. The sequence continues at coordinate 95,455,487 of CM053787.1, read as the reverse complement.
TTTGAAAGGACTCATGATAAAAACAATCTATACATGAAGACAGAAAAAGGAAAAGGTATTTTTTTATCTAAAATTTTTATTGATCATATCATATTTGGGTCAAGATGCTTTATGTAAGGCTTTTGCAAATGAAATGAAGCAAGAATTTGAAATGTCTATGTTTGGAGAGATCAAGTTCTTTGTGGGTTTGCAAATATATCAGATGAAATATGGTATATACATCACTTAGTCAAAGTATGTCAAGGAAATACTAAAAACTTTTGGATTGAAGGATTCCAAACCAATAAGTACACCAATGGTAACAAGACACAACATATCAAAGAATGATGATTAAACTAAGGTGAATCAAACATTATACAGGTCTATGATTGGAAAATTACAATATGTAGTACATAGCATACCTGATATTGCATTATTTGTAAGGATAGTTGCAAGATTCTTTGCTAATCCTAGGGAGAATCATTTGATGTTTGTAAAGAGGATAATGAGTTATTTGAAGGGAATAGAGGAGTATGGTTTATACTATAAGAAAAATGAGAAATTTGAATTAAGAGCCTACACTAATGCTAATTGGGTTGGAAACATTGATGATAGAAAGATCACTAGTGGAGGATCATTTTTCTTAGGCAAGAGGTTGGTTACATGGACTAGCAAGAAATAAAACTATACCTCACAATCCACTTCTAAAGATGAATATGTTGTTGCTACTGTAAATTGTACAAACATTGTATGGATCAAACAACTACTCAAAGGTATGAAGGAAGATATCGCATAATCTATAACACTTTATTGTGATAATACAAGTGCTATAAATATATCAAAGAATCATGTGATGCACACAAAGACTAAGCACATTACAATCAAGTATCATTACTTGAGAGAGTTAGTTCAAGATAAAGAGGTGAAGATGGAATATGATAATACCAAAGAGAAAATTTCTGACATCTTCATAAAAGCATTACCTAAAGATGCTCATGAGTATCTAAGAGGTAAACTAGGGCCGATACCCTTATCAAAGGCTAAGTAACAAAAGGAGTGCCCTACATCAAACAAGTTTCTTTTCAAATAGTACAAATTGATGCAGAGGATTTTACTTTAGGAGTTGCCTAATATAATCAAAGAACTGAAACTTCAAATTAGTCACAAGCAAGGTGATAAAGGAAGAAACTAAAGAAGCTTATATTTGCATGTTAAAATGACTAGTCTTTGACATTATTGTCAATGAGAGAGATAGTTACTGATCAAGGGAAATGTAAGAAAGAGGGAGATAGTTATTGATTAGGACTTATATAAGAGATTGAAAATTTAACAAAGAGGGAGAAATCCTATACATCTACCTAGTAATAGGGAGATAGAAGAAGTAATTTAGAGGGGGTTATAAAGAAAAGTTTTGTAACCTATTCAAAAGATGGAAATTGTTGATAGAGGGAGAGATTTCAATACAAGGAATTATTTTCTTTTTGGTATTTTGTTAGTTTTACTATTTTAACCTAATCAGTTTGGTTTTCCATCAATGCCAAAGAGGGAGATTGTTGAGAATAGATTGAAGAAGACAGTTAAAGAGGGAGATTCTAGAGAATAGATTGGTATAAATATGATTAATATGCTTCAATCATTATTTTTTCACTAATGTCAAACCTACTATTTGCTAGGAAGACAACTACTTATATGATTTAAGTACTATTACTTATTTGATTGATGAAGAGCATTTGATCAAAAGATGTAACAATAGCACCTAGAGGAAAGGTTGAGTTATGATTATGTAAAGGAGTAAAAAAATTAGTTAAGATAGTGATGACATGATGTATTGATAATCTACTTAAGATTACAAAGTTTAATTACACTAAGAAAGTTTAGAAGAAAAAGTTACACAAAGTTTGACTACAAAGCTTGACCGAGTGGATAGTTGGAGCCGAGCAAAGTCAGTGCAAGTCAAGTAAAAAATCAATTGGAGCCAAGTAAAAGTTTATTCTACTATATTCTGAGAAAAATATTGGATGCCAAATAAAGTTTAGTTGATGTCAAGCACCAGTAAATTTTAGTTCGCGCTGAGTAATTTCATAAAGGATGCCAAGCAATGCAGTATGTGTCAAGCATCAGAAGCCAAATAATGTTGAGTGGCTGCATTATTTGAAAGATCATGAAATTGATTGATCTGAGCTAACAAGTTTGTTTTCTTGGATTATGTGAACTAGGTGGAAGATAAGATTGTTGAGCTAGTGGCACTAAATTCAAGGTAAACGATTCTAAGGCAAATTCAAAGAGGATTTGAGGAGAAGTTTCTAGAAGAGATATGGAACAAGGGGTAGATTCATCGTATCCTACCTAATCTATCTTAACCCTAAATTGGAAGATGGAGAATGAGTGAAAAATAATCTTAATTTCCTATTTATAGGAATGGCTAACCAGAAGCAAAGGTTGTCATGTGTGAGAACCTAAGGAAGACAAGGAGTCAAGGGTTTTGGTTCATCAAGTGACCTAAGAGAAGAGTCTAGATTGGCATGTTAAGCAAGAAGGATTAAGGGTATGAATGCTTGAAGGGTGAAAAAGCTATTAGAACTACAATGAGTGAAGGCCAAGCAGAATGGAGGACTAAAATAGAGATCTGTAATCTACAAATGGAGTTGTAAGTTGTTATCAGATCAAGCCTTATTATTACTCTTTAATAATTGTATCATTCTACAATAAATCCTTTGGATTAAGGTTAACCTAATAGTCATTTGTAAATCCTTTAATTGGGTGGCATTCCAAGTGAATGATCTAAAGTTCTCTAACAAGGTTCACTCCTAATAGGGTGATTAAAATCCTTTAATAGGGTCACATTTAACAGTGTGTATTGTAACCCTTAACAAGGTTGGCCTTTCACAGGGCATCACTTCAGAAGAATGAAAAAGGGTAGCATGTTACTAGTTGTTTTTTCCAAACTGGATTTCCACATAAATCATTATGTCAAGTGTGTTGATGAATCTATTATGTTTCATGTTTACATTTCTACAAGTTCATTTGATAGTAGCCTACAAGTTTAAAGTGATTGCATAATCTTATGGATGCATGCATGATGATAAACATTTTATGGGTTCACTAAGTTATGGAAAGTTTTATTTATACATTTGGACCTTAGATAACTGATTCACCCCCCCACCCACAACCTTTAGTTATTCTAAAAGTATTCCAACAATTGTGCTGTGCTTCTAGGAATTATCACACCTCGCTTAACTGTTGCCATAGCTTTTCTAAAAGATTGCAAATAAATATGAAACTCAACATGATTTCAACAACAACAAGTTTCACATACCATATTTATGCATACAAAACATAGGCACAACCTCTTAAACATTCTTTGGTGAACTTTCACATTTAAAAATTCCTTTTTGAAAGCTTCAAATAATTCACTTTGTGTTGTGTATACAAATTGTTTTGGATGTACTATTTTCATCCCTGTCTCTTCATCTTTGATCTATATAGTGTCTCTTCTATTTGTGTGACTGACTGGTCCAATATTGTACAACCTATCTTCTAACATCTTCAGAAATTCTATCCTTTTGAGGGATTCGAAAAATATTAACTCTGTTCTTTTCAATGTTCTCATCAATCAAATTTCACCTTTTTATGTATCTTTGAATAGTTCTTCTATATAGATTGAGCATTTCAAAAATTGATCGAACTTGGTTTTTTTGTGACAAGTCCTTTTTCGTAATCATACTCATCAATACTCTCTGTGCAGCACTTAAATCAGCTACTCAACTTCTATTATCAATAGCATTTAATGCATCTCTCAAATTTTGAACTATTATTTTCTTCACATTATCTTCTGAGCTTTTCTTATTATTCACACATAAAAATCCTACGACATGACTAATTTCTCTTTTCCTAAATAATTTGACAACTAATTGTGCTTTACTAATTAGAGATTTATTTTCAAAAAACTCCTCCCATATATTTTAGATGTAGGTTAATTGTACTTTCAGGCATCATGTGTTTAGATGATTCAATTTTTCTAAAAAGAGAGCCTCGTCCATCTCCACAAAAAAATTCAATTGTAAACCATATTATCCAAATGTTCTACTACTTCTTGGAACTTCAACAGTATCTTCTTCAAATTCAATAAATGGATCTTCAATTGGTGGCTCTATCTTACATTTTCTCCATCCTTTCTTCTAGTCATCTCTGATTCAATCATATCATTTTTCTCTTTTTGCTTTATTCCCCATTGCACAAAAATCTGAATAGAGAGCTTGATATCACCTGCATACAAAAGACTTCTAAATTCAATTACATGAATACTAGAAGATCATAGAAAATTTAGGAAAAAATTTCAACTTTAGAAGCTTATTATATTTGATTATTTGTAACACTACAAAATCATAAGGCAAGTACTTGCATTAAAGCATTACTAATTTTAGATTAAACAATTTATTAAATATATTAAATAATTTAAATAAGTTAACTATTTAATAATTTTATTAGTTTTCATAATATTTTAAAACACCTAAATTCATTCCAATATTTTATTTAAATCAAATTAATTAATTAATTTTAAATAAATAATTTAAATCAAATTAATTAATTAATTTTAAATAAATAATTTAAATTTAATTAATCAATTTCAATACAAAAATAACTTTAATAATCTAATTTCCAAATATTTCTTCAATAAAATTTCATGTAAAACTTAACTTTTTTAGTACTACAAATGCAAATATGAATTAAATATAATAATTTAAAACATAAAACTTTACCTTTAAAATAAAAAACCTATTTTAGTGAATTAAATTTAAAAAATAATAATAATAAAACTTAACCTTTAAAACAAAAAACCTATTTTATTGATTTAAATATAACAATATAAAAATAAAACTTCACCTTCAAAATTAAAAAAACCTATTTTATTGAATTAAATATAACAATTTAAAAAATAAAACCTTACCTTTAAAACAAAAAACTTATTTTATTGTTTAAAGTGGATAAATATTTTAGGCTTGTGCTCACGCATGTGACCTTGTGTGGATGACCTTTGGGGGTATGGATCTGACCAGATTTGATTCGACAGGATTGGATCTAGCCACAACTGTCTATTTGTCATCTGATGTGGCACTTTCTTTCATGTTTTTTGCAATTCTAAAGAACTTAATACTTCAGAGACAAATTTCATCATCAAAATTAGGGTTTCAAAAAAAAAAAAACCACTACATAGAACTTATAGTTAGAATTATGCTAATATAATTTTTTTATAAGTGACACAATAGCGATTACAATAATTGCAAAATAATGCAAGTAGGTATTTCAACATTGAAGATGATACACATTTGGAAAAATATAAAAATTAGTAGATGATAATTAAACAATTTAAAAATGATGAAATGTTCTAGAAGAGAGAGGCATCTTCGATAATATAGAACATTTATAATGGTTAACATAGATTTACTAGGGAAAAGATGGTGGGAACAAAAAAACATTAAATTATGAAAAGTTCAACTTTAAATATCTATAATAGACAAAATACACAACATTTTTGAAATTTTATTTTTGATAGTTCTACGTATATATGTCATCAACAACTTACTTCAAATTTAGATGAAAAAACATTTATTTGCACTTATTTTAGTGGTGGGAACTATAATGCCTAATTTGCTCGATTTTTAACATTGTCAAAAAAAGGTCATTGAAAATTATAAAAAGATATTGTTTTTTATTTTTTTAAATTTTAAAAAAATAACATACATAAACTTTATCTTCTTATATGCATTTGATTAGTTTACACCAACTTAAAATTCAAAACAGAAATATGACTTTTACATTGTTGAAGTTTAACACTTTTTTTTATGTTAGCCTTTTCATTTATAAAAGGGTGACACATGTTTGTACTTTTACACGCAAATCCTTACAACAAACTTAACATCAAGTCCTAAAGACACAGAGATAAGGTCACTAGCAGTGACTCCTACAAACTAGAACTAAACAATAAGAAACAACATAAACTAGAAAAAAAATTAATAAATTAATAAATTAAAAACAAGAAAATTGGAAGAACAAAATAGATAGGGAAGAAAAAAAATTCCAACAAATTCTTAGAAGGCCAAACAATATACCAAGCTACAATTGTAAGACCAACAACATCATGGTAGTTGAACCAATGAGCACCAACCAACAAAAAAATGCCAACCGCACCAAACTACCAAAAACCAAAAACCATCAAACAACAACCACCAAGAGCCAACCATACACCACCCTAAGGTAAAAGATAGGAAGACTAGGTGATTACTTATGCATCTTCTTGAGTTAGTCTAGGAAGGAGTGCTTGAGTGGTTTGAAAGACATAGCCTCACTTGTACCTTGGGAAGCCTATAGATTTTCTTCCTCCTTAATTTAGGTCTCATCCCTAAGCTTTCTCTTAACTGACCTTTCTTCTAACTAGAGCTTTAGGCCTCCAATTTTGGCCTCCATCTTAGCCTGCATAGAGTTATGGTGAGAAACCAAATTATTCATTTGGTCCCCCACCTAGTCCTTGTTTTCTTTCATAGCCATCAAGATCTTTAGCATTACATATTTTTCTTTTTCAAGAGGCACTCTTTTCCATATATCCACCACCTACTCTTCAAGATACTCTCAACTGTACAATCTATCAACCAAAACACCTGACCAACTTTGCACCAATCTTTAGTCTTGTGCTCTACTTCAGTTATGGCCTCCAATTTGTTAATGCCTTGTGATAAATATGCATTTGAAATAGAAGCCATCTCACCACTTCCTTTAACCAATTGTAGCATATGCCTAGCTCTATCAAATATAATGCAAGACTTTACAAATCCATAGAGTTGTCTTCTTTTTTATGCACATGTATGGTGTAAAATGGTTCTCCATGATAGAATTATACTTCACACCTATACATTGGAAAGGGAATGCTAAAATGTAACCCCTTTTGGTCTAATAACTCAATTAGCATAAGCAAAGTAGATGTAATGATGCTAATTCAAGATCTAGTCCTAAAGGGGGAGTTGATTATAGGGTCTTTTTCTATTAAATGTATTAAAAATTGTTGTGATGTGGAGCATAATTAGACTTGGAGGTTTATTCAGTGAGATTTCTCCCTAGATTACTTCTATGGGGGTTTGGGAGCAATGCCCCCAAGTGAGGGTCAAGGGGCAATGCCCTAGGTGCACTCCTTCTTTCATTACAGGGTGGGGTCGAGAGGCAATGCCCCGAAAGCCAAAAATGACCTTATATTTTAAATGGCATTGGTTGTTATTTTCCTATTGGATGACTTATTCTAGCCCTAATATTGTAAGTGGTAAAAAGCTTGTATAAAAAGGCATGTATGGTGATATTGTAGCTTCTTGCAGCAGTATTGAGCTATATCAAATTGTTGATTGTAATAACTCGATAATAATAATATTGGACTCATTGTTTGGTGGACGTAGCCCAAAGATTATGTGAACCACGTTAAATCTTTGTGTCTTTTGTTGTCTTCTATGTAATTTATTATTTTTTTATATTAGTATTTTCATGTAACTGTTATTTATGTCTATGGTTAATCCAAACAAATGTTATAGATAGAAGGAGATGTAATGGATCTACAAGTAAAGAGAAGTAAACACTCATGCAATGGTGGAAAATTAGATATTAGATCTAATATATCAATGTAATTTCTATGAAAGAAAGAGGGTGAAGATGTATTGATCTTGAGGGTTAGTAAATGACAAAACTTTAGATCTATAGTAACTGTTAGAGTTTCGCAGATCTAGAACAATTAAGAATAAACAATAATCTAAATAAATAATAGAAGAAAACATAAAGACCACAAATGATACATAGATTTAACATAGTTCACCCAAGACTTGGGCTACGTCCACCTACATAGCCCCCAAACTTTCTATTACCCAACAAAAATGTTAACCAACATTACAATGCATTATACATCTCATCCACTTATAACAACATTTTAGGGAAACCTCTAAAATCAACCACTTTAATGTTTTTACAATGTTGCTAGTTCTCTTTTCCAGAAGGTGCCACAATACCAATAGTAACCTTATCATTCTATACTAAAATTTAAAGAAAATGGAGATACATTTATCATATTTCATTATTAGTATATTTATTGCTTATTAAAGTTAGATGTGCTTTCTTCACTCTCAAATTAGTATCTTTTGGAAACCTCCTTTATTATTCATTATTAGCACAATGTTGGAAAGGTATTTCAAAGCTATTCACTTTTTGAAAAATTTTCCCAACATATTTAATTATCCTTTTTGTGTTTTAAAAACTTATGGTTGAATACTTGATCATTTTGGCTACTCAAGTTTTTTTATTTACATAATATGGCTTATCTTGGACTATTCTAGATGTATTTCCAACATTTTTAATGGATTTTGAATGCACTTTTCTATTTGTAAATGCACCTTGCATGAATCATCATACTAGTGTACTATTTTGAAGGGATTTTATATATCATGATGTGACATTTACACAATTTAAACATTGTAGCATATTATTTCCATTCATGTGATACTTTTGTGGAACAAAATATTTAAATTGGAAAGCTCTATGATGTAGAAATTGGACACTATGTTGCTTCAACCCTATGTTTAAGACTCTATTTCATTTATTGTGTGTGCAAGGGAAACCATTTTTGTTTAAATGTCTTTGAAATTGTCTTTTTTTAAATGATAAATTATTAGCAACATAGCTACTTTTTTAGTGTTCTATTGCTACTATTAATAGGTTTTCACTTTTTTAAATGGGGTTCTAGTTCAATCCAATTGCCAAGAGATAAAATTTTGAAGGATTTGATCAAAACAAATCTACAAAGATCAAAGAATACCCGAATGTAAAAAACCTGTCATGAAAGAAAAAGACGAGAGGAGGAAAGGGTTTTGCTTTGAAAATATGCAAATTGTATTGGCATAAATGAAAAAGATGCAAGATAATTACAAATGATCAATCCTTATAGAAGGAGATCAAAACCCAAAAAGGGAATCCTGAAAGGTAAAAAGGTAACCTAAAAGGTAAATGTTATTTAATAATTACTAGTTAATTATTAAATGAGAATACAAAAGGCGCATAAAGTGAAATCCTAAGAAGGGAGAAAACACAATTTAATTAATAAAATAAAATTAACCTTTTTCTCTAACACCCCCCTTAAGATGAGCAACAATGCAACTACAAACAATGCAAAAAGAGAAGGGAAACTACAATGCAATGCTGAAAGAAAAGTTGGGTCCCAGCAAAAAGGTGTGATGAGGTACCCAATCACAATCAAATCTCTATGAAATGAAGAAATGGAGAAAACCTAGTGGAAAAAACTCTACTCCAAAAAGAGATAGAAAAGAATGCACAAATGAAATATCTCAAGAGAATCTCCCAAAACCATAAGTACAATAAAGGCCTCCATGATAGAAGCTTGAGACTGCATAGCCCCCTCAGAATGACAAAACTCCTATGTCTATTAACATACCAATGTGGCTCCAATATGAAGGAAACAAAGGTAGTGGACAAGGATGATAAAATCGATATATGTAAGGTGCAACTGGAAGTCCTCGTTGATGCTCTAAGGAGAAAGCATAAGAATCTTGAAATGGAATCTCCAATGAAGGTGGAATAATAGGTGTGTTGAATCTATTATCTGAGAGGAGATGTGTGTCCTCTAATATATCCTCAACAACTGCAATATGTTGCTCGATGACTAGAGCTACAATATTAGGCAATACTAAAGAGAAATTTTGTGCAAGATATGGAATCTAAACATGAGGTGGAGTCGTAGGAGTCACAACACTAGTCTCGAGAATAACACGTAAGTTCAAGGAGCCTGACTTCACCACAATAGACTCTCATAAAAAAAAAAGAGCGAGTCTCTGATAGTGGAGATTGTGGACCAAAATGTGAGAAAGAATATAGGTGGGAAGCATGATCAATAGTCCCTATAGCAATATTATTGTCTATCTCACTATCTCTTATGCACACTAAATCCTATGCAAACTCAACTATCTTCCTTGTCCCACTCTATGTAATCTGATAAATAGAGAGAAGGTTAGAGGAAAAAGATGGAACACAAAGTGCATCATGAAATGTACCATCATCAATGTCAATAGAACCTTTTCTGCATATAGTCATAACAATGTTATTCCAGTAACCATCTAGAAGACTGAGGAATAGTACTTGCACATAGTGCATGACCCTTTCCTATATCTTTACCATCTGACTGAAATGATGATGATGATGAAGGTCTGTAAGAAGTAGAAGGAATATCAATGTTTCTCTTCTAAAGGAGATCTGTCATTGGCATAGCCATCTAACTTCTTCTCATAGCAATGTGACTCATCATGATTACGCTTATTACAATAAGCACATTTTTGTCTTTCTAGCTTTGATTTACACACTTTAGGAGGAGGTGGCCCTGATGAGCTATGGGTGCTAGAATCAATCTGAGACTTTGGAGAATATGATTTATGAGTCTCTTCCTTCATCTTTGAAGATAGCCGAGCTACCAATGCATGCCTCTGAGAGCTTGTGAGAGAATCTAGCTGAGAGAGCTTAGCTTGCTCTCAATTCAACCAATCACCAAAAACCTCAAAGGATGGCATGGTAAATCTATTACCCAAATCATCTTTGGTGGAATAGAAGGTAGAAGAAAAAATCTAAAAGTTTTCACAAAGCTTAGAAAGTGTGAGGTAGATACACTCAATGTCACTCTTTGTCTTCCCACAACCCTACAATAAAGATCTCAGTTGTTTGAGATTCATCAGGAAATTCTCAATGGAGGGAAAAGAATCTGGTATAAGTGAGGTAAGCTCTACCTCAATCTAAAGTGCCCTGAACTTATTCACTATACCAAACAAGCCTTCAAGCTTGGTCCACATAGCTAGAGGGGTATTGTACCCATCAAGATGAAACTATAGATTGTTGGAGACCTATAAGGAAATCAATCTTATTGCCTCATCCGTCTTGTTTCTATGTTTCATGACCTCAAAAGCTCTCTATAAAATTGGTTTCACTACATCTAAACAAGACCACAAGCCTTTGGACCAAAGAAGTTGTGTCATCAAGGTCTTCCATGTGTGATAATTGTGAGGGGTCAAAAGTTCTAGAGAAGAAGAGATATTCGCCATTCTTTTAGAAGGTGTTGAATTATATTTGAAAATATTTTTGGTTTAGTGATGTAAATAATAGAAAAAATAATACAAAACACCCCCCACAATACAAAAAATGAACCCCAGCTGCTAGAAGGAATGCATAAATGAGAGAAGAGTAAAAAAGCTTCAAATATGAATCACAAATACTTATTTTTTATAGGCCAAAAAATGCCCAAATATTGAAAGTACTATGCCCACTCAATATTACTCCAAACTAATACCAGATCTAAAAAGTAGACAATAAATCAAGGACTTTTAAAAATAATAGCACCAAAATATGTGTCCATATGAACCCGAAAGAAGCCTTTGAAGTTGTAAAAATTGAGATTTGTGATTTTCAGAACAAATTAGAAACAGAGATAACAAATAACTTCCACCAATGTGTAGATCATGAAATTCTACCCCAAAACAAAAAAAATATTGCTCAGAAAAAGGATTCCATATGAGGGGGATATTGATATTTGAAAATCATCTCTGTAATTATATTTTCTAAATCGCTGTCATCAAATGTCCAAAAAATAAAAGAAAAATGTACAAAAAATCTCAAATCTATTCTGTCAAACCTTTATTCTCCTTTATTCTCCAAATACTAAACAAGCTACAACAAATTTTGCTTTGCTACCATGAACGATTTGATCAAAACAAATACACAAAGCCTAAAAAATACCTGCATGTAAAAAACCTGCCACAAAAGAAAAAGATGAGAGGAAAGGGTTTTTCTCTGGAAATATGCAAATTGTATTCTCAAAAGTAAAAAAGATGCAAGATATTTATAAACGATCAATCTTTATAGAAAGAGATCAAAACTCGAAAATGGTAACCTAAAAGGTAAATGCTATTTAATAATTACTAATTAGTTATTAAATGAGAATGCAAAAGGTGCATAAAGTGAAATCTTAAGAAAGGAGAAAAGGTAATTTAATTAATAAAATAAAATAAACCTTTTTCTCTAACAACTTTGCCTTGAAACTTCATCATTAGAGTCTTGTATATGATAGGTGGAAGCATTTTTGTTGATTTTCTAGAGAAAGCATTTTAGATTTTATATTTAAAAAAAGTGTATGTACACTTACTTTTAGGATGATATAATTTATGATAAAAAGTACATATGAAATCTACTTGATTCAAAAAGTAGCAAGCATATTAATCATCCTTCTTGTTAATTCTTTATTCTTTAGAGAGCTCTTGTTTATTTATAAAAAGTATAAAAATATATTGAAGAAATCTCAATGTTATTGAGTGGACAATAACTTCTTACATTTAGTTTACTGTAGAGAGCTACTCCTTTCTTTACCTCATGCATAAGCAATCCATTTTCATCCACTATTTTATTTTATTTAAAATATAGAAGTGTACAAAGATTAAAAAAATATAAAAAAGAAAATATAGTTTCTTTTGTATCTAATCAATAAAACAAAAACACAAAAGAAACAAGATCGGAGTAAAATAAAAATAAGCATACACCCAAAACGCTCGAAAAATTAGACTTTTGTAATCCTGACTTAGCGATTAAACAAGCTGACTTGATAGATCTGAAACAGCAAGCAGTGATAAGCGGATACCCTTCTTTCCTACAAATAAAGGCAACTTACCACCATAGCCGAGCTAATTTGATCAGCATACAAAACAAAACGCATGAAGTAAATGGAAGACTAATTCAATCTCCATTAAAATTTGCCATCAAGTTGCTCTCCAACTCACATAATCCGTGAAGCATGAGATAAGAGGTGAGGAAAAATAGATGTACGTTTACTATAGAGTACCACTTTTCTCGAGAAGATAATATGCTACACAACGTTCTCATTTCTATAAATGTGTGCCCTCATGATTAGAATCTACATAGAACAAAGTCAGATGGTCTGCAAATTCTGTTGAAGCTATGATGAAGTTGAGGGTCTACAATCTCTGAGAAAATGAGGGGAGAGAGGGCAGCGCAGACATTGTTTGCAACCGGAAAATATTGGGAGCAACGTTTGCTATCATTTTCCTTTTGAATCCGTGCTCTTTAGTGACAGTTGATAGCAACGTTCAACTTGGAGCCATTGTTGACTTCGATTCTTTAGTGGGCAGAGTTGCCAAAACTGCCATTCATTTGGCCATGGAGGATGTTAATCATGATCCTCACCTTCTCAATGGCACACGGCTCATCCTGCACATGCGAGACGCTCTAGGAGATTCTGTCGGTGGTGTGAGCGCCAGTAATTCACTCTTCTCTTTCTTGTTTATGACAATTTGTTAGTTGTGATGGATAGTGCAGGCAAACCAATGTTGTTGATTCTAAAGATCATGCAGCCATTGATCTGCTGAAAGGGGAAGCTATAGCGATAATCAGGTTGCAAAAGTCTCAAGTTGCAGAATTCGTATCAGATGTGGGAGACGCAGGGAATGTGTTGATTGTGTCCTTTTCTGCTACAAGTCTCTTGCTTTCCAACTCCAGATTTCCATACTTTGTTCAAATGGCACGAAGCGATGTGTTACAGATGAAGCCCATTCCAGCTTTTGTAAGATATCATGGATGGAAAAGAGTTGTGGTTGCTTATCCTAACGATGATTTCGGTTTTGGCACCGTGAATTCTTTGAACGATATGCTGAGGGATCTGGGTTCCGAAATAGAATATAAATCGTCAATTTTCCCAAATTCGAGTAGGGAGTCCATAAGGGAAGAGCTCTTCAAGTTGAATAATATGCAGTCTAGAGTGTTTGTTTCTCATATGAACTCTTATGTCAGGATGAAGCTCTTTGCGGAGGTACACAACATTGGAATCATGGGGTCTGGTTATGTCTAGATAACAATTGATAGCTTTACCAGTCTCTTCGATAGTCTGCTCAATACTACCACAATAGCATCCATGGAAGGCATTGTTGGAGTGAAGACTTATGTTCCCAATTCAGAAAAGCTAATGAATTTCACTATACGGTGGAGACAAAAATTTAGAGCTGAGAACCTGGATGAGGATTTCTCCCAGACAGAGCTCAACCAATACGGTCTCCTAGCTAATGATAGTGTGTAGATGGTAGCCAGTGCCATTACTAAATTGACATCTTGTTATACCAGCTTTACCTTGTCAGAGCCTTCTATCCCTCCAGAAGAAGTTGGAAATGCAACGGACTTGACAAGAATCAGGGTGTTTCAACAGGGCCAGCGGCTGTTGTAACACATACTTGTAACGAACTTTACCGGGTTGCACAGGGCTGTTAGTCTTAACAATGGAGAATTATGGGGATCTACTTATGAAATAGTAAATGTAGTAGGAAAAAGCTACTATTCCATCGATTACTGGAGTGTTTCCACTGCCTCCACAGAGTACTGTAGAAAGTCTTAAAACAGTGATTTGGCCAGGGGGGCGCACAAATTCCACGAGGTTGGGTGATACCCACAATGGGCAAAAGGCTTCAAATAGCAGTGCCCATAAAGGATGGATTCGAGGAGTTTTTAACTATCACATATGATAAAAGCCATAACCAGAGCATTGTTACGGGATTCTGTAAGGGTGTATTTGAAGTGGCTCGCAAGAAGCTTGACTATGACCTTCAATATGATCTCATTCCTTATGAGACTAAAACCTGTGGCGATCTTGTCTATCAAGTCTACTTAAATGTTTGTGTCTTGTTCTCATGCTGCAATTTTGATTTTAAAAAACCGTTGACATGCAATTCTAGTTAAAATTTCGAATGATATTGCTGATGAATTTTCTTTATGCAGAAATTCGATGTGGTGGTGGGCGATACTACAATTTTAGAAAATCAAAGCAAGTTTGTGGATTTCACACATCTGTTTGCAGACACTGGTACGTCGATGGTGGTGCCCATGATTACAATTAATGGCAGGAACAATCCGTGGCCATTTCTCCTACCATTTACCCTCAGCTTGTGGTGCACAATGGGGTTATTCTTTGTCTTTACAGGAGTAGTGGTGTGGATTCTCGAGCACAGAATAAATGATGTCTTTGGAGGAGATCTCATCACCCAAGTGGTCACCACTCTATGGTATTAAATGATATTCTTTGATATTTTGCTTTGTCTTCTCAAATTAATAGCTTTATTATATCTATATAAATCTTTTTCACTTGGCTCTTGTTCTAGGTTTTCATTCTCCTCTATTTCTTTCTCTCACAGTGAGTACTCAAATGATAGAGTTATAATGTTCTTCGACTTAAACGTAGCCACAAACATAAATGTCTATAATTTTGCCATCCTACCTGATGAAATAATGAGCCTTTTTATTCAGAAGTTTTTTTCACATCCTTCAATTGTGACGATGTTTTCAAGGGAGGCAATCATCAGAAATGAGAGTAGAATCGCCATTATAATCTGGCTTTTTGTAGTTATGATATTGATGTCGAGCTACACAGCCAATCTCACATCGATCCTCATAGTTCAATAAATGACACCAACGATTACAAGTGTGGACTCCGTGAGAAACAACAGAGTTTCAGTAGGCTACCAAGAAGGGTTTTTCGTTGGCGAGTCATGACTACTTCAGCATATCCAAAAAGAAATTGAAATTTTATTCGACAGAGCCACTGACCAAGGGTCCAGAAAAAGGAGACGTTGCTACTATTTTTGACGAGATCCCCTACCTTCGCCTCTTCTTGTCCCAGCAATGCAGATATGCAATCGTGGGCCTATCTACAGAACTAGTGGTCTAGGATTTGTGAGTTCCCTTCTATTCTTTTTATCTAATTAATACCTGTGTTTTTCATCTACATGAAACAATTCAAGTAGCTATGGTTTTGGTGCAAGTGTTTCTAAAAGACATTTCAAGGGCCCTTTTGTCTCTCTCATGAAAGGTTTTCCTTGTTAGTTTTAGGTAGCTTGGACAACTATTTGTCCTCATGTGATTAATTGGAAAAATAATTGTTAGAGTTACGAAAAATAATTATATGTCAATTAATTGACTCCTTCTAAAAGCCACTAGTAACCTATTGGTTAGGTTGTTTTAATCGAGAAGCAACTAGAAACTTCTTGGTTATGAAGGAACTAGAAACTTCTTGGTTGATTTGTCTTGATCAAGAAGCAACTAGAAACCTCTTGGTTTAAGTAGTATAAAAGGGGATCAAGGGAAGTATTTGGAGAACAAAACAATATAGAGAACAACAAGAGTTGTAGAAGCATTTGCAGTGTTAGCAAATGAGTTTTTAGTAATGAAAAACAATCTTGCAATGTTAGAAAGGGTATAGTGATAGTGTTGGGGATAGTACTAGGGAATATCAGCAGGAGAAATTAGGAGGTTGTCTGAATTCTTCCAGTGAGAGGCAAGGAATTTTATATCTCTTGATTTGTTGAAGTTAAAATATTTTCCATCTGTAGAACTAGTTTTCCCTTAGGAGTTTTTCTAAGAATGATTTGTCCGAAAATATTGTGTTGTTTGTGTTCTAAATTTATTTCTGTATTTTATTGGTGAAGTTGTAGTTGTGTTATTTTTTGATATTAGCCAGAAGTTTATGTTTAGTAGTCTAATAATCGTTTACGATAAGAGATTAATAATCAGTGACTGCAACAGTGTAAATTTTCACATGGTATCAGAGTAGTGTTGAGGGTAGAAGAGATTTTTCCTAGGAAATAAATTGTGATCTCTTTAGTTATTATTGCTATAATCACTAGAGATGGCTTCAACTGGTTTGAGAGATCAGGATAGATTGGATGGTGCCTCGAATTTTGGTGTCTAGAAGGTCATAATTTCTTTATTGTTGGAAGAGAATGGTGTCAAAGATTATGCTACCACTAGTATAGATGTACCTATAGATGTTATACAACTTGCAACATATAAGAAGGATGATGCCAAGGCAAGGAGAATTATCCTTGATGGTGTCAAGGATCATATTGTTCCACATATCAGGGAGCTAGATACGGCGAGGAAGATGTGGGATGTCATTTTGAATTTGTACTAGAATGCTACCACTAATAGGAAGATGATTCTCAGAGAGAAGCTGAAGAATACCTAGATCAACTAGGGAGAAGATGTTACAAGTTACATCAACAAGCTTAGAATTGTCAATGACAAGTTAGCAACTATTGGAGATAGTCTCAATGATGACGAGCTAGTGAGAATAACCCTAAATGGGTTTTCTAAATAGTGGAGTGTCTTCGTTCAAGTTGTCAGTGGACATGATACCTTACCAAGTTGGGATTGACTATCGACTAATTTCACTCAAGAGGAGTTTAGACTAAGTCTTGTCAATGGGGCCAACAAGAGTCAGAAAAGTGAGGTGGAACAGAAAAATGTTGCCCTAGCAGTGAAAGGGAAACCAAAGAAGGGATCTAACTCACAAAGTTAGAAGAAGAAAAAGGACCATTTTAAGGTCAAGTTCTTTGGAAGTCACAAGTATGGTCAATATTTCAGTGATTTCCTAGAAAGGAAGAAGGCAAAGAAGCAGGCGACAACTTCAACAAGTGCAGAAGAACACTCAAGGAGACTGGAAGATGAGTTTGCAATTATAGCTTGTATGATGACCTCAACCTGACAAACCATCTGGCATATAGATAGTGAGGCATCATTTCATATGATAGGAGTTAGAGAGTACTTCTCCAGTTAAAAGGATGAGAACGCCAATATCTAGATTTCTATGGGAAACTTGTCCAAGCTCAACCTAGTTGGGAAAGGTACAATTCAGTTTTAGAGGGAGAATGGAAAGATAATTCCAATTCATGATGTATTGCATGTGCCAGATTTAGGTATGAATTTGATTTATATATCTGTTCTTCAGGATAGAGGGTATAATGTACTCTTTATAGGGATACATGTGTTGATTAAGCAAAAGGATTTGAAATCACCCATAACTATTGGAGTTAGGAGTGGTCATTGTAATAACCTAAAAATGGTCATCTAGACTGTTAGCTCCCTTCTCAGTATTTTGGCTAATTTAATTAATCATTTAACTAGACCAAATTGCTAATGATCAATTAATTTGATTATAACCTATAGTTTGACAATGCTATCCTGAGTTCATTATTTGATTAAAAGAACATGTCCCCTTTTAATTAAATAAAAGACATTATTCTTGTAACCCACTTAAAGTGCACACATAAAGTTCTTTTTCTATTTTGTAATTAAAAGAAAAGGGTTGTGAGACTTTATTCTTATATGAAAAGTCAACTTATTTTCTATTGGTTGACTTGTGTGTGCACACAAATCTCTTCCATTTTTGAATTCAACCGTTGGTCATCCACTATCTCAATCTTATCTCTACTGTTCGTACGACTTTAAAAGGAAGAGAGCTTTCCCCCTCAAGGGGTCCACACTCTTGAGTATTGTTATGCTATAGGATTTCCATTTGGATGCTTGAGAGCTTTTGTGAAGAATATCATTTTCTTGTCTACATTCCTTGCATCCATAGCATTTTGTTGCATGGCATCCTAGTTTAGTTTGCATATAGTGTAGTTCTTTTTGCAAGTAGCTTAGATCACATAGTCTAATTAGCATGGATGTAATACTTTCATTTTTTTATCTTAGTTACATTGTGCATCTCATTTTAGCATAGTTTCATTCTTGCATTGCATGAATCAAGAGTTCTTTGACTCTAGCATTCTTGCTCTTGCTCAAAGAATCTCCCATTTCATGGTTTACTAGCAAGGGTTGCATTCCTAAGGCTTAACTGAGAGCCACTTTATGCTCATTTGTATGTTTTTGCACTCCATGACTAGGGAGCCCTAAGCCACCATTTCAAGCTTTCCAATCTATGGAAAACCTTGGATAGAAAGGTTTAGGGAGTTGCACATTTTATTAGTGTACATTTTTGGCACCCACCGTAGGGCAGAACAGTGGGTTTTGTTCTTAGTTTTGCTATTGTCGTCATTGTTTTCATTTACTATCCTACATTTTCTTTTTTTTTCTAATAGTTGCAATTATGGGCAACATTTTTTCAATTTTGTACAACAGTTCGCATTACTGTCGTGCAATACTTCTTTTGGAAATAGTGTTGTACAGCCATACTGGATTCTACCACCTCTGTATTCAAATATTTGTCATCTAGCTAAAGAAAATATATCACACAGAGAAGTTCTATCACACGGTTATACTGAGAAGTATCGTGCAACAATCTTCCAATGAAAATCATCGCCTAACAGATATTGCTTGTTGCTTGAAGTGTTCTAGTCAGTTTTCAACTGTTGCTGGCTGGTTGCTAGTTTTTACAATTCTTTAAACTATTTTATAGAGGTCCATTTATAGGTTTCCTTTTGTCCTTAGAGATAACCTCTGGTGCTAACGGTTGTGGTTACATGTTTCCATTTTGAAAAACTTGAAACATTGCTTAAAAGAATGCATGTCAAAGCTCCAAAAGCAAAAGGGCTACTAATAGTTGTTTGTAGGGCTGCCTGACACATAAAAACCAAACATTTTCTTATTTTTTTATTTCATGTGTGGCATATAATAGTTGTCCATTTTTAGGCAGATTAAACTTGTGATTAAGGTTCTTTGGTGATAGGAGAGTACGCTCTTCACCCTTGCAATGAATCAAAAATAATGACCCACCTTTGGATTTCAAAAAAAAGAGGGTAATTCAATCTTCTTAGTGTGTTTGGGGGAAGCAATCAAGGTAGGAGAGTATGCACTTCACCCTTTAGGTGAATCAGAAATTTTACCCTTGAGAGTGAATCCATTTTGTGATAGTTGGGATCCTTTAGAGGGCCTACTCTTGGACAACCTCAGAGGAATGACCCAAGTGGAGACAAGCAAATTACTTGGCTCTTCCAACCCACTATAAACTGAAGGCTATCGAGGACACAAAACCTTAGTAGACATAGTGTTTGTCTTCACTTAGTGTGATCACTTATGGGATTGCGACCATAGGGAGATCACTAGGAAAGAACGCTTAAGGTGCTCTTGTGGCCATGAGGAATGTTACCCACTACAAGGTGGGGTGTCCCTTAATTGGGTCCAAGAGGAACACTATGAATGGAAGCCTTATCTAGACACCCTAAGTTAGTATCCACCCTATTTTTTCACTCAACTTCTTGGTGCAAGGATCGATCCTAGTGGACTATCCAGATCACCCCAAGATTTACACTCACCATATGTGTTCCCTTGGTTGTGCTTATGAAAATTCTATGAAAAAGTCAATATCTCTTATGGGTGACCACTTGGTGTGAAACAAAGAGGCATCAAGCATCGGTCAAGTTGTTGAGTAATGAACAATGACCTTAAGGTAGATTGCTTGGCTACTATTTTCGAATGTGTTGACTAGTGTTAACATTCTTGCACATCAAACAATCGTGGTAATATTAGTAGAAAGGCTATTATGATATCACAAGTGCATGTTGGCAAGGTTTTTTTTACTCTTGTTCAACTATTTGAAGACATGTTAAAACACTTACAATTTTTAAACCTTGCTGATAACCGACACAAACTAGAAACATACATTGTTTGATTCAAAAAATCACTTGATTGTCAAGATTGAAACACAAATTTTGGAGTCAAAATTGGTCTTTTGTACACACAAACTAGCACTTCATCGCCTAGTCTTTGAAGAAAATATCATGCAATTGTAAGTTTCCAAAATTTTATCGCCTGATTGTTGTGAGTTATATCACCCTTGTATACTGAGGTCTATCGCATCGCTTTGTGTGAACTATCATTTGCAAGAAAAGTATCGCCCTCCTATTCTAAAGAGTATAGTACAACATTTTATGCTATCCTACTGTCACCTGGTAACTGAGAAAGTATCCCCTGGAACTATTTCTTGCCAAAACAGCATCTGCATTCTAGTGTTTCTAGTCTAGGGTGTGTTGCTTCCATCTCCTAGGTCCTGGTCACACATCCATATGTTAGGAAGTTGTCCTAGGTTGAAAAGATGGGTTTAGTCTATCAGATGTAAGTCTTCAAACATCACTGATAACTCACTTGTCAAAATCCAGTTATCGTTCTTTTTGGCTACTTGCTATCGAGCTTCTTACTTGCTTACTTGGCTCGAGTCACCAGTGCTGTAAATTCTTGAGCATTTTTTGACAAGCCATCTATCACACCTTGACAAGTGACTAATATTGACTATAAAAGCTTCAAATCTGACTTACTTTTCTTATCATATTAAACAAAGACAAGTACTTACATGTCAGTTACAACTAGATTTCAAGTTGGGAGTGGTAGCCACACCCCTTTTATTTTCAAACAATTAGAAACCCCACCTAGATGTCCTCACAGACAACCTTGTGTGGTAGCCCTGAGCCTATTGAAATGCAAACATCTAACGTTAGGCATAATCTGCTTTATAGTTTTGAAAACCCATTTGGCACACCTTGCAAGACACCTAAGGGTGAAAATAGTTTGGTCACCATGGTACACCATGATGAAGTCCAACGTCATTTAGAGGAACAAGAATGTGAAAATCAAAGGATCTTTGAAGCCATGTATGCTAGGGAATAAGAACATCAACAAGTTGAAAATAATAGCAATACCCACCATAAAGGGAACAAGGGGACTTGCTCTCAAAATCCTTTTGGTGGTAATGATGGCAACAACACACCTCCAAGAATACCTAGAGTCACCATGGGCACATGCCCTTCTCATCACAAAAGTGATGAAGAAGTAACTAGCAAAGATGTTATAAAATTCCAACAAGATTGTTTTGCTCAAAAACTGATGCTTAGAGCTTTAGAGGAAAGCAAAAACCAATACTTCCGATACATAGCAGCAAGAGGATGGAAACTTTCCCAAGATTTTGATATAGAATGCATAAGTCAAAAATGAGAACCCACTGAAGCTGAAATATTAAGGGAAGAGATACAAGAATTGATAGTGGATGTTCACATCACATGACTAGAGATAAAAGTAAGGTCATTACCCTAAATTGTTATGATGGGAATAGTGTAAGATTTGGTAATGAGGCACCATGTTTGATAAATGAATAATTTTCTACCAAACTCACAGATAAGATAATACAGGATGCAAGGTTGAGTTTGAAAACAAGATTGCTAAGATATATGACACCAATGTGAAACTGATTGGAAAGGGTGATCAAACTAGGAGTAATCTATTATATCTTGATATAGATGATGCTACTTGTCTAGTTGTGAAATTTAATGATGTATGGTTGTGGCACAAAAGGTTATGTCGTGATAATTTTAATAATCTGATTCGTATCAGTAATGTGAGAAAAGTTAGAGGTTTGCCTAAGTTGAAGAAGTTTGATAATATAATGTGCCAACAATGTTAGTTAGGAAAAATGAAAAAGTCAAGTTTTAAGAGTAAAATGCATACCTCTAAAGGAATACTAGAGATTGTTCATACTGACTTGTGTGGACCAATTGAGGTGCAAAGATACAAATGAGATAAGTATATTGTGTTGTTTGTTGATGATTATTCTAGAATGATGACAATTATGTTTCTAAAATAGAAATCTGATACTTTCCAAATGTTTAAGTGGTACTTAGCAAGAGTTGAGAAGAAAATAGATAAAAGTTTGAAGTGTTTGAGGTCTGACAGAGGAGGACAATTTACATCAAATGAATTCTAGATGTTTTTTAATGATAGAGGAATTAAAAGCCATACATCTGCCCCTAGAACACCTCCAAAAAATGAAATAGCTTAAAGGAGGAATAAATCCATAATGTATTGTGCTAGAACACTCATGATGGAGAAAAATGTTTTTTGAAATACTAGAGAGAAGCTGTAAGTACAACTATCTATACCTTGAACCGTATACAAGTAAAATACTTTAAGGTATTTGGAAGCAAATGTTACATTCTCAAAGACTTTAGGAATGGTAAACTAGATGCAAAAAGTGAAGAAGGTATATTTGTAGGATACTCCACAAGAAGTAAAGCTTATAAGTGTTTAAATGCTAACACTAACAAAGTTGTGGAAAATGCAAATGTAAATGTTGATGAATATACAAAAGTATATGAGGCTAAACCTATGAAAGAACCAAAAGAATGAAAATCATTTGTATACTCTTATGAAGGTACATGCCTATTGAAGAAGATGCTACAAATCAACGTACAAATCAATAGCAAGTTTCAATGACTATCAGGTCACATAAATATGAATGCTGAGTTGCATTCAAGAACTAAGCTACATTTAGATGTCGAGTTACAAAATGAAGTTGAAGCACATTCAAATTTTGAGATTAGTGGAGATGCTGAGCTACATGATAGAGATGTACACAATGACTCTAAAGTTGAAAGACAAATTGAAGAAACTAGAGCTGAACCAAGATTGTCTAAATATGTTAAGAGACATCATCCTGCTGCACAAATTATTGGAGATAAAGATGCTAGACCAATGACAAGAAACATATTGAGAAATGGTACATGCTTACTGAGCATGAAGCAACCCAAATCAGTAAGAGATGCATTAGAGGATGTGGACTAGAGTAAAGCCATGGAAGAAGAGATTGAAAAAATTAAGAAAAACAAAACGTGGACTCTAGTTCCTGGACCAGAAGATAAAAATGTGATTGGCACCAAGTGGGTATTCAGAAACAAGCTAGATTAAAATGGTGAAGTCACAAGAAATAAGGAAAGATTAGTTTGCAAAGGACATACACAAGAAGAAGGAATTGACCATGGAGAGACATTTTCCCTCGTTGCTAGATTGGAAGGAGTAAGAACTTTACTTGCTTATTTTGCATACAAAGGTTTCAAAGTTTATCAAAAGGATGTTAAATCTGCATTTTTGAATGATATATTAGAGGAAGAAGTTTACATAGAATAGCCAAAAGATTTTGTTGATGTTAACAACAAGAACATGGTATGTAGATTAAAAAAAGGTAAATATGGTTTGAAACAAGCACCAAGAGCATGGTATGAGAGACTTCATAAGTATAATGTGAAGATTAGATTTGAAAGGACTCATGATAAAAACAATCTATACATGAAGACAGAAAAAGGAAAAGGTATTTTTTTATCTAAAATTTTTATTGATCATATCATATTTGGGTCAAGATGCTTTATGTAAGGCTTTTGCAAATGAAATGAAGCAAGAATTTGAAATGTCTATGTTTGGAGAGATCAAGTTCTTTGTGGGTTTGCAAATATATCAGATGAAATATGGTATATACATCACTTAGTCAAAGTATGTCAAGGAAATACTAAAAACTTTTGGATTGAAGGATTCCAAACCAATAAGTACACCAATGGTAACAAGACACAACATATCAAAGAATGATGATTAAGCTAAGGTGAATCAAACATTATACAGGTCTATGATTGGAAAATTACAATATGTAGTACATAGCATACCTGATATTGCATTATTTGTAAGGATAGTTGCAAGATTCTTTGCTAATCCTAGGGAGAATCATTTGATGTTTGTAAAGAGGATAATGAGTTATTTGAAGGGAATAGAGGAGTATGGTTTATACTATAAGAAAAATGAGAAATTTGAATTAAGAGCCTACACTAATGCTAATTGGGTTGGAAACATTGATGATAGAAAGATCACTAGTGGAGGATCATTTTTCTTAGGCAAGAGGTTGGTTACATGGACTAGCAAGAAATAAAACTATACCTCACAATCCACTTCTAAAGATGAATATGTTGTTGCTACTGTAAATTGTACAAACATTGTATGGATCAAACAACTACTCAAAGGTATGAAGGAAGATATCGCATAATCTATAACACTTTATTGTGATAATACAAGTGCTATAAATATATCAAAGAATCATGTGATGCACACAAAGACTAAGCACATTACAATCAAGTATCATTACTTGAGAGAGTTAGTTCAAGATAAAGAGGTGAAGATGGAATATGATAATACCAAAGAGAAAATTTCTGACATCTTCATAAAAGCATTACCTAAAGATGCTCATGAGTATCTAAGAGGTAAACTAGGGCCGATACCCTTATCAAAGGCTAAGTAACAAAAGGAGTGCCCTACATCAAACAAGTTTCTTTTCAAATAGTACAAATTGATGCAGAGGATTTTACTTTAGGAGTTGCCTAATATAATCAAAGAACTGAAACTTCAAATTAGTCACAAGCAAGGTGATAAAGGAAGAAACTAAAGAAGCTTATATTTGCATGTTAAAATGACTAGTCTTTGACATTATTGTCAATGAGAGAGATAGTTACTGATCAAGGGAAATGTAAGAAAGAGGGAGATAGTTATTGATTAGGACTTATATAAGAGATTGAAAATTTAACAAAGAGGGAGAAATCCTATACATCTACCTAGTAATAGGGAGATAGAAGAAGTAATTTAGAGGGGGTTATAAAGAAAAGTTTTGTAACCTATTCAAAAGATGGAAATTGTTGATAGAGGGAGAGATTTCAATACAAGGAATTATTTTCTTTTTGGTATTTTGTTAGTTTTACTATTTTAACCTAATCAGTTTGGTTTTCCATCAATGCCAAAGAGGGAGATTGTTGAGAATAGATTGAAGAAGACAGTTAAAGAGGGAGATTCTAGAGAATAGATTGGTATAAATATGATTAATATGCTTCAATCATTATTTTTTCACTAATGTCAAACCTACTATTTGCTAGGAAGACAACTACTTATATGATTTAAGTACTATTACTTATTTGATTGATGAAGAGCATTTGATCAAAAGATGTAACAATAGCACCTAGAGGAAAGGTTGAGTTATGATTATGTAAAGGAGTAAAAAAATTAGTTAAGATAGTGATGACATGATGTATTGATAATCTACTTAAGATTACAAAGTTTAATTACACTAAGAAAGTTTAGAAGAAAAAGTTACACAAAGTTTGACTACAAAGCTTGACCGAGTGGATAGTTGGAGCCGAGCAAAGTCAGTGCAAGTCAAGTAAAAAATCAATTGGAGCCAAGTAAAAGTTTATTCTACTATATTCTGAGAAAAATATTGGATGCCAAATAAAGTTTAGTTGATGTCAAGCACCAGTAAATTTTAGTTCGCGCTGAGTAATTTCATAAAGGATGCCAAGCAATGCAGTATGTGTCAAGCATCAGAAGCCAAATAATGTTGAGTGGCTGCATTATTTGAAAGATCATGAAATTGATTGATCTGAGCTAACAAGTTTGTTTTCTTGGATTATGTGAACTAGGTGGAAGATAAGATTGTTGAGCTAGTGGCACTAAATTCAAGGTAAACTATTCTAAGGCAAATTCAAAGAGGATTTGAGGAGAAGTTTCTAGAAGAGATATGGAACAAGGGGTAGATTCATCGTATCCTACCTAATCCATCTTAACCCTAAATTGGAAGATGGAGAATGAGTGAAAAATAATCTTAATTTCCTATTTATAGGAATGGCTAACCAGAAGCAAAGGTTGTCATGTGTGAGAACCTAAGGAAGACAAGGAGTCAAGGGTTTTGGTTCATCAAGTGACCTAAGAGAAGAGTCTAGATTGGCATGTTAAGCAAGAAGGATTAAGGGTATGAATGCTTGAAGGGTGAAAAAGCTATTAGAACTACAATGAGTGAAGGCCAAGCAGAATGGAGGACTAAAATAGAGATCTGTAATCTACAAATGGAGTTGTAAGTTGTTATCAGATCAAGCCTTATTATTACTCTTTAATAATTGTATCATTCTACAATAAATCCTTTGGATTAAGGTTAACCTAATAGTCCTTTGTAAATCCTTTAATTGGGTGGCATTCCAAGTGAATGATCTAAAGTTCTCTAACAAGGTTCACTCCTAATAGGGTGATTAAAATCCTTTAATAGGGTCACATTTAACAGTGTGTATTGTAACCCTTAACAAGGTTGGCCTTTCACAGGGCATCACTTCAGAAGAATGAAAAAGGGTAGCATGTTACTAGTGGTTTTTTCCAAACTGGATTTCCACATAAATCATTATGTCAAGTGTGTTGATGAATCTATTATGTTTCATGTTTACATTTCTACAAGTTCATTTGATAGTAGCCTACAAGTTTAAAGTGATTGCATAATCTTATGGATGCATGCATGATGATAAACATTTTATGGGTTCACTAAGTTATGTAAAGTTTTATATATACATTTGGACCTTAGATAACCGATTCACCCCCCCACCCACAACCTTTAGTTATTCTAAAAGTATTCCAACAATTGTGCTGTGCTTCTAGGAATTATCACACCTCGCTTAACTGTTGCCATAGCTTTTCTAAAAGATTGCAAATAAAGATGAAACTCAACATGATTTCAACAACAACAAGTTTCACATACCATATTTATGCATACAAAACATAGGCACAACCTCTTAAACATTCTTTGGTGAACTTTCACATTTAAAAATTCCTTTTTGAAAGCTTCAAATAATTCACTTTGTGTTGTGTATACAAATTGTTTTGGATGTACTATTTTCATCCCTGTCTCTTCATCTTTGATCTATATAGTGTCTCTTCTATTTGTGTGACTGACTGGTCCAATATTGTACAACCTGTCTTCTAACATCTTCAGAAATTCTATCCTTTTGAGGGATTCAAAAAATATTAACTCTGTTCTTTTCAATGTTCTCATCAATCAAATTTCACCTTTTTATGTATCTTTGAATAGTTCTTCTATATAGATTGAGCATTTCAAAAATTGATCGAACTTGGTTTTTTTGTGACAAGTCCTTTTTCGTAATCATACTCATCAATACTCTCTGTGCAGCACTTAAATCAGCTACTCAACTTCTATCAGATGTAAGTCTTCAAACATCACTGATAACTCACTTGTCAAAATCCAGTTATCATTCTTTTTGGCTACTTGCTATCGAGCTTCTTACTTGCTTACTTGGCTCGAGTCACCAGTGCTGTAAATTCTTGAGCATTTTTTGACAAGCCATCTATCACACCTTGACAAGTGACTAATATTGACTATAAAAGCTTCAAATCTGACTTACTTTTCTTATCATATTAAACAAAGACAAGTACTTACATGTCAGGTACAACTAGATTTCAAGTTGGGAGTGGTAGCCACACCCCTTTTATTTTCAAACAATTAGAAACCCCACCTAGATGTCCTCACAGACAGCCTTGTGTGGTAGCCCTGAGCCTATTGAAATGCAAACATCTAACGTTAGGCATAATCTGCTTTATAGTTTTGAAAAACCATTTGGCACACCTTGCGAGACACCTAAGGGTGAAAATAGTTTGGTCACCATGGTACACCATGATGAAGTCC
This sequence comes from Cupressus sempervirens, assembly GCA_028749045.1. NCBI lineage: Eukaryota > Viridiplantae > Streptophyta > Pinopsida > Cupressales > Cupressaceae > Cupressus > Cupressus sempervirens. The sequence continues at coordinate 95,427,346 of CM053787.1, read as the reverse complement.
AACGTCATTTAGAGGAACAAGAATGTGAAAATCAAAGGATCTTTGAAGCCATGTATGCTAGGGAATAAGAACATCAACAAGTTGAAAATAATAGCAATACCCACCATAAAGGGAACAAGGGGACTTGCTCTCAAAATCCTTTTGGTGGTAATGATGGCAACAACACACCTCCAAGAACACTTAGAGTCACCATGGGAAAATGCCCTTCTCATCACAAAAGTGATGAAGAAGTAACTAGCAAAGATGTTATAAAATATCAACAAGATTGTTTTGCTCAAAAACTGATGCTTAGAGCTTTAGAGGAAAGCAAAAACCAATACTTCCGATACATAGCAGCAAGAGGATGGAAACTTCCCCAAGATTTTGATATAGAATGCATAATTCCAAAATGAGAACCCACTGAAGCTGAAATATTAAGGGAAGAGATACAAGAATTGAGGAAACAATTTACACAACTACAAGTTTCAAAAGAACTGTCGAAAACTTCATTTGTTGAATCAATATGTGCACTTCCATTTGATAGGAGTCTCTACATGCTACCATTTCCTAAGGATATAGAGGTTCCTATTTATGAAAAAAATGATGGAAATGTTGATCCTCATGATCATGTGAGGAATTTTTGTGTTCTTAGCATGGATTTTATGCATGAAGAAACCTTTCTTATGAGGTTATTCCCTAGGAGTCTAAGACGGCAATCGATGGAATGGTTCACCAAATTGAGTCCTCCCATTAAAACATTTGATGAGCTTGCACAACATTTTATCCAGCAATACTCCTATAATATTCAACATCCTATAACAGTGCTAGACTTATGCAACATCAAACAAAAATTGGGAGAACTTTTCACAACATATCTTCAATGATGGAGGTCATTATACTCTTGTTATCCCCGGCAAGTTCTTGAGGCTGAAAAAATTGATATATTTGTAACTACACTCCTACCAAAATTATACTTTGATTTAAGGAAACAACTATTCACATGATTCAATGCCATGGTTGAGAGTGTGTATTGTTTGCTCAAAAATTGATGCTTAGAGCTTTAGAGGAAAACGAAGACCAATACTTTCAATACATGGCAGCAAGAGGATGGAAACTTCCCCAAGATTTTGATATAGAATACATAATTCCAAAATGAGAACCCACTGAAGCTGAAATATTAAGGGAAGAGATACAAGAATTGAGGAAATAATTTACACAACTGCAAGCTTCAACAAAACCAGTGAAAACTTCATTTGTTGAATCAATATGTGCACTTCCATTTGATAGGAATCTCTACATGCTACCATTTCCTAAGAATATAGAGGTTACTAAGTATGACAAATACAATGGAAATGGTGACCCTCATGATCATATGAGGCATTTTTATGCTCTTAGCATGGATTTTATGCATGAAGACACCTTTCTTATGAGGTTATTCCTTAGGATTCTAAGAGGGAAAGCTATGGAATGGTTCACCAAATTGAGTCCTCCCATTAAAAAATTTGATGAGCTTGCACAACATTTTAACTAGCAATACTCCTATACTATTCAACATCCTGTGATAGTGCTAGACTTATGCAACATCAAACAAAAACCAAGAGAACCTTTCGCAACATATCTTCAATGATGGAGGTCATTATACTCTCTCTATCCCCGACAAGTTCCTGAGGCTGAAAAAATCAATATTTTTGTCAATATGCTTGTACCAAAATTATACTTTGATCGTAGGAAACAAATATTCACATCTTTCAATGCCATGGTTGAGAGTGTGTATCCTATTGAAGATGTTGCTATCAAAAGGGGTGATATTTTCATAAACAAGGACAAGAACAACAATGGAAATGGTAAAGACAAAGGTAAACCTTGGAATAAAAACAAATACATTGTCAATGATGGAGTAGTGGATAGTCCTAAGACCAAGGAACCTGTGTTTAATCTTTCTACTACTATCTACACCAAAAAGCAACAAGAAAATGTGAAATCACAAACATTTGACAAGAACTCTTAGTCTACTAAGAAACGACATGTTTATACGCCAATGGTTGAGCCCTATGAAACGGTCATGAAAAATTTGATTGCAAACAAGCTAATTACTTTGCCAAACAATTCCTATCCCTATAACCCACCCATCAAACCCCCGTGGTGGAGGGAGGATCATATCTATAGTTATAATTGAAGCAAGGGTCACAACACTGAAAATTGTTTCAAGCTCAAGGATATAATTCAAAATCTCATTAAGGTAGACAAATTTGTCATAGATGGTCTCACCAAGAATGTTGATCTCAAAGATTTTAAGCAACCCTTACCAAAATATGAGAAAAGTGAAACCTCTAAGGCTACTAAAAAGAATCATGATGCCAAGATTAGCTACACTTATGCTGACACAAACAATGTTATAGGCATGCTTGAGCCCATTGAGTATTTGTGCATGGAAAATTCCAATGATGACAACCAATATGTAAATGAATGACCCAAAGTTGTCTTAAAAATGCACAATGTTCCTCATGATGCTAGACCTAAGGTGGTGCTCCAGGTGACCAATTCATTTTCATCCCAAAGTGAACCACTTAATGTCATTACTAGGGGGAAATCTAAGGTTATCCTAAAAGTAACCCAAGATCCTAAGAATACTTCATCTTCTAAACAACCAATTGCTTCCAGGATCTCCAATTATGACATTGTCAGCCAACTACAATGTACCTTGACTCAAATCTCCATTTTTGAGTTGTTGGAATTATCTTCTTTACACAAAGATATCCTCGAAAAGGCTTTACGTTCTGCCAATGTTCCCATAGATATTGACACAGAACGATTCCAGGCTATGGTGAACCATATTTCTTCACCTCACTATATCACCTTTTCTAAAGAAGATGACCGATCTCTTAGTCATCCACACAACCTTGATCTCCATGTTGAAGTCCAAATTTTTCACACTCATGTTTGTCGAGTCTTGATAGAAAATGGTGCAGGGGTAAATATCATCTCATTCAATGTAATCCAATAGTTGGGCATGTTTGAATTTTCCATTGACCCTAAACAAAAGATCACTATAAAAGCTTATGACAAGGTTAAAAGACCTCCCAAAGGTCTAATTGTGCTTCCAATTAGAGTCGGTCTAGTTGAGAAGAATGTCATCTTTCAAGTCCTAGATATATCCCTTGCATATATTTTTTTGTTAGGATGCCCATGGATTCATGACATGCAAGATGTGCCTTCTACATATCACCAGTGCATCAAATTCCCTTTTAATGGTACTGAAGTAGTCCTCGATGACAATTCAATGTCTAGCAACATGTTGTTTGCTGCTAAAACACTGGTTCCACATAATCACTCTTCTCATGAGTAGATATATTCCTTTATAGAGTGTGAAAAGAGACTAAAGATGATGATCCTTGGCATGGGTGAATATACTTTAGATTCTATTGCTACTTTACCAATTTCTTGTTGGTCGTATGGGAGGCCATCTCCTAAAAAGAAACCTTCTACGTCTGCCATGACTCTTTTTGGCACTTTTTTCCAATCCTCAATTCCCTTGGAAGTAGAAAAAGAAGAACAAGCTATTAAAGATTGGATATATAAGGGAGAGGAAGATGAAGAAGATATTACAGTTGCCACTCCCATTTCTCCCAAACGAAATGGAAAAGGATATAAGATGCTTGCAAACATGGGCTATCAAGGTCATGGGTCTTTAATTGGTAACAAAAAACCTCTAGCTAAACCTTTAAGTCGTACTCAAGGTCATGATGCTTGAGACACTGCTAGTTTAGGATTTGGGCTAGAGGATAATATGCTAGCATCTACTCAAAATGTGCCCATATCTAGCGAATTAGAGGACGAGGATTCTCCCTTTGTTGTTGCCACTTCACAAGATGAAGACTTTATACCTATAACCTCTCTTCTTTGGGGAGAAGAAACATTCACTATTGATAATAATAATGAGGCCTCCACCTCTAGACAACTAGAACAGGATGAATCTGACCCTAGAGATTTAAATAGAGGATGGATTAGATAAAATATTGCCCATCTAATTGCTAGAGATCAAAGTATAGACTCTCAGGAGTATGAATGGGAAATTTTATTAGACACCTCTTATGAGCTCAAGGTTGATGTCATTCAAACTTATGCAATTCAACCAAACACGGTAGATGAGTCTAGTGTAGGGTCCGATGAGTTTTTCTCGCAAAATGCTTTAGTGGACCGCACTAGTCACTCTAGGACTATTCTTGATCTTGATAACTTTGCAACGTTCAATATAGGCTCAACTACGCATGTCACCAAAGATGACTCTTTTCACATCAATAACCTCGAAGCTTCTACCTCACTCTCATTGATTTATCCTAATCTTATAGACTAATGCATTCAACATCAAACACTAGAAATACAGTCTTTTTGAAATGACTATGAGATCATTTGTTACCTAAATGTCATTGAACTTGTCACTTCTTCGACCAATGAACCCACAATTTACATGATAGAATCAAATATCAACTACCTTAGTCATAAAATCAAAAGAAGAAAAAAAATGGTCAGATGGCAAAAACCACATTGTGGTAGTATCTGAACCTAAAAATAGTAAAAATAAAGACGTATCTAATGGTGAAAACCTCTTTGAGGCACTTGCAGATGAGGTACTTGGTAGTTTTCCAAGCTATTTTCAAGATAGATCATCAATTCTCATTGAACCTACATAGCCAATCAACTCGAGGACAGAGGAATCTCCTAAAAATTATTCATGTAGCTCAATCATTGTCAGCTAAAGAAAAGGAGCAATTTGCCCAATTTTTTCAAGATAAGAAGATCAATTTTGCATGGACATACTTGGACATGCCTGGGCTCAACATAGATCTTATCATGCATCATTTGTCTATTTCTCCTAATATCAAGCTTGTTAAACAAAAATTGAGAAAGATGCATCCCCATGTAGCCTTGTTGGTGAAAGCAAAATTGGAAAAACTATTGAGCACAAATTTTATCAGAGCTATTAACTATGCAAAATGGATTTCAAACATTGTACTTGTATCCAAAAATCATAAAACCATCTAAGTTTGTACTAATTTTGGAGATCTTAACAAAGCATTCCCTAAGGATGATTTTCTACTACCCAGCATCGATATGATAGTAGACATGACTATGGGTTATGAAATATACTCCCTTATGGATGGATTTTCTGGGTATAACCAAATTAAGATAGCTCCAACTAATCAAAAAAAGATAGCCTTTACATGTGCATGGGTTACTTTCTATTGGAACAACATGCCTTTTGGATTCAGGAATGCTAGTGCTACCTATCAAAGAGAAATGACCAGCATATTCCATGATATGATGCATAAAAAATGGAAGACTACATTGATGACACATTGGAAAAATCTAGAAAACAAGACACACATCTTGATGACCTTAGTTTGATATTGGACCATATGGGAAAATTTCAACTTAGGTTAGACCCAAAAAAGTCTGCCTTTGGTGTCACTTCTAGAAAATTGCTAGGCTACATTATCTCAGCAAAAGGTATTGAGGTTGATCCTAAAAAAGTCTAGGCTATCATGGATATGCCTCCACCAAAAAATATTAGTCAACTTAGAAGTCTACAAGGACATCTATAATCCATAAGAAGGTTTATTTCTCAATTGGCTAATAAAGCTCAACCTTTCAACAATAATTTGCATAAAGGTTCTACCCATATCTGGAATGACAAGTGTCAACAAAGTGTAGATGAAATCAAAGGATACTTGGCAAAACCTCTAGTTTTGATGCCACCTATTCCAAGAAAACCTTTGATCTTGTATATCTCAGTTATAGCTTCTTCTCTAGGAGCATTATTAGCCCAAAGTGATGAGACTAGTAAATAATGGGCTATCTATTATATTAGTCAAACTTTGGTTTCTTATGAGATGAACTATACTAGCATCGAGAAAGCTTGTCTTGCAGTGGTCTTTGCTTCTCAAAAGATTTGACATTATATGTTGGCACATACAGTCCACCTAGTTGCTAAAATTGATCCTTTGAAATATCTATTGAGAAATGCTACACTTACTGGTCGCCTAGCTAAATGGATGATGATCCTTTTAGAATTTTCCATTCAGTATGTCAAACGTAAATCCATCAAATGGAAAGCTATAGTTGATCAACTAGCTAATTTTCCTCTAGAGGATACAACACCCATACAAGCTAAATTTCTAGACGCATCAATTATGTACATCATTGAGAGAACTTGGAAAATGTTCTTTGATGGTTCTTACACATAGAATGGAGCTAGAGCAGGTGTTTTATTTGTTTCTCCTCGTGGATACATGATTCCCAAATCTTACAAACTCCTATTCCCTTATACAAACAACATTGCAAAATATGAGGCACTCACAAATGGGATCAAATGGCTTTTGAATGGAGAATAACTAAATTACATATTTATGGATATTCTCAACTTGATATAACCTAAGTGAGCAATGAATATCAAACAAAGGATAACAAGTTGATCCCCTATAAGAAGCTAATAGATGCCCTAAGAAACTATTTCACTTTTGTGACATTCTAGCAAATTCCTAGAGCAAAAAACAAGGTTGTTGATGCTATGGCCACTCTAGCATCTATTCTTCAACTACAAGAACATGAGTCACATTTTGAGTTCCTAGTAGAAGAACTGCATCATTCTGCCTATGATTCCTCTGATAATGAAGTAATCTACACCATTTTAGGTCATGATTCCTCCTACTATGCGGCCATATTCTCTTACCTATGTGATTAAAATGTTCCTAAGAACCTCACGCACAACCAAAAATGCCAATTCCTTTTTAATGCCTCGTGTTACACTTTGGTCTCTGGTGACTTATATAGGAAGGGTCTAGAGGGAACATTGCTTAGGTGTTTAGAACTAGAAGAGTCTAAAAAGGCACTTCCTAAAGTCCATGACAATATTTTTGTGGCACATTCTAATGGCCTTGCACTTGCTCAAAAGCTCCTTAGCGCAGGTTATTACTAGCTAACTATAAAAGCTAATGTTGTTTGTTATGACAAGTCTTGTGAAAAATTTCAACTCCATGTAACTTAATTCATGTTCCTAGATGTGAGTTGATTCCTTCCATGATATATTGGACATTTCAACAATGGGCCTTTCACTTGGTTGGAAAAATTCACCCAAGTTCATCTAGTGATCACAAGTTCATCATTAAAAAAATTGAGTATTTCACCAAATGGGTTGATACACATTTCTTAACTTGGGATTGTTTCGTGTCCTTGTCTTGGGGGCACAACTACTTAGCCTACTTGAGGTTTCCTTTTACATTAGGGTTTCTTTGACAACTCACAAAATAATGTCTCTTAACACTATCCCCACCTTAACATTAAGTGTTTCTCAACACTTTTCAAATAGTTTACCTATGGTCTCTAATGTCGCGATATTTCTCACTATCAGAATCAAGTCTTGAGGAAATGCCCAAGTAACTTACACACATGCACTTAAACACATAAACGAGTGAGCTATGCTAACCTTTATTTACTTTGTGTGTTGTCTATGATGATTTCTTTGACATGTGTTCCCTCCCTAATAGTCTCTCAAGGATGACATTGACTAGAAAGACTGGGGACATGGGGCACATTTTCTTGATTTTTTCTTGTGGGTGTACTTTATCTATCTATAGTTTTTTAAGCATTCATGATTGTCCTACTTGAAATATAAACGTATCATCTTTGACTATTTTTTGCAAGACCACACTTAGGAGTTATCCTGACACTTATGCCTTGATACAGGTGTAATCTTGATATACTAAACTTAGGGAATATAATTGCATAGTCATCTTGACGTCTATGTCTTGGATGCTTAGATTGGATTTCCACATACCTATCTGATATCGATCATATTCATATCCTCATAGTTATACTAGTGATGGTTGTATGATCTCATAATGTCCCTACTAAGTGCTCAATGATGAACTAAGAGTCCAAATGTTATGTGTCCCTTGCTAGTAAACCACTTTGCATATTAGCTTGCATTTTAGGTTCATTTTTCTAGTCTAGTCTTGCATTCTTGCATATGGGGAGAGTTATCTTTCTATCCTTTAGCAAACACATCAGCTAACTACTTTCATGTCTTTCTTTGCTTTCTTTATCATTTCATTCACCTTCTTGATCTTTCATTACATATCTATCTTACTATCTTGTCATCACAAGGGGTTAATCTAAACATCATATTCAATCTATCCAAGTGTTACATATTTTTAGAAACATAAAGTCTATATCATACACATGAGAGTTAAAAAAATCATATATAAGAGAGATACATGAGCATAAGTATCCAAACAAATTCATACATGAGCAAGAAATAGAGACTGAAACATCACATGAAAATTAAAATGCTGAAACATCCATTTGAGACAAGTACACAAGACTGCCAATCAAATCCATTATCTCATATATATATATATATATCAATGTGTCACAATACATATACAAAATTGAGATCCAAAATCTAAATATCTACCTACCTACTTTGAGTAATCAGGAATTCCCTACCTTGGTGGCACTACACCCTTGTAGGTGGCATAATAGTAGGTGACACAGGCACCATGATGAGCTGCCTCTTGCCTCATAGCATCCTACTCCCTATGGAGCTCATCTCCTCGCACCCACTCATCTGCTAATCTTGCACTACAATTGCCACTTGAGTTGCCTATAGCTCCACCTCTAAAGTATAGATCCATGCGTCTTGATCATCACCTCCCCTAGCTAGCTGCTTTGGCTCTACCTTTGCTCTCCCCACTCACTGTCACTTCAGTGGCACCTCCTACTCCTCCTCCATCTCCCTCATAGCCTATGCCCATGTCCTCCTCCTCCCTAATCGAGATCCCTCTCCAATCTCCATCTATCTCACACCCCTACCTTGACCTAAGCCTCCACCACCTCCATGTCCCCCTCTGACAAGTAGCACATCAAGCTCTATAACTCATGGGAATGGGTGCTTCTATCTCTCATATAAGTATATAAGATCTACCTCTGCATCTACCACATCTGGGAAATAATCCTAGGGAGTTGTCATTAGAGCCGCTATATCCCATACTACTATCTAATAATCCAGCATCAGTAACCATCCTTGTGCCTCATCTAACTGCATTTGAGCATAAGCAGTAGTCTCCACTGATATCACCTGTCACTCTGCAAACTATTGCCATGCTTAGCTGATCACAAATTGGTCCACTACATCTATTGTCCCACCCACCAATGGCCTGTTATATCTCATATAGTCCAACTCTCATGCATCAGACCATCTATGGCACTCTCGATAAGGTTGCCATGTGAATGTTGTTAGCTCATCAAAGATATGGCAATAATAGGTCACATCCCCACTATGTGTCTGTGGGATAAATCCTCTATAACCAAAAATATATGGCTGGCTCCGCTCTCATGGGTACACCCATGGCCAGATCACTGCAATATGCTCCCAATCCTAGATCTGTGCCACCACTATGTCACATGCCCATGAGTGGCCCTTGTGATAAACTATCTCATGTAGCTCATGGTACATTTCTGCCAGTATCGCTGGCCCCCATGCCATCCTGTGTGGCCATGTAATTAGATCTAATACCAATCGACCCCATCCTAGTGGGAAGCCCTTCTAGCCCCTATCTGTCACCAAGGCCTGAGCTACTAATGAACATTGTAAGTTGGAAAGAGGGAAATATGCTCCATACTCAGCAATCAATCGCTCCCAACCCAAATGTTGGTCTAAGATGGTGACATCATGAAACAACTACTGCATCATGGCTCACCCCTCTATCGAGGTCTAATCATAGTATACCTATGACATAACCAAGGTTAATGTTAGTATCCCTCGCATCAATATTAGAAAAACATGACAAGAACAATCAATCAAACAACTTACTAACTCACCATGGCATGGCACTCAAAGAATATGATACATGTCCTCTAATGTAATCAATGCCTCCCCAATCAGTAGATGAAAGGTGTTATGCTCAATGTCCCACTGCTCAGCCAGCGCAATCAACAATCCATGGTTCGCTTGTATATGGGGCATTTGTATGACCCATCACAAACCCATAGCAAATATGGTTGCATGTTTTTCATCACATAGATACTGTACAACAAACAACCCCACCACTTTGGTGGCTCTGATCAGTAAAGTTGGAAATACTTCCTCTCAACACATAGTATCTACACATCAGTAACGCATCACAAACGTGATTATAACACAAAAAATCCACAAAAACATGCTTAAAAAATAGCTATGTGATACTTTTTCATATCGCAAGCGACATAATTTGTTGACATAGTATCATGTGATAGTTTTTCTAAAGACATGCAACACAATTTTTCCGTGCAACATTTCGCACCGATTCATGTGACATATGGGTATGCCCTATACAATAGACTATATAAAATTCATACGATATATTTTGGGCAAAAATATATCATGTGATATTTACCAAAGTACCTGTGCGATAATTTTTAAGTATCGCATGATATTCTATGGAAAACCCAAAAAAGTGCAAAAAAACACCAAAAAGTGACAAAAAGAGGTCACTTACAAGCGCCCCATACTGCTTTGGCTGGTTGTGCAACTAACTACGTTCGAAATAGTGTCGATGAAGCAGAATGTTTGCCAAAGTCATGGTAGCCTCTCAACCACTCACAACCTCTCAACAAATCACAAAAGACAAATAAATTTGAAAATGACACTTGGACCCCTTTTATAGCTTTCGACCTTATTTTGACCTAATTTTCAAACCCCTCAAAATTTTGCAAAAATTGCACCCCTAGCTAATTTTGATGTCCTGGATCCATTTTTTGGATCAAAATTGAAATCCAAGTTCATCTTGGTGGTCAAAATTTCATTTTAAAATTCTACCTTCTTCTGAGTAGTTAGCTGACCTTCTAAGGTCTAATCTCAAAATCATCGATGGGGCATCTTCATTTCTTCATGTCTTCACCATTTCTATGCTTTATATCTACTTCTATTCACCTTTTCATGTCTAAAATCACTTTTCTACTTGATTTGACCTATTTTTTATGCTTTATCCTTCATGGTCAACCCTAACCAAACTGGGGCATTCTATCACTTTGTCATAGTCATTCTTTGGCTCTCATCATCTATCTATCATATTGGACATTTCTATACCATGGTTTGCTAATATCTAGTCTATTTTTGCATTCCCCTTACCTCATTTTGATTTTGATCCCGAGGGGGTAGAAATACTCTATCATCACTTGCTATAGCTATCTATTTCTTAGGAACATTTGTTTAATCTTTTCACTTGCTCTCGATCTATCTACTTTGCTAGGTGTTAGCATTCTTCTTGAATTTTGACATCATCTTTTTTCCTAGTGTTCAGTACTACTGCTATCAGGCTATACATTCAGGATTTGCTATCTCTTTATGCATTTTTTTCTTCAAAATTAGATATCTAAAATCTATTGCTACCTACTTGGCTTCTATTTTCTTTGACATAATGTTCTCCTAGATTGATCACACATTAGTCAAAGAGGGGTAAATGTAATCACCTAAAAATGGTCATCTAGACTATTAGCCCCCTTCTTAGTATTTTGGCTAATTCAATTAATCATTTAAGTAGACCATATTTCTAGTAATCAATTAATTTTATTATAACCTATAGTTTGACTATGCTATCCTAAGTTCATTATTTGATTAAAAGAACATGTCCCCTTTTAATTAAATAAAAGACCCCATTCTTCTAACCCACTTAAAGTGCAAACATAAAGTTCTTTTTCTATTTTGTAATTAAAAGAAAAGGGTTGTGAGACTTTTGTCTTATATGAAAAGTCAACTTATTTTATATTTATTGACTTGTGTATGCACACAGATCCCTCCCATTTTCAAATTTAACCATTGATCATCCACTATCTCAATCTTGATCTCTACCGTCTACATGACTTTAAAAGGAAGAGAGCTTTCCCCCTCAAAGGGTCCACACTCTTCAGAATTGTTATGTTGCAGGATTTTCATTTGAATGCTTGAGAGCTTTTGTGGAGAATATCATTTTCTTGTCTACATTCCTTGCATCCATATCATTTTGTTACATGGCATCCTAGTTTAGTTTGAATATAGTGTATTTCTTTTTGCAAGTAGCTTAGATCACATAGTCTAATTAGCATGGATGTAATACTTTCATTTGTTTAACTTAGTTGCATTGTGCATCTCATTTTATCATAGTTGCATTCTTGCATTGCATGCATCAAGAGTTCTTTGACACTAGCATTCTTGCTCTTGCTCAAAGAATCTCCCATTTCATGGTTTACTAGCAAGGGCTACATTCCTAAGGCTCAGCTTAGAGCCATTTTATGCTCATTTTCATGCTTTTGCACTCCATGATTAGGGAGCCCTAAGCCGCCATTTCAAGCTTTTCAATTTATGGAAAACCTTGGATAGAAAGGTTTAGGGAAGTGCACATTTTCTTAGTGTACAGTCGCCTTTATAGGTTGTAGTTTGATACTCCTAAGGCACCCATGGGCATCTATAATCTTAGAGATCTTGGAGATCTATGGCATAGGAGGATGGGCCATATTCATCATGGAGCACTCAAATTACTTCATGAGATGGTGACAGGTGTTCCAGAGGTGAGCACATAGCATGATGATGTATGTAAAGGATGTGTGTTGGAGAAGTTTGTGAAAGCATCTTTTCCAAGGAGTGACACTAGATCTAAAGGTGTTCTTGATCGAGTAGATTCAGATGTATGTGGACTGATGCCAACAAAGTAGATATTAGAGGATATGAGTACTATGTTACTTTTATTGATGATTTCTTTAGAAAGACCTGGATATACTTCTGGAAGACCAAGGCTAACGTTTTTAGTCAATTCTAAGAGTTCAAGGCTCTAGTGGAGAACTCAACAAGAAAGAAGATAAAGGTTTTTCAATTAGAAAAAGGAGGTGAGTGCAAAGGAAATAACTTCCAAGAGTTCTATACCAGGGAAGGAATCAAGAGAGAGTGGACTATTCCTTACAATAAATAGCAAAATGGAGTTGCTGAGAGGAAGAGTCACTCTATATTGGAGGTGGAAAGATCTATGCTACATGACCAAGATATGCCCTTCTACTAATGGGTAGAGGCGTGTAGTACAACAGTCTACATTTAGAATAGGGTTCCACATAAGGTGCTAGGGAGGATTACACTAGAGGAAGCTTTCATATGTAAGAAGCCTGATGTTAGCCATTTCAAAATATTTGGGAGTTTGGCATATTGCCATATTCTAGGTGATATACATACCAAGTTAGATCAAACTACAGAGAGGGGGTACTTTGTTGGATACAATGAAACCTCAAAGGCATATAGGATTTTTTTACCCGGGACTAGAAGAATTATTGTCAGACTTGATGTAAAGTTCATGGAGGACAAGGCATTTAGAAGGTCTAGAGATTTACTGCCAGATGATCAGAGTGAGCATCTAGTAGAAGCTCCAAGGCCTATTCAAGGGAAAAAGAGTACAAGTAAAGTTACTAGTACAAGTGTAGGCTCTAGTGGTGAAGATTCATAGAGCATGGAGCAATAGGTGCAAAAGGAAATGCATCTAGAAGACTTAGAGGTTGATATCACATTCTCTATAGCTGGTAGCAGGAACTATGAGGTTCAAGAGACACTAAGCGATGCTCAGGAGTTTATGAGAGCTCCTAGAAAGAGTATTAGATAGTGGAGACAACCAACCAAGTTCAATGACTATGTGGCATTAGTTAGTCAGTTGCTAGATAGTGAACCTTCCATCTATTAGGAGGCTATAGAGAATCAGGTATGGTGAGATGCTATGGTTGAGGAGTATAACTTAATAATGTAGAATGATGTGTTGGAGGTAGTGCCTAGACCAATAGATAGAGTAGTAGTTGGATCATGTTGCATCTATAAGATAAAGCATAGTGCAGATGGTAGCATCAAGAAATACAAGGCAAGGTTCATGGCCAAGGGGTTCTTTCAAAAGGAGGGAATAGACTAAGAGGAGACATTTGCTTCAGTGGCTAAGTACACTTCTATATGAGTTGTGATCTCATTTTTAGCATAGATGGGATGGCAGATCCATCAAATGGATGTCAAGATAGTGTTCCTTAATGGTGAGTTAAAAGAAGAGGTATACATAGAGCAACCAGAAGGTTTTGTAGCACAATAGACCCACGTGTACAGATTGAAGAGAGCATTATATGTTTGAGGTGAAGGTATCAGGTTGATGGGCTATATTGATGTAGATTGTGTAGGAAGTACAATAGACAAAAGGAGCACTTCAAGCTATTGTTTCAATTTGAGATCAGGTGTTGTATCTTGGTTTAGTAGGAAGAAAAAATATGTGGCTTTGAGTTCAGTAGAAGCAAAATACATAGCAGCTAGCATGGTGACATGTGAAGTTATATGGCCTCAGATGTTGTTAGTAGCCTTGTTTGATCAAAAGGTTGAGACTACTATGATACACTGTAATAATCAGAGTTACATCAAGTTGTCTAAGAATCTAGTGTTTTATGATAGGTCTAAACTTATAGATATTAGATATCACTTCATCAAAGATTGTGTACAATGGGGGGTTGTTCAGCTATAGTATATACCTATGGAGGAGTAGGTAGCAGACATTTTGACAAAGGCATTGGAGAAGGCAAAATTTATCTTCTTTAGAGATAAGTTGGGTGTCATGCAGAACAAATTCCTTGCTAAGAGGGAGTATTAGTTCTAGGTAGCTTGGATAGTTGTTTGTCCTCATGTGATTAATTGGCAAATAATTGTTAAAGTTATGAAAAATAATTATTTGTTAATTAATTGACTCCTAGAAGCCACTAGTAACCTATTGGTTAGGTTTTTTTAACCGATAAACAACTAAAAACTTCTTGGTTGAGTTGTCTTGATCAAGAAGTAACTAGAAACCTCTTGGTTAAGTAGTATAAAAGGGGGTCAAGGGAGGCATTTGGAGAATTGAACTATACAAATAACAACAAGAGTTGTAGAAGCATCTGCAGTGTTAGCAAATGAGTTTGCAATGATAGAAAATAGTCTTATAGTGTTAGTAAGGGCACAATGATAGCATTGGGGATAGTAGTGGGGAATATCAGTAGGAGAAATTAGGAGGTTGTATGAATTTTGCGAGTGAGATGCAAGGAATTTTGTATCTCTTGATTTGCTCAAGTTAATATATTTTTTATCTATAGAATTGGTTTTCTCTTAGAGGTTTTTCTAGGGATGATTTGTCCAAAAATATTTTATTCTTTGTGTTATGAATTTCTTTGTATATTTTATTGGTGAAGTTGCAGTTGTGTTATTTTTTGATATTAGCTGGGAATTTATTTCCAGCAAGTTAATAATCGTTTATGATAAGAGATTAATAATCAGTGACTGCAGCTGTGTAAGTTTTCACAATCCTCTACTCTCAGACATTTTTAGGGCCCTTTTTTCTCTCTCAGAGGATAGAGAAATGCTGAAAATTGAAGCAATGTATTTCAATGAGATTAGAGCTTGGTCACAAGTTCGAATCCTTAGACCCTCAGGTAATGCTAAGCTTTATTCAGTGCCCTCCCTAACAAGAGTACCTATGACATCTTGTGATCCATTTGAACCATTGTATATATGTTAAAGGGCCCTTAAATCCCTTATGATAGATTACATGATCAAATAAGCCAAAAGGGGTCAGAGGTTATCCTATGAGACCTTTTGACCCATTTGAACCATTATATGTGTGTTAACGGGTCCTGAAACCTCTTAAGTTACATATGATATGATCAAATAGATCAATTAGGGTAATTGGGCACCCAAAGACAACATTTGACCCATTGAAACCATTATATGTGCACTAAGAGAACGTTGGACCCCTTAAGACACATATTAAGTGATTGAATGGGTCAAAAGAGGCTATATATAACACTATGAACACTTTTGACCCATTCAATCATATTATATGTGCTATGGGGTCATTGGATCACTTAAGAGATATATTATATGATCTAATGGGTCAAAATGGGTCATAAGGTGTCTTATGATCTCTTTTACCCATGCAAATGATTATATATGTCTTAAAGGGTCTTTAGACACCTTAAGACATATATTATGCTTTTGAATATGTTAAAAGGGGCCATAGGGTACCCTATGATTCCTTTTGACCCATTCAAATTATTATATGTGTGATAATATGTTCTTAGACACTATAAGACACACATTATACTATCAAGTGGGTCAAAATGGGTCATAGGGTACCCTCTAACCTCTTTTGACCCATTAGATGCATTATATGTGTGTTATGGGGTTTGAGAACCCCTTAAGACACACATTATGTGATC
Organism: Cupressus sempervirens; assembly: GCA_028749045.1. NCBI lineage: Eukaryota > Viridiplantae > Streptophyta > Pinopsida > Cupressales > Cupressaceae > Cupressus > Cupressus sempervirens. Next base: position 95,411,101 of record CM053787.1, on the reverse strand, counting down.
AAATGGGTCAAAAGTTGTGATATGGTACCTTAAGACACCTTTTGACCCATTAGATCACATTAAGTGTGCTAAGGGATCCTCAAACCCCTTATGACAAGCAATATGTGATCCAATTGGTCAAACAGGGTCTTCAGTTGCCATATGTCATCTTTTGACCACTTAAGACATATTATGTGATTGAATGGGTCCAAAGGGGTTGTATGTTTCCCTATGACCCAATCAAACCATTATATGTGTGCCAAGGGGTTCACACACCCCTTTAAGAAACATTATGCAATAAAGTGGGTCAAAAGGTGTTATATAGTTTCTTATGACCCTTTTTGACCCACTGGATCAATTATATGTGTGTGAAGGGGCTTGAGGACCCCTTAAGACATACATTGTGTGATTAGATGGGCAATGAGTGGTCATAGGGTACCCTATGAGGATCCACAGACCACTTAAGACATATTATGTGATTGAATGGGTCAAAAGGGGTTGTATGTTTCCCTATGACCCAATCAAACCATTATATGTGTGCCAAGGGGTCCACATAACCATTTAAAAAACATTATACAATAAAGTGGGTCAAAAGGGGTTGTAGAGTTTCTTATGACCTTTTTTGACCCACTGGATCCATTATATGTATGTAAAGGGGCTTGAGGACCCCTAGACATACATTGTGTGATTAGATGTGCAAAAAGTGGTCATAAGGTACCCTATGACCCCTTTTAACCCTTTCAAACCATTATATCTATGATAGTAGGTTAGTAGAACCCTTAAGACAATTATTATGTGATCAAATATGTTAAAAGGTACCCTATGACCCCTTTTAATCCATTTTATCATATTATGTGTGTTAAGGGATCCTCTAAGGCACACATTTTCTATCAAATGGGTCAAAAGAGGTCATATAACCCATTTTGACCCACTCTAACTATTATACATATGTGGAAAGAGCTCCTTACACCCCTTAAAACACACATTATGAGATCAAATGGGTCAAAGGCAATTATAGGGTACTCTATTTTTCTTTTTACCCATTAGATTCATTGTATGTGTGCTAAGGGGTCTAATGACCCCTTAGGACACACAGTATGCAATCAAATGGGTCAAATGGGATCATAAGATAATCTAACCCATTTTGACCCATTCAACCTATTAGATATGTGCTAAGGGATCCTTAGAACCCTTATCACACACATTACTTTAAAATTTATAATTTTTTTTTTAAGTAGAAATATATAATGTTTAAAATTTACAAAGGGTGCCCATGCTATTTTGAATTTTTATCAAGCCTATGATTCGCAGTATCTAGAAAACCATAGCATGATTGCACTTTCTTTGGACTAGAAAAAAAGAAGAAAGCAATATAGATTTTTGGTCAAAAACTTTGTGCAATTACCCTACAACATATAAGAACCGCCTTTTTAATATAGTTCTTCTTTAACACAGGTGCCTCCATTTTCATGCCCTTGACCAAGAAAATTAATCAGTATTCTTGGTGACCACCTTCTAACTTTTCATTCTTCCAATAGGATGAGTTAGTATATTCCTAAATATAATTAGTTGGTCCATTACCCATGCCATAGGGCTATACATAGAGAGGAATGGATCAGTGTATCGTTATCCCTATGTTTCAAAACATTCTCTTGGGTAAAATTAGTAATAATCTAAGGAAAGGATCCATCTAAAATTTCAAAGTAATTTAAACATATGAAAAAAATTTATTATCATTTTTGTAGACCATTAAAAAATGCAGAAAAAAAATCTTCAAATTATGAAAGTCAAATGCTTGGAATATAATGAATGCATGATAAGGAATCTGATTCTTCTTTATTAAAATTTGTTGAAAATTCACATGAGACCTTGCTACTCCTTTCTTAGCATAAATACATTATTAATAAAGTTTTCATGGGAATTTAAGGACAATAAAACAACCATAAACACTAAGAATACTTATTCCTACAAAGTGCAACTAACCATTTTTAAATTAACTCAAATTTTAAAACTTAAACAAATGAATTTCTAAGCCCCTAAAATTATTACTATGTCTATTTTGTGACCTTATTGCACCATTTAAGACTCTTCATACTCCCTTAAACTCATTTGAAATTCTTTGTATCATTCTTCATACTTTTGTTCTATGATCCTAATAAAGACCATTAGGACATTTGATTTCTATCAACTTAGTTACTCAAAAGCCATGACTGGCTTAAGTACTATTGGTGTTTAAAACTAATGAACAATCAAAATGCTCAATACCAAAGTGATAATACTCCCATAACTTAAGGATCAACTACTTACTATTAACAATTACATGTGCAAACCCCTTGGACCCAACTTCAACAAAACCAAGGATGGTTTTCTACTCTTTAGGCTCTACAAAACCAAGGTGGGTATACCTAAGGTATGATTCAAATAAAAACTGTTGTATGAAAACCATCTTAGTTTCATTATAATTCTCAACTTCTATCTTCAGAAACATACATAGTTCATCCAATTCTTTAATACTTTCAAATTTATATACATCCCTCATAAGCAGATCTGGTTATAATTCTCCTAGGGTTTACAAATATTTTTAGAAATAGCAGCTACCTAAGACTTAGAAACTATATATAAATGAGTGGTGACCAGCATTCATGACTTTGAAGAAAATGGAATGAAAATTATTTTGAATTTATTATTGATCTGATATGTAGTGGCAAAATTTACCCTTACTCACTTCTGACTTATGTGACCAGTACCTTCTCCATTGGGCAAATGATTGACTATTGGTGGGAGATCTAATTCAAATAACTTGTAAATGAATCTATCAATTGTAATCACCCATTTCCATTCTTATGAATTATCCCTTTTATAAACTCATAAACTCTATTGATTTACTGAAGCATTTACATAATTTCTTGAATTAAAAGCAACAATAAAACTAGTATATAACCCATCCAGACTGAATTCAATCAATTAAACCTTATTCAAATGACATCAAAGTAAACAAACTCATAAAATGGAGATAGAAATTGGTGACACGGATATAATGTAAATGCCCCTTTGTATTATCCTTTTAGATGACTAATACAATGAGCAATTGAAACTCAATGAAAAGCCCTGAATATCTGTTGATTCTGTCATTTCTATATATTAGTAGAGAGTAAAATTGAAAATAAACTCAGGACAACTACATACAATTGGATTGACTGTACTTTTCTTTGAAAGAAAAACAAAATTATACAAGTCATTAAGACCCGTCACAATGCTTTGAAAACTCATTTATATAAACATGAGTTGCAACAAGCAAAGGGAAAATGTGACTAATAGGTGTCCTTTTTACAACAAGGGATATAAAAAACTTTTCAAAATATCTTTGAATCATTAAGACAAATAGGAAAGAACAGAAACAGTTGCACATGATAGCTGGAGCATCAAATCTTCAATTTTGTCTTCTTCTTCAACTGCCCCCTGTTGGTAAAGCTTTTATTTCTAAAATTTCCTCCCATACAATAACTTCTCTTTTTTTTGGCCACTCACATGCTTTGATTGCTATTAATTCACCAAAAAAAATTGGCCACCTAGCATCTATAACTGCTTTCCCTTCTATTATGAATTTATTCATTTCATTTTCAATTTTGAAAAGAGTATCAATGAGTTTATTAAAAACAAACTCATCAGTGTCACCTTCAAAAATGGATGTTACATGTAGCAATTTTATAACATGGTCAAAATAACTAGACCATTCATTCAAATATTTTACTTGGTTATCAGAATTAAGAATAGAAAGGATTAAAGAATAAAACCTGTTGGTCAACACTTTCATCTTATTTTGAATGACTATTAATTTCCCTATAAAGAATTGTAGAAAATCCTTTACTTTGTCCATACCCTCTTTGACAACAATGACCTTATCAGGAAGGTCTGGCTTCTTAGCTAAAAGAGGTACTAATCTATCAAAAAATTGCATGTAAGGTCCCCATCACTAGAAAAAGGATCAAGCCAACCTAGAGCTTCCTTACACATTTGCTCAATAGCTTGTAGATTGGTGAATGCATTATATGCATCTTGAGAAATTCTCTTCAAGATGTTTATCCTGTGATTTAGCATATTCATCATTACGCCCTTCTTTATTGCACTATCAAATTGAGAAACCTCACCTTCCACACTTACCACTAGCACTAGCACTATTACTATTACCCCTATGGGTATATCTTCTATTTGGGCTTCTGCATCCATAATGTGCCTCACCTCCTCCACATTTCCTTGTGCATGCTCTGCCTCTGCTACAGTCTTGAGTTGGTCTTTCAAGGATGCAATTTCTACTTCTAGGCTCTAGACCTTTCCCTCCAACTCTTCTATCCTTTGTTTATGTGCATAGCTTATTTTTAGCTCTTCCTCATACAACTTTCTACCATATAGACATTCATTATATGTAGTTGCAAGCCTATCCTCAATTTGATCCACCTTTGCCTCATTCATGAGTGCAAAGTGTTTAACCAGGCTGGAAATCTCTTTGCAATCTCCTCTATATCCATCATTTTAGGTTTTGTAGTATCAAGTGCAACACTCCATATAGCTAGGGTCTTAGTATCTATACTAAAACCTAACCCTCTCTTCAATCCTTTACTATTGCTAGCTTCATAGCTGATTGCCTTGTCTTGCCTTCTAATTTGGTCAAGAACAAAGGCTTTTTCTATATCCCATCTTGGTACTAAGATCATGCCACTTCTATGCACCAATTCCCTAGCTTCTACAAGGGTCATACTCTCGCTATCTAGATCATATGCCAGTAGTTTATCTACTAGCTCTTTGTTCTTCTCAGGATCTTCTCCTGGCATAAGGCTCAATGTGAGCTCATATTGTTTAATTTTATACAAAAAACTTTTAAATTTAGATGATTTAATAAAATCGTCATCTTCCATGAATTTCTTAGATTGGATGAGTCTATCATCCAATCTGGAAGTTGCAATCTATAAATCATTTGAGGCTCTTCCTGCCTCTGTCGCCCTTTCCTGCAAGTAATTTCACCTAATATCAAAAAAAAATTGATCATTTCCTGGTATGACCTGTAAGGCCCTACTTACCACCCTCTCTAGGATGTGCATGGTTTTTTGTCTCTTGTTTCCTTTGGCCACCCATGTGGAAGATGATGGTTGTTCCTCCTCCTCAATATCAATTTATAGTTTAACATCAAACTCAAGGGACTCTCTGTTCACTATTGCCTCCTCTCCTTCTGGATCATTTGGCATTTGGGCCATGATATGATCAAAGTTTTCAACCATGCCAAGATAAGGGATATCAATGTAAAAATCCTTGAAATATGGGTTAGTCTTCTTCAAGGCATCCTCCACTTTCTTGATTTCACAATACTTTCCTAGCAACTCATTAGCCTTCCTTGTTGCTACTATATTAGCAATTAAATCTTCTACAGGTATTGGTTTGCTAGTAGGAAAAATGTAACCCCTAATGGCTTTGACCTCATTGTTTATATAATTTTCTAGGTCATACATTCTATATGGTCTAGTAGCAAACTTATACTAACCTAGATACTCACTTAATTACTCAAAAGCATTCTTCCCAATTATAAAATCTCCTATCTTAAAACTTCTACACAGATATGTGGGTTTGTGCAGGGAAGGAGGAATCATCTCTTTGTTCATTAATGAAAATTTCCAAAAGAATTCAATAATAGCTAATCTAGGGGGAGGATATTTAGGTAATATATGAGGAGGTTGTGGGCATGCACAAACTCTCATCAATGTGCACTCCTTAAATAAAAATATATCTCCCCAATTATGATCCAATTGCATTTTCTCATCCAAAAAGGAAGGTCTAAGTAATGTTTTCAAAACATTTGGGGCCCTAAAGAAAGTATGGTCTACCATACTCATGATAATAGAACCAAACAAATTGAAAAATACAATTGCATTTGGATAATGAAAATTCTTATCCCAAATGCGAGTCCATAATTGCACACGTAGCTCACCAAATTCATCAGAAGTTTGATCAATGAAATATTGACTAATGTAGCCAATGTTCTTGTACAAAATCAGGTGCATGAGCATTGAATAATGGTGAAATTTGAAGTCCTTCATCTCTCCCTTCTTGGCATTCACAATTTGATGGTGCATGTTATCCATGATGAATCCCACATAATCATATTCTTTGTTATGGAAAGGGTCTTGTATGCCACATGCTATCAAAAACAATGAACCATATACACAATTCTATGCCCCATCACTTCCCAAAAATTTATGTAATCCATACACTATATTCTTGAAGTAGTTCTTGAATCTACTCAGAGGCAAGTGATCCTCTACTTTCTTTGGTATCTGCCTTACCTTTTTGACATTGTAGGGGATGTGGGGCAGCATCAGATTATTCACATAATGACTCTTATTCCTCCCAAACTTTCCTTATAAATCATCAATACCAATGGGCACATCCATCTGCCCCTCCAAACCAAAAGCTTCTATGAAAGAAGTCTTGTCAAGTGTGCATAGAATACTCCTATTGTGCCTATGGAATGAACTTGTGACTCAATTATAAGAATTTATCAGTTCCTTCAACAAGTCCACATCAACAAATACCTTAGGGGACATCAATTTTTCCATGTTCCTGTTCCATGGGTTGCACACTGGTACATTTTCAGTTCTATTTTGGTAGAAATGCATAAATAGATTAAAACCATTGACCTTAGGGCATTTAGCATCCCTACACAAGAAGTAAGGGTCTTTGAAAACATGGTCATTTTCTAAAATTGCATTCGATGATCCTAGAAGTATCTTCAACTAGTCCTCTGCATGCTTGTTTAGCTTTCGAACCCTTGATTTCTTTTCTATTTTTATTGCAACCTTCTTCTTCCCTTCTGGTGTGACTTCTACAACATCATCACTTTCCTCTTCAACCTCTACCTCCTCAGTAGGAACCTCTTCAACATCCATGTTAGCCATTGTCTTCTGCAAATCTATATCTCAAACACTCACAACAATAACATAGAAACTCACAAAGCTAGGGATACTTGAAATATTTTAGAACAAAAAACACAAGCTCTTTGAAATGGAAAATACAATGAATGTTCAATCAAATCTTTATAGTTTAATCATACAATCTACTAGCTTTAATAAATTTTGCATGCAAGGTTTTTAATACCACCTTTGTAGGATGTCAGCAAAGAATATCAAACGTGTAATTTGATCTTGGAGTACTTTTTTCTTTTGGTTTTACTTGGCTACGATGAATTCATCCTTTTTCCTTAACTAGCATGACACCTCAGTTGGCTGCCTTTTCCAAAATTGGTCTTCTACCAATACACTGAATCCAAACCCTTCAATCTTCATAACTCTAAAGGTACAACTAGCAAACCCTTACATTTTTTCAGTGATGCTTCAGAAAATCCCAAGTGTAGAAGTGTTAGGGTTCTTTAAGCATGGATTTGCACTTCCTTTTACACTCCTATTCTCTTTGAAATCTATTTTATGCCCTTATGCAAGCTAGCATACCATCTCAACCCTCCAAATATTTCTTTGCATTCTTACACTCACGTACCACCAGAGCCCTTTGAAACTTGCTTTATTTTTCTTTACTCCCATAGAGGTTACTTAATTTTTTGTAGGATTAGGACCCTTTAAAAAATTACTCCCATCCATATGCCACAAGCATCTCCCATAGCATCAGGAAGCTTTTACAATCTACCTCTTGCTCTTATGTTTCATCCCCTTTGTAGCAATGTAAAGTACTCATTCCATTCCCCATTTTATCTTTTACACTCATACGCTGAAACGAATCTCATATCCATGGAGGAAGACATGAAACACCTTTTCATTCACAAAGTATCCTTGCTAACATAGAAATGAAAGGAAGATTGTTCTCTTTAACAAATCAATAGCTCAGATTAGATCATAGAAAAAACATCACCATTGATTTAAGCACATGCAAAAAGAATGACTTAAGTTATTTTCCATGTGGATTAGGCCCATCTAACATTTGTGACATGTCATAATTTGATTCATTCTTCTTAGGGCCCAAGTGGCACTTCATCAGGTCACACACAACACATCCCTTTGTATGACATCGATTTACGATTGCTCGCAAGCCAGAACAATGAAGGCTTATAGAAGAAATCAAAACTTGTTTCACTCTTATGAGTTTCCCTTACACGTAGAATCCTAAAACCCACTTTATATCTTTGTGATATACCTTTTACACAATGATGGATCTTTACGATCTTATGCTACTCAACAAAATGTAAGGGTGTGAACCAAACCAGTACACCTTTCTACCCATCTGCTCAACACATTGCTTGTATCCCTATAAATCAACAAACATAACCACTTTAAACTTTATTACACTCATACACTTAAAAGGAAAATGTATGACCGAAGGTTCCTTAATGAATTACTTTTTCTCATTCAAGTTAACTCATCACCATGGAATCATAAAGCAACTTACAAAGAATGAAAAGCTTTTACACACCTTTGCTATAGGATCCATCGTATGATCAGAGAGCTCTAAAGTGCACCACTTTCCTGTTACGAGATACACAACCATATATTTGTAAACCAAAATGCCTTTATGCCTTTACACCACTTGGTGGAGTGTTGCCATGAAAACAAAAGAAAGAGATCTTAACGCACCTATGGGAAACCCTAACACCATAACACCATAAAGGAGAAAAACTTAAGAATTTTGCAAACCCTTTCAAAAAATTGAAGATAACCTAGGGTTTAACATACTTAGGGAATTTTTTAAGGGATTACTCCTAGTTTATGAGTATCTGAAGGATCAAACTAGGGAAAAATCCCTTGGTGATGCGAGGTGTGGAAACTGGGAGCTCAGATTTTAAGGAAGTGCAAAGCATAAAATCGGAGGAAGAGGGGTCTAAATCCAAAGAAGAAAGGAAACCCTCTACCTGCATTCCCTGTAGAAAGAGCCCAAGAGGTTTATCCCTCATTCCTCCTAAGTTTGAGCCTTAGGAGGTGGTGGAGGATAATGAGGATGAAGAGGACACTGATTTAGAGGAAGAGGAGAAGGAAGAGGATGATGAGAAGGAGGAGAAGAAGGGGAGGGATGGTGAAAAGGGGGAGGAGGATTCTACCAACGTGTCAGGGAATCCTAAGAAAAGGAAAGTAGATGAGGCCTTTGAGACCAAAGACCAGATTCTTGAGATTTTTGGCCCTAGCCTTAATTCCTTCCCAACTATAGACATTTTGGGAAAAGAGAGTGGGGAGGTGATAACAAAAAATAGGAGTTCTTGGAGGAATTTTAATTCAAATAAATCCAAATTGGGGATTGTTAGGGAACCTTTGAATATTCACGTGATGGAAGACATTGATGGCAAAACCCATTATGATGACCTCATTGATCCTGGTTTGGTTGTGATCTCAGATAACACAAGGGAAACTAGGCTTAACCTTTTGAACAATGCTAGGAATAGCATGATAGACAATTTTTGGTCTATCAAGTGGTTGTTCCATGAAATTGAAGAACTCAAGGGGAGAAAAATCCAGGAAGGTGACCAAAAAAGAGGTAGCGACCAGGGGCACAATGAAGAGGAGAGAATCCAGGATGGAAGCCAACAGCATATCAACATTCAGGATCATAGGGCTGACCAAGAGGACAAAATCACAAAGATTGAACAAAGAATCCAAAGGATGGAGTTCTTCCACCAGAACCTAGCAAATCAGGTGATCACCACCTTGAATACCCTGAATGAAAATATTAACAACCTGCGTGATTCACTGATTAGTGCTAGATTTGGCGGGGAAATACTAGAGAAGTCCAACCAAGAAAATGGGAAAACTAAGGATTATTTGAAAGAAACTAGGGACCAGGTGGATGCTCAACACCAGGACCAGGTGGATGCTCAGAACTAGGTCCAGGAGGACATGGACAATAGGAAGACCATAGAAGCTGTAGAATCCTTGCAGGTTCTTGATAAAGAGAATTGATAGTTAGGTGGTTGTTCTTTCCTTGTGTAGCTAGATCTTTTTTGTTCTAGTCTTGCTGGTTTTTTGTTCTTGGCCACAGGCCAGTTTTATATGGTTGGCTTTTGATAAGCTACTTCATTTATGTTTGACATTACTAAATATTTCTATTTTTGATATGTTGTAATACTTTCGAGTTTTAGGATCCCTGTAAAACCTATTTTACTTAATCAAAAATATACTTAGGGCATTTTAATGACTATGTTGATGACAAACCATGAGAATTTAATAAAATTCAAACAACATAAAGATCAAGGCGTGACTAGGGTAACACAAAAATTTGAAAAATTATAAAAAGAGAACCCTAATCTATAGGACCCATGGATTACATGATTTTTCACATATATTTTTGAAATTTCTCTACACTGTGAAAAATTAGACCATTAGTGGCTCTGTCTGGGGATGATATGTAATGCCCCGCCAAGGGATCCAAAAAATTTTGCTAAGTTTGCCAAACAATTTTTTTTAAACATGAAAGATAAAACCATTCATAACATTTGCGGAAGCAATAGCAACAATTCAAATGAAAATAAACATAACATATATACATAACAGGCTACATTCTTTAAAGATCCCTTAACGTTGTATCGCATCTAAATTAACTATTCATCTAACACCCCATCCTTATGAAATAACAATGATACATTTAATGTACTTAAACAATATACAAGTGTCCTTTTGTAATTATATTTTAGTTTAGCTCAATCATCCACTGTACATATCACAGGGTATGAAAAGCTTAAAAGAATAAACATCCAAGTAAATAAAGTACATCATCATCATCTAATATTAATCCATGATGCAATAACATAAATGAAACCACATATCATACATGATACATCATCACAAAAGATATAAACATCCATCACAAAAGATAATCATATATCACAAACATAACTAAGTGCATGGTTCCTCCCAACCATAAATAGCATCATTAGACCATTGTGGATCCTAGCCATCCCTCCGTGCGTAACATTCCAAAGCACCGAAGAGATCATCGTTATTAACATAGTAGGAATGTCACTCCTAAAACATCCTACTAACATGCAAAGTAAAGCATAATGAATCATCAACTAACATTTGCAAAGTAAAGCAAATCATCAATATAAGAAACATACCAGTAAATACATCCATCATAAGGTATATTATCTATCATAATGCTCCAAGAACATAATGAAGAATAAATACCAACCAAGGATACTCCAGCCACGGTGTCTCAGACGGATCTCAAATGATAAGAGTGAAAATACACTACCACCCGACCGCGTGGAACCTAAGTGGTCCACTCCCACCGTGCTGAGGAGATAATCTCAAGTCCCAAACAGGATATCAATACACATAGCATAAAAATTTTAGGAATCCTAAAATTATACTAACTCAAAGGTTCCAACACACACAAAATTGACATCTAATTCCCAGAGGCACACAATGACATGTAGGAAACCTACTCTGTAAGTGGAAAAGTGTCATCGCATTTATCACGTACAAGTTACCCTGACAGTTAGCAAAACTCTACGGGTCCATACTGATCTCATGTGGCCACTAGTATCCTCTCATACTGACAAGGCATACTATGGAATGCACGGTCGCAACTATGTGTTCTCACTACTCCCATCCTAGCCTGTACAAGCACTCAAGGCATGGGCGAGAACATCAAAAATTATCTTTTTAGGTTCATTTAATCCCCATTTAGTGTGTAAATGTTATCACTTATTAACCAAACTTACAATGAGTTACCCTGGCAGCCACTTAAGGCCCCAGCCCCCATTGCAAGCCACTTCCTGACACTACAAGTAGATTACCTACCCTAAGCTCATGGAATCATAAATCTCAAAATCATAAAAGATAATCCATAATAAAATCATCAAATATGCATACAAGCATCAAATATCCATAATAAGAATCATCAAATCTCCAAGATAAGAATCATCAAATCTCCATGAGCATCTGAAAAAGCATCCATAGAAAATCATGACCACAACAGTTCTCTATTGGAAAATGAAGGCATCACTGATAATCATAAGTATCAACTGGTTCTCAATAACCAAAATATATCTCAAGATAAATGGTTCTCAACAAGCAACCAAGAATATCTCAAAATCATACTGATCGAAGACTCCAAAATGGTTGAGTCAAACATGTCACAACATGACATCATCAAGAAATAAATCATATTTCAGTCTCATCGTGGCGACTAGAAAATAATCCAAGGATAACTGATCGATGACTCAAAAATGATTAGCTCAAGTGTCTCATACACATACCTCTCAGCTTCACACATGAAGACTGATGAACAATAACAATCAGTAAATACAAACATTTCATAGAGCATACGATCACATTACCATAGTTGGGCTTATAAAGATCGAGACCAAATAAGATCAACATGCCATCATATCTCATAACCCCCAAGCCTCTGGTAACATCCTAGGACTAGTCAACACATGTTTTAGTTTACTAAATTCACATAGTTGAATAATGTGTAGGGGTTTTTAGTTTTCTGTTTGCAAGTATTATTTCAAGTGTATAAAGTTATCATTTGACCTACAAGTCAACCCATTTGTTCCCCGATAGCATTATTTTAAGAATAACTTAAGGATAATTATTTATTCATTAAACTAATCATCAATGACTTTTAATTAAATTGCTTTCTTTATTTAACTAAGATCCATATTCTAATTGATTAACTCTCCTTCATAAATCAAGGATCATTATTCATTTATAAAAGAACCAACTAAGAAGAATTATAACTTTATTAAAATGATCAATTAAATCAAACAATTAACATAGGTACACCATCCATGACCTATTAACATCTAATAGTTTCCAATTCAATAATACTAAGTCTCACCATTAAAACATCTAAGGTCGTTATTCAAGTCATGAGAGTACGACTTATCAACTTCGATGTAAATACTTCACAACTTTGCTAGAGGAATCGATATTAGCATATCAATTAAAACACTATTACATAACTTGATTATTAATTAAATCTAATTAACTTTAATTAATTTAATTAATAATTACATATCCAAGGAAACATTCCAATTAATATCAGTTGACTAATAACTAACTATAATTTTGTAAGTTAAAAGTCATCTATAATTTAGTACACAAATATTCATATTCATAGTTCAATAATAATAACTTGTTAATATTTAATAACAAGCTATATTGGAAATCTTATTAATAAATCTATAATGACCACATTCGTCATTCTTTCAACAATGTTCTCATTTTATTTTAATAATAACAAGTTATAATAAATCCCCAATACCAAGTATTATTATCTCAAATAAGTTTCTCCTATGCATGATAATTCAATTAATTAATACTCCAAATTATTAACCAATTCAATTTGATTAATATCTTTTACAGTATTTCAATCATTAACTAATCTCCTCTAGATTAACTCCGATCGTATTAATTGATAACTATTTAAACTATTTACCCTATTATTTATTAATAGTTTGTTAGTCCCAACAAATATTAATAAATAATAAACTCATCAAAACTATTATTAATCGATCTAGAGAACTTTACATAAGCTTCATTAGTTAACTCTTAATACCATTAAGGTATATCAATAATTTAGTTAATAATATATAACGTATTAATAATACCATAGTAATTCAAATTATAACAATGTTATAATAGTGACTTCATGTCAATTAAATCTTAATCCATTATCATTAAAGTCTCTTCATTTAAAAACGTAATATAAAATTACCATCTCTAAATTATTTAATATATATTAAATAGTATTTAATATACATTACAAAAATTCCACTATATAAACTATATTAAAAATCTTTTTTCTTTTAATTTTCTCTCATTTAAAAATCTATTTACTTAGATTGACTAATAATTAATTACAATTCTTCTACTATTAACTAATCTTAATTAAATTTGATTTAATTAGATTAAATAATAAACCATATAAAACTAATGTATATTAATAAGATTCTAATAAGGGAAGATTGCAATAATATCTTAATTCATTCCATGCTTTAATATATTATTTTTGTGAAGTTTAAGCATAAAGAACTCTTGGTTATGAGAAATGGAGAAATATTTGTCCTTGAATAAAACAGTCCCAGTACGACGGTCATATCTCCCTAATGAAATGTTGGATCGAGCTGAAATTAAAATATGTTGGAGAGGGCCAAGTTGCACCAATTCTGACTGGAGCGATCGAATAAATTCGATCACGAAAAAAAGTTATAAATAACTGAGTTCGGGTCTACCCAAGGGGCAGCGACAGGACAATTAAAAAATTCTTCTTAAAAGGTAATTGTTCTCTAAATTTATCCAATAATTTCACTAATGGATTTGGCCATAAATCTTGAAACCATTTTCAAATCTATTTCAATTTGATTCTAAGTCGAACCCAAACCCGTTTTCTCTTTTTTTTAAATCCATGCATATAAAATTCTCAAATAAATTTAATTGCCCAAATTGAAAATGCATACAATAAAAATATGAAATTCCTCAAAAGACATATGGAAGACACAAAGAAGACAGGAATGCATGATGCGGAAATAGCATAAGAAAAATCACAAGAATCTACCCAGATTCTGATGTTAATTCGCTCTTCCTCAGCAAACCCGCAGAGCAAGCTCCCTTCTTCAGAGTTCTTGAGTCCTCCAATGCTCCAATCGCTCTCCACCCCCCTCTCTAAGCTTCTATGAATGCCTGAATATAAAGAGCTCTCAAGAAACCTTTGGATTGCTTCTTGAAACTGCTGAAAGGTGTCACCAACTAAGCATGGGTCTTTTCTAACCTTTTTGATGAGTCATAGAGTTGTAGACACCTTGTGCTTAATTGATGCACTAACCTCCGTGTTGTTGACACATGTTAATTCCCATGCAAGCTTATAACTCCAATTTACTTTTTAAATAATCTCTATTTAAATTTTATAACTTTCATTTTAATTTTTATAACTTTTATTATTATTATTTTATTTATTACTTAACTTAATTGTTAATTAAATCTAATTAACTCTCATTGATTGATTTAATTAATAATTACAAAATCATAGCAACGTTTCAATTAATTAAATAAAATAAATATTAAAATACCAATTAATTTTCCATTTAATTAAACTATTAATTAAATATTTTAATTAGGCTTAATTAATAGAAAATACATCAAAGACTCACAAGGTAAAAATATGAAAAACCCATCATAGCCAAAATACATACAAAATCAAACCAAGGGTTAATATCACGAATTACGTCATCTGACGCATTCGGAGGGTACTCAACTTAGATACTTGTCATAATTTTTCAATTAGGACAAATGGCTTAAAGGGTTTGGATTTGGACTTGAGAATTTATCTCCCCTCTCTTATCATTGAGATAATGTGATAGGGTACGCTCATCTTGGCAATTTAGAAAAATCGATACCCGGTACCTGCAACCTGCATAAAAATTGTGCATGTACAAACACAATATATACTAAACTAAACAGGCAATGGCAGGAAGTGATGCATCGTGTAGATCCTGACTAGCAGGTGACTACGACTCCCTTCCTTAACCATATCAGATACGCCATACAAAAGCAAACACGCACACCATACATATGCAAGTATGGGGTAAGTATCCATAAGAAACACATATGATAATAAATCATCTTACTAATCATCATTAATAATTGCAAACACTGAAAATAATCATCATGCATACATGAAATGTAAAGTACCAAGTAATCTCATCATGTTTTAACTAAATCCATAGCACAATATCTGATAGTCTCAATAGAATGCTGCTAACCAACAACATAAAACTAGCTCTAAAAAAGTTCAGCAACGATAACAAAATGCGAACCAGGGGCAGGAATTACATGATAGACTACCTGAGTCTATGCAAGAATACAAAATCTATGGTAGAGTAGACCACATACTTGAAATAATAATGACAACTTCTTTAGAGAGCACAAAAACAAAACAACAGAAACAAGGAACCAGACTATACAAGGAAATTTACAGGGATTTACAAAATATACATAATGTACAAAGACACAAGAAACCATAAAAATACTATTCATGGAACATAGATACTTTTAGGAAAAGTACCTTTTCAAGAATTATCCATGAACTAGCAATTCAAGAATATCTCTAGTTAGATCCCTTAGAAAATATGAATCTTCACCATTTGTATCACAAATGTTGTATGGGCCAAGCCAAATGAGATCAAATTTATCATGCTTTCCTTTATCTTCCATTCTAGCATTCCATGTCAATACCATATCACATATTTCAAATTTTCTCTCAATGGCCCTCTTGTCATATAAATTCTTCATCTATGATTGTAACTTAGCATTTTGAATAGAAGAATCTCTTCTTACTTCTTCCAATTATACAATATCATCCATCTTGAGCTACATCTCATCAATGATATTATCTTCAAAAATTTGAACAAATTTATACATTTCCTTTATATTATTATGTGGAAGTCTAGCTTATATGCCATAAACCAAATCAAAAGGAGCACATCCAATGGCCTTTTTCATAGTAACCCTATCAGCCCACAAAGCTAATGGCAGTTTTCAATCCCATGCCTTCTTGTTCTCTCCTAAAATCCTCTTAATGATTTTCAATATACTTTTATCGCTTGATTCTTCATGACCATTAGCTTGGGGATGATAAGGTGATGATGTGTATTCTTTAATGTTGTACCTTTTATAGAAATTTTTATAATCCTCATATGAAACACATAGCATTATCAGTTACAATCTTCTATGGGCATCCAAACCTTGTCATAATATTATTTAGAATGAAATTAATCACTACTTTACTTGTTGAATTCTTAGTAGGAATTGCTTCAATCCACTTAGTGAAATAATCAATAGTTGCCAAGATCTAAGAATGTCCACCATTGGACTTATTTGAAATCTCACCAATGAAATCAATTCCGCATTGTTGAAATGGTGCCTACACTTCAATAGGTCTTAATGGTAAATTTCCAAAAAAAATTAACTTTCCACTAAACCTTTGACAAACATCACATATTTTCACAAACTCATGAACATCTTTGAAAAGTGTCGGCCACCAAAAACCAACCCTCAGAACTTTATGAGCAGTGGTTTTAGCCATATAATGACCACCACATACACCTTCATGCATATCTCTTAAGATCCTTCTAGACTCAATTTCATCTACACATTTCAAAAGGACCCCTTCCATATTCCTCCACCACAATTGCCCTTGCACTATAACATACCTTATAGCCTGCAAATTCAGAGATCTTTTCTGGTTGTTTGTTAACCTTGGTGAGGATTTCATGTTTTGCAAATAATATGTCATATCTTTATACTAGTCAAAAGTATTCATATCACAAAGATTATCCCTGCAACTATCATCAAATTGATTGATTTGGTTTGCCTCTAAAGTGGCTTTTGCCATCAATTTGGCCAAACCTTGACCCCTAACTAGTTTGGTGATCTGAATATCAATGTTAAATTCTTGTATTCTATTAATCCACCTACATCTTCTACCAAATACCTCTTGTTGCGAAAAGATATCCTTTACAATAGCAGTAAGGACAAATGCAATAATAGTGGCTCCCATTAGGTAACACCTAAAAGTCTTCACCCCTTTCACCAGTGCATATGTTTTTTTTTCATTTATATCATACTTGAGTTCTACTCCCTGTAATGATTTGCTAAAAAATGTAATGGGTTGCTCATAACCTTCCTCATTTTTCTATAACAGTACTGCAGCAATAGTGTGAAATGAAGCAAAAGAAAATATATGCATTGACTTATCATAATTAGGTGCCCTAAGAATAGGAGCATCTTTAATTGATCTTCTGGAATGCAATGCTAGGGTCACCATCCCATTTTATCATCCTTGAAATAGGCCTACTAATCTCTGCAAAATTAGTTACAAATCTTTTGAGAAAGTTAATCTGCCCAAAAAATGACTAAATCCCCTTAACACTTTTAAGCTTCTAAATTTTGTCTATTGCTTCTACCCTTTCAGGTCAATCCTCACTCCATGCTTACCAACTAGATGCCCTAACAACTTTCCTTCAGTAACACCAAAATTGCACTTCCTTGGATTTAAAGAGATACCATACTTAAGGGATCTAATAAATAACTTTTCTAGATGCATGCAATGATCATTCTCATCCTTGGAATAAGCAGTTAAATCATCCTAATATACAACCAAAAATTTATTAATAATATCAACAAAAGCCACATCCATAGCCCTTTGAAAAGTAGCCCCAACATTAGTAAGCCCAAAAGGAATCCTGACATACACATAAGTACCCCATGGAGTAGTAAAAGTAGTCTTAAATTGTTCTGATTCCTTAACAATCACTTGATTATAACCTAAAAATCTATCCATCATGGACATGAGTTTAGAACCAGTGACCCTTTGCAACATAGCTTCCATATTTGGCAATCCATAATTATCCTTTAATGAAGATATATTAAGATTCCTAAAGTCAACACACAATCTCATGTCTCCATTTTTATTTCTAACAAGAACTAAATTGGACACCCAAGAGGAGTGTCTAATAGGCTTTATGATCCCTGCATCTCTTAACTTGATTAGTTCCTCTTGCATTTTGGGAGCCAGAGTTGGATTTATCAGCCTTTGTTTTTGCCTAAAAGGTTTAGCATCTCGTTTCAAAGGATTTTCATGCTGAAAAAGATCTTCTCTATAAGCTTTTAGGTCATCATATGACCATGCAAACACATGTCTATATTTTATTAACAAATCTATCAAGTCTTGCCTAATTTTACGAGGCAATTTCTTACCAATATATACCTTCTTAGGTGTTTCCTCACTTCCCAAATTTACCTCCTCCAGATCTTTAGCATCATACTTATTAGCATCAACTTGTGACCTGTCTTGGTTGTCAAAAACAATTTCTAAAACAACTAAACCCTTTGGGATTTTGTTTGTCTTCAATTGCACAACTTCCTACCCAAAAATAGCATCTGTTCCATTTATATTCTCTACATAAGCTGCACAATCAATTTCTTGTCTTGACAACATATTCTCACAATTCAAGAATCTTAGAATATCCTTATTATCTTAAAATACTTGCCAATTCTGGACATTATTGGGAACAATGGGTCTAGTTTGAATCTCAATTTTAGATATACCAACAAATGTAATATCATCAGGTTTTATTGCTATATTTGCTAGTAAGTCTGCCATCTTGTTATTAGTCCTATCTTTTCAAATTATCTCAAATGCATCAAAATATTCAATCATATCTCATTAAGCATTCATGTATTGTTTTAATCTTTTATTTTTTGACACATAAGAATTTCTTACTTGGGATACAACCAATTCAGAATCTCCTATAACATGTAAACATTTTATCCTATGTGTGTGAGCTAATCTAAGTCCTAATAGAAAAGCCTTATATTCTGCTATATTGTTGGTACAAGGGAAGCTTAATGTAAAGGAGAATTTATATGTTACCCTTGCTGGAGAGATTTTAAAAATACCTGCACTAGATTCATCCTTGCAATAAGCACCATCAAAGAACATAACCCATATATCACCTTTGTCTATTTTTGTGCTAGCTTCTACTTCCATCTGAGATTTATACTTACCTTTCTTCAAAGTGACAATTTTAGCTTAGAATGCATTAACATTTGTATCCACAAAGTTTTTCATATCATCCTTTATCTCTTCTTCTATCATATATATACTTTTAGGCTCCCTACTTACTTTTATCAAATTCCTCTCAATGTTGAAAGTAGAAAATGATAAATCACATTGTAGACTCCCTCCCATGGTAGCACTCCACTTTCTAGATAACAACATGCCATACTAAGGTGGAATATCAACAACCAACACACTCATAGTAATCTCTTTGTCAAGATAGGTTGTTAGTCTATATGGTAAAGAATTAATAATACCTATGACTGTCACTTCTCTTTTATCCATAGCACAACATCTTCCTTATGTAGTATCTACCTTTAGGCATAATTCCTTTATTATTTCAAAATGCATCACTTTATTGAAAGCACCAAAGTCAATCATGCAATTTTTTAATGTTTTACCATTTACTAAAATACTCAAGAAAAATGGCTCAACATTTCCCAAACATTGATTTATTGAACTATCCAAAAACATCTAAGGAATTAGAGACACAACTACTTCAGCTTCTTTGTCTTTCACCTTTTCTTTACTGCTTTCTTTGGGATTGTTATTTTCATTACAATCATGTCTTACCTTTATATCAGTATCCCCCAACCATGCTATGGCTTTATTTCTATGTTTAGGGATTCTTAACAATTCAGACAAAGGGACATTGACAGTGATTTGTGATAACACATTAGTCATATCTATAGAAGAATCAAATGGGCCATCAATAACCATATTCCTTTTGTCATGATGTTTGTCCAAAATGTTTACAACATGGGTATGTGCAAGATCATGGTCAACCAAACTATGCTCTTAAGTGGCAATAAAAAAATTAGAAAATCAGGGTTATGTCAACTTGACGTGCAATTTTGTACTTGTTATTAGCTTTATATCAGAAAGTTGAGGGAAAAGAATCTTTAGAAAATGGAATCTAGTTTCTAAACTACTAGAACTTATCTCAAAAAAAAAAATTGATTGATCAAAATTTTGAATTTTAATGCATTATTACAAAAATTTCAAAACAAAAATAAAACGTAGACATATGTCTAACCACCTTAATCAAAATCAAATGATAATATTTTTTAATAATATTCTAGATATAATTAATAGACTCATGTGTGGATGTGACACATTTTTGGGTACTTTTATTCTAAATAAATAATTAATAATTAATTTTTGACTTTAGTATTTTTGGAAATAAAAAACTCTTGTGTCTAACCACCTTAACTAATTCAAAACTCTACAAAACTCAATTTTTCATTTTTTTCTCTTATAGTAGAAGAAACATAGAATGTGATGCATCTTTTAGATTTAAAAAATGTTGTACCATTTGAAAGTTATAGTTGTTTTTCAAGCAGTATGTCAATCAACACTTTATACGTAACTCCATTAGAAAATAAGTAATAATTACTTACTAAACTCATAATTTGACAAACCTTACATTTATGGAAAGGTAAGAAAATTCTTAAGAAACCCTTTTGATTTCATCCAATTTTGGTGAAAAAAGTCATTAGCTACATGTTTGAAGTAAAAATCACATAAAAATAGGCCAAAAGCACATTTTTAGGATGTTTTTAAAGTTGACCGTGTAGGTTTGGTATCAAAAGATACAATAGACCTTATAAAGATATTAATTGTATTCATTTAGTATCAGGGGGAGTGGGAAAAAAGTTGGAATAGATTTTTTAATGGTTTGAGATATTTTAAAACTACAAATTTTTTAGATCGCCAATTTTTGGCACACCATGATCCTGCACATACCGACACCTTCGTGATTCTTGTCACTTATAATGATTTCTTTTGGTATCTTCTAATCTAATTTCTTGGGAGCATTATTTGGGGACTCACAAACCTTGGGATTATCTACCTTCTTTGGTTCCCA
This sequence comes from Cupressus sempervirens, assembly GCA_028749045.1. Lineage (NCBI taxonomy): Eukaryota > Viridiplantae > Streptophyta > Pinopsida > Cupressales > Cupressaceae > Cupressus > Cupressus sempervirens. The sequence continues at coordinate 95,389,647 of CM053787.1, read as the reverse complement.
TTTTTTACTGGTAAACTTAACCATCTCAGGAGGGATTTCTTTAGGCTTCACAGCTTCCCCTTTTTTAAGATTAACTCCTTTTATGAACATACTAGCCACCTTGTCATTACCCTCTCTCTGAGCCATGTTTCTAGTCTACACTTGAGCTATCATGTTGGAAGTAATTTGATCAATCTCTTCCCTAGAAGGCTTGCTTAATGTCACTTCTTCTTTGGCATTTACCATGTTACACACATTGTCTTCAACATCATTCTCATCAGAAAAGACTTGCTACTGCATTTCATTCTGAGATCGCCTTTGCTCATTCACATCTCTATCACAATCTTCATAATTAGAATAGTCATAATGTGACTCAAACATATTACATCCTACATCATCATTTTTTTCTTCATGTTCTTGACATTTTTCTACTACAGTATGATTTCCAGGGAAGGACAAAGCTACTACACAAGATTCAGGGGCATGGCATAATTAACACACAAAGCACCATGTAGGCTCACAATGTAATTGACAAATTTAGGGATTCTTTTTTCACCACTTCCTTCAAACTTAAAATATGAATCTATCTCTTCTTGGCTATCTTAAATTTGTCTTTTTCCCCACCCATATCAACCAGTAGCTCAGGCTTTTCCATATCCTCCTATATGAAAACCATAAGGGAATCACAAAGCATAATTTTCACTTTGCAAACATAAAACTTGTTAAATTATTTAAGTCTAGTTAAAGGTTTAAAGTGGTAATATTTTGAGAAACTTCTAGCGTCATAATTATTATTCCAAGTTTCTTGATCAAAAAAATGTTTTGTCAATGCAATTATTAGTTTGAATAACTTGATCAGGAATATCTTCAAGTCAATTCCTCAAAATTTGTGAATGGTTATTGAAAAAATATGCTTCATTAAAGGTGTGATTTTGGAAATTGCCAACATAATAAAAATTATACCTTTTAGGACTATCATTAATGCTCCATTCATGGGTGTGTATGTAACCCTAAATCTTGCCAAAATCTTTGTTGAGAGAACTGTTGACAAGATCATAACTATTTAGCATGATAATGTGTCACTCGATGTCATCAACCTTAAACTAGATGCCAAAGGTCTTGTTAAGGTAGCTATGACACATGCTTCTGATGATGTGTACCTTCATTCTCAAAGACATTTTGAATTTCATCTGGGAGGGACACCAATTTTCACCAACACTATAGTCTAGTCATTTAAAATCCCAAACCCACTAGTCTGTCAGTCACCTTATTCCCCTCTATAACTTGTGTTGAACTTAAATATTGTCCATTTTTTCACAAAGCGGGCAAACATTGGACAACACACTTGCCAAGGCCCAAATAGCCTTCAACCACTGATTAACAACATCAACAATTAGTTTAGAATCTCCTTCAATTAGGATCTTATGTTTTCCTAGATGGGTCATGAATTTTATGGCCCATAGCAGTGCTAGAGCTTCCATTGTATTTGTAGATTTAGTTCCAAAAGTACTCCTAACAAACATAACATAAAATAAGTTTCAAAATCAACTATTAATTATTCTAATGTCTTCATAGAGGTCTTATTTTTAGATTTTGAATTAATTTTCTACTTTTGGGGACTCTAAATATAGATTTAAATTTTTTAATTGCTAAAACAATATTTCTACAAAGTATGTGTTTTAGAATCATTATAGTTGTCTATACTAATGTGAGTTTTGTGGTATAGACATTCCCTCTTTCTTATCATACATCTAGTTGTGCTACCATTTATAACTAGTATAGTCTATAACACTTCCATGCACTTTTCCTAATATTTAATGAAACATAAAATTAAGATATTTTCAATAGAATAAAATTTCTCTAGACCAAAGACATTTTGTAATAATAAATAATTCAACCCCAACAAGCTCATTATTTACTCTCTTTTCTTATTATGTAATAAGGACATTATGTTTCATGGATTAAATTATTTATAAATATACCTATGATAATATCTATTTTATTTTCTAATATCTTAAATATCTAAATCATTAATGTTTGATTTCATACATGGCCAAATAAGTTTTCAAATTCTCCTAGATAACAACTTTCTAAACCTTCTTATACGCCATTCTTTACAAAATCTTCTAATTGTTTTTTTAAACAAGCATTATTTGTATCATCACAACCATATATTAGATTTATAAATAGAAACATAGTTTTGTATTCAATGTTATAAAGAATTTTAAACTAGACAACATGCATCAAACAATTCATTGAACTAAAGTATATACAAAATCAAGCTTATTAACATAAAAGATTAGAACTAAATGCTTTTATTTCTTATTTTATTTAAATAAATATGCATTTATTAAAATATGGTTCACATTTCTTTTTATTTATAAAATTCATTTGGGTTATGAATATTGATTAGTAAGCAATAACTTACTCTTGCCTTTAGTTGTTGCCTAATTAGTAGCTATTATTACTACTCATTTATTTATGTATTTTGGGAGGTGACTATATTCCACACAAAATGCACTTTTGACTAGATTTGTAAAAATAAAATAAACTAGAATTATAGAAAAAAAATTGAGATTTATTTATCTTATATCTTATAGAAAAAAAATTTAAAAATTGTTTAAACAAATATGTTACCACCAATTTGAGAATTTTTTAATTTTATTTTTGTCTTTATCACATTTATGAAGTTTAACCCATTCAATAAGAAATCAGATATGACTCACTACATTATTTTGTAATAAAATAAAAGAATATAAACATTAAAAATATTCTTAACGATGCACTTAAACCAAAATGTAAATTATTAAGCGGAGAGGCTTTCTACAGTGGAAACATTCATCAATGGAAACTTTCTAACATATAAAAACAAATTGACAATCATTTTAGTGTCATGTATATTAAAATGACAGAAAAATCATATTAATAATACTGAACATTAACATGATTTGATTTAATTAATTTTGTAATGAAATGAGAATTAGCAATTTTTATCATCTTTGTCAACTTGGTCATTAAGTAACTAAATTCTATTCTTTTATGTATTTGTTATCTATATATTCAATTAGAAATTCTATGATGTTTCTATTATTTTATTATTTAAAATAAATCAAAACTTTTAGTATAAAATTATGTTTTTTAGAGGAATAGAATTAATATCTTTGATTTGCTAAGTGTAAAAAATTGATTTGAATTTTAGGTAAATAGTAAATTGTGAAATCTAATAGATACAATAGTATTTTAGATGTCATAAAGATTTGTTAAAAAGACTAGAAACTCAATTAACCAAATTACAAAAATCTTATCCATCAATTTTGATTTTTTTTTTTTTAATATTTTTTTATTTCTATCTATTTGTTATGATTATTTATATTATTTAAAATAAATAAATTCTATAAAATTTCTACAATGAACTATTTATATTTCTAAACTTTACATGTTTTAAGTTAGATGTCTCTCAGCTTAATTTACAATTAGATTTAATTAAAATTTTAGGTACACTAATTTTCTATCCAAGATTGCTTACATCATGCGGGTCCACAAATAAATGAAAGAAAATCAGAAAATGAAAGAGCCGAATTAAACAAGAGCTCTAATAGAGCTAGAGTCCCTACCTTTTGTTAAAAATGAGTGACAAATTTATTCTATAATTAGAAAACATAAACAAAGACGTAGTAATGGTGATTTAATGGATAATTATTACTTTGTAAATAATTTAAACAATTTTTGTATAGATTAAAATCTTACTAATATTATTAAAACATAAAAATTATATTAACATGTGATACTTAACAAATTTATTAATTTTAAGATTAAAAAACTTACATATGTATCTATTTCTTATATTAAGGATTAACTTTAAGTTTTTCTTATTCTAGTAATTCTCACTCTATATTTAACAATATTATTACTTTTTTAAATAAAATTATAAGATAAAATATTTATTTAAATTTTAGATTAGTTGATATTTAATAATTTATTAATCTATTTATTTAAAGATGTAACAAATTGTTGAGCTTTTGATTTTATAGCTATCAATTTTCACAACCCATATGAATGTTCATGAATGCTTTTAATAGATTCAAGAACGTAAGAAAAATAAAACTAATAAATATACCCTTGCACCTATGATAGATATAATATAATTTATATTATATTTATATTTTATATTATATTTTATATTTTATATTTATATTTTATTATATTTTATATAATATAATATATTATATTTATATATATAGAATATAATTTATTATCATTATATTAAATATTATTAATAGTATATTAGAACTAAATTATAGAAATAATTGTAAAAAAAATAATTAAATATTATTAAAATCTTGAATTTATATGTACAATATTTTGCAAAATTAGAGTTCTAAGATGTGATACAAGGCATAGCCAACTCCTTCCACAGTTTTAACTTTGATTTTAGATTTGCAAAGATGTCCCAGTCTAATTTAACTTTTTGTCAAAATGATTTTGGCTTTGTCACATAGTTAAAAAAAATTCAACATTTGACCATTATGTGAAAACCAAACTAAATCGAAATGATCATAAAAAAAATATCATGGTAGCATTATGAACTTTTTTGGTCTTTATTTTAGTTGATTGTAAATACACTATAGAAAAAACAGAGCAAATACAAATGAAAGTAACAGTAATAGGTGTGTAAAATCTGAAACCCAAGAAAAATATTTTCAAATACCACAACCATAGAATTTTGCTATATAAAATAAATAAGTGGAATAGTAAACTCCAAACTATTTATGGATCTACTGAAAGAGATCTATTTATTTTGTACATGACTAATCAAATATTCTCACTATAAAAATTTGTATGCACTTAAGACTATGAAGAAGATGACGATGAACAAAATATGCTCATTGTCATCCATCCACAAAATAAGTGGGAAGCTATGTATTCACTATAAAAGGCAGGCCATGAAAGCGATGAAGGATCCCATTAGGGCTGGAATTTGACGGCCACCCCTACTTGTCATATGATTTTTTCATGATGGCTAATTTTTTTTTATACCTTTCATTTTATGTTTAAAGAAAAAAATTGATTGTCATTTTTTTTATAAAAAAAATTAATAGGTCATTTTAATTTTAAATATTTTACATTTAAGATAATTATTGTATAAATTAGTAATATATGCAAAATTAGCTATGAATGACTTATAATTATAAATTAGTAATCTATGCAAAAGTTTCTATTTCATGTATTTACTTTAACAAATTTTTAAATTAATATTATTATATATATAAGATATAAGAAAACATATTTGATTTTGTAAATTACTAAAAACAAGTTTTTAAAATTCATTAAATTCTATTTCAACAAGTTTCTAAATTAATATAAATATGCAATCATCAAAATACAAAATAGAAATATATCTAAATAGAAAGAAAAAATAGAAACATATAAATATAAAATATTATATATTTATTATATTAAATAAAATACTAAATTGCCTATAACAAATATTGATGATTTAGTAATAAAATTGCTTGTCATATTGATAGTTTTCTAAAAATTTAGTCTACCAATTCATATGGTCTTACAATTTTTTAACCCATCATTTACGGTTCAAAAGTGCAAAAACAACCAATATGACCATCAAATTCTAGGCCTGCATCCCATGAGATTAGCAGAAATAGGAGGAGTGAAACACAAGGGACGCAGCTGTAGGCGATGGCGATGACAATAGGCGAAGATGCTGGAACTTTACAAAGCTAGACTTCGATGAAAAAAGTACAAACTAACGATAAATGCATTTATTACATATTTATCCTTCTACTATTATTGATTTCTGATTTTAGTTGTTGTTGTAAGGAAGCAAAGGTGCGCGAAATCGCTTCCTATGCTAATCTTTGAGAGGATGATTATGCAAATCAAAGTAACTATTGCAAAGATCTCAAGAAATGCATAATAACATAATCAAAATAACAAAGAACACACAACACAGTGATTACCATGGGGAAACCCTTCCAGGAGAAAAACCCCACCCTCCAAAACTCGCACAATGTATTATCAAACCAAGATGATTACAATACACTTGCAATGCAAGTTCTTACAGGAGCGCATCACCACAACTCGAACTCGGAGAGACTCCTTCTAGCACCAGTCTTGCAAACTAAACTCAATTACACAAACACCTCCCCAAGATCTCCTTTTATAGTGATTTTACAACCTGGAAACCACTTATGCTTTTACAAAACCATGGGCAAAACTACCATGCCACATGTTACCCATTTTTGACATTTACATTTCCAATATGGAAAAACAACCAGGTTAAAATAGTAATCCTGTCCACAATTTTGTCTCTTAGTCTAGACACCCATAAAAGTCACAAAATGAGTCATCAAGGCTCTAAAAATAGCCTACCTATATTCTACTAAGGACAAGACTCATTTAACAACTCACTAACCATTTTCCAATGCATAAACAAGTGGAAAAATTCCACAAACAAATTATGGAATTTTCCAAGAAAGGATTGCAAGGTTGAGACACATGTTTCTAAACATTCTCCCACTTGTCGAACACCTTGCAAGAGTCAAGGGATCCAAAATATCATGGACTTAATTGCTAGGGGCCGAGAGGCCCATAGACTCTGAACACCATCTAAATTTTTCTGTGCTCATAGGCTTAGTTAATGCATCGGCAACATTCACCAAAGTCTCTACCTTTTCCAGCTTCACCTTGCCGTCCTCGATCATATCTCTTACAAAATGATATTGTACATCAATGTTCTTGGTCCTGGCATGAAAAGTCAAGTTTTTCGCTAGGCAAATTGCACTTTGGCTGTCACTATAAATTGTCACTACACCCTGTTTGAACTCTATATCTGAACATAATCTCTTTAGCCAGATGCTTCTTTGCAGGCATGAGTAGCTGCCATATACTCTGCCTCAGTAGTGGACAAAGCGACCATAGCCTGTCGCTTACTCATCCAACTGATTGCACCACCAAATAATGTAAACACATATGCACTGGTGGATCTTCTTCTATCAACATCACTAGCCCAGTCTAAATCCACATAGCCTCGAATATCAAAGGAATGCTCACTTCCTGTTCCATGAAAACATATTGAGTACTCTGAGGTACCCCGCAAGTATCTGAAAACTCTTTTTACTACATCCCAATGTGCTCTTCCTAGATTAGACATATAACGGGAAAGTACTCCCACTGCTTGGGCAATGTCTGGTCTTGTACAAACCATAGCATACATCAAACTTCCAACAGCACTCTGATATGGTACTCAACTCATCTCTTCCATCTCCAATGGGGATGTAGGACACTATGAGCTAGAAAGCTTTGTTCCCATAGTAACCAGAACACTCAATGGTCTTGAATCCTGCATATTGAATCTTTTCAAAATAGTACCAACATACTTACTTTGCCCTAGCCAAAGCTTTCTATTTCGTCTATCTCTTATAATCTCCATTCCCAGAATGTGCCTAGCTGCACCAAGATCTTTCATTTCAAACTTTATTGAGAGTTGAGATTTTAACTTTGCAATCAAACCTTTTCCTTTGCCAATAAACAACATGTCATCGACATACAAGGCAATAACTAGAAAACCATCACCATCATATTTGAAATATATACAATGATCAGATTTAGATCGCACAAATCCCAAACTCAACACATATGTATCAAACTTTTGGTACCACATCCTAGGACTCTATTTTAAACCATACAAGGATTTCTTCAATTTACAGACCAAATGACTTTTACCTTTCACCACATAGTGCTCTGGCTGTGACATGTAAATTTCTTCCTCCAAATCTCCATGAAGGAAAGCAGTTTTCACATCCATTTGCTTGATCTCTAGATCATAAGTTGCTGCAATAGAAAGCAAAAATCTAATGGATGTCATTTTGGCTATTGGAGAAAAAATCTCACCATAATCTACTCCCTCAACTTGAGAGTAACCTTTTGCAACCAAACATGCTTTATACTTCTCAATGCTTCCATTTGAACCCATCTTCCTTTTGAACACCCATTTACAACCAACCGGCTTCCGTCCTTCAGGAAATGGTACAAGGTCCCATGTTCGATTCCTCTTAAGAGCTGCCATTTCTTCATCCATGGCTATTTTCCAAGACTCTGAATCATTCATACCAAGAGCCTCTTCTACAGATCTCGGTTCATCAATGTTAGCATTCAATGAAAATATGCACCTCCAATCATTAGGAGAATACCCATACCTTTTAGGTGGTTTCCTTTGTCTTGTAGATCTTCGAACAAGATCTGGTTCAGGTTCATGAGGTTCAGGTTCATGATTAGGTTCTCTCTCTTCCTCTGATGATTCAGAACTCGTAGAGCTCTCTTCAACATCTCGTCTTTCTAAGGGCCTTGATTCAACTTTCTCAAGTGTAGCAGGAAGTTGAAGCACTTCTTTCTTTTCTTTAATTTGTTTTGGTTGCACTGTAACAGAAGAAGGCTTAGTTTCTCTAAAAATAACACTTCTGGAATAAAATACCTTTTGTGCAATAGGATCCCAAAGCTTGTATCCTTTCACACCATAACTATATCCGATGAAGATACATTTGATAGCTTTTTTGTCCAATTTTGTTCGCTTCGCCTTTAGCACATGAGCATATGCCTCAAAACCAAACACTCTCAGATGTCTAAGTGAAGGTTTCTGGCCCGACCACGCTTCCATTGGCGTCTTATCAACAAGAGCTAATGTAGGAGACCTGTTTATCAAGTAGCAGGCAGTGGCTATAGCTTCAGCCCAAAACTTTTGTTCTAGTCTAGCACCACTCAGCATACTCCTAGCCTTCTCCATCAAGGTCCTATTCATTCTTTCTGCAACTCCATTCTGCTATGGAGAATACGGAGTTGTCTTCTCTATTTTAATACCACAATCTTTACAAAATGTGTCAAAAATATTGGAGCAAAATTCACCACCATTATCAGTTCTCAAGCATTTTATTTTCTTTCCAGTCTGCAATTCAACCATTGCTTTAAATTCTTTGAAACGACTGAAAACTGAATAGCTTTACTTTTAAGGAAATAAACCCATGTTCTTCTACTAAAATCATCAATGAAAGAAACATAATAAACTGATCTACCAATAGAAGGAACATCAACTGGACCAAATACATCTGAATGAATTAGATCCAAAATACATGAAGACTTATGAGAACTCGAGTAAAACTGAATGTGGTTTTGTTTACCATAGATACAATGCTCACAAAAATCAAACTCAAGATTGTAGTCATTCAACCCATCAACAAGGTTCTTATTTTTCAAGGTCCATAGGCCCTTCTCACCTATGTGGCCAAGTCTATGGTGCCATAACATAGTCTTCTCTGCACGCAACTTTGATTCGCTAGATAAAGCACCCTTGGGTACCCAAAAACCACAACCATCTGTTGAAAGAGAAACTCTCTCCTTCTCCGACTGAGTAGTCTTTTTCACAATCTTATCAGAAGTACTATTACACTCGACTGTGCATGCATCAAGTTGGTACAATGTACCCAATCTACTTCCTCTTGCTATTACCATAGCGCCTCTCACCATTTTTACACTTGCTTCAGAAAATTGTACATGCACACCCGCATCTATTAGCTTACTAACAGATAACAAATTCCTTGCTAGTCTAGGGATATGCAAGACACCATCAAATCTTCTAATTCTACCATCAAAAAATTTCACACGAATACTTCCACAACCAACAATATCAAGTACTGAATTATCACCCAAATACACCTTACAACCATCAAAATTTTCATACTTACTAAACCAGTTCCTATTAGGAGTCATGTGGAAAGATGCACGTGAATCTATTAACCATGCATTTTCACCTGCATGAGTGGCCAAGGCTGCAATGAAAGCATCTCCATCTTCCTTCTCCGACTCAGAATCAGAATGTTGCTTCTTCTTCTTCTTCTTCTTTTTCTTCTCCTCTTTGCAGTCCTTTCGGAAGTGTCCAGGTTTGCCGCAATTCCAACAGATTGTCTTGGACTTACTAGGGGATTTCGATCTCCCCTTATTTTTGGACTTAGAATGGCCATGCTGCTTTTCGTTCTTGCCTCTTTCTTTTGGTCTTCTGCGAACACTCAAAGCCTCTTTGGCATTCAGAGAGACCTTCCTTCTCATCTCCTCAGAAAGTAGAGAACCAACAACGTCCTCCATCTTCAAGACAACTGAAGTGCTCCCTATAGCCATCACAAGACTATCCCATGACTCTGGAAACGAACATAACAAGATTTGACACCTTTCTTCTTCATCCATTGGCACCCCTACTGAGGTCAACTGAGTCACCAACATATTAAACCTTTCTAGATGCTCAGAAATTTGTCCACCTTCTTCCATTCTCAAGGAATACAACTTCTTCCTCAAGAAAATCTTATTCACAAGTGATTTCGCTTGATAGATCTCACTAAGCTTTTTCCAAAGCTTCTTCGCAGTAAGTTCTTCATGGACATTAATCAGAATCGAGTCTGCAAGACACAATCTAATGAGACCTTCAGCTTTTCTATCATTCACATCATATTGTGCAACTAATGTCGGATCTGTGGGCCTCAGCTTGTTCTCATCAATCGCATCCCATAGATCCCGATCAATCAACAGATCTTCCATCTTCAGCTTCCACATCTCAAAGTTTGTGCCAGAAAGCTTTTCAACATCAATTCTCTCTGTCATGCTTGCCATCTTTTCAATCCTGCAACACAGAAATGAAATGCTCTACGCAAGCTCCCACTCAAACCTTGATTAGCTCAAAAAACCCTGTACCCAACAAATAGAACCAAAACTGGCCAGGCTCTGATACCACTTGTAAGGAAGCAAAGGTGCGCGAAATCGCTTCCTATGCTAATCTTTGAGAGGATGATTATGCAAATCAAAGTAACTATTGCAAAGATCTTAAGAAATGCATAATAACATAATCAAAATAACAAAGAACACACAACACAGTGATTACCGTGGGGAAACCCTTCCAGGAGAAAAACCCCACCCTCCAAAACTCGCACAATGTATTATCAAACCAAGATGATTACAATACACTTGCAATGCAAGTTCTTACAGGAGCGCATCACCACAACTCGAACTCGGAGAGACTCCTTCTAGCACAGTCTTGCAAACTAAACTCAATTACACAAACACCTCCCCAAGCCCTCCTTTTATAGTGATTTTACAACCTGGAAACCACTTATGCTTTTACAAAACCATGGGCAAAACTACCATGCCACATGTTACCCATTTTTGACATTTACATTTCCAATATGTAAAAACAACCAGGTTAAAATAGTACTCATGTCCACAATTTTGTCTCTTAGTCTAGATCCCCATAAAAGTCACAAAATGAGTCATCAAGGCTCTAAAAATAGCCTACCTATATTCTACTAAGGACAAGACTCATTTAACAACTCACTAACCATTTTCCAATGCATAAACAAGTGGAAAACTTCCACAAACAAATTCTGGAATTTTCCAAGAAAGGATTGCAAGGTTGAGACACATGTTTCTCAACAGTTGTGCGCTCAGAGTCTCAGACTTTCACAAATGGTCAGACAACTTTCACAAATGATCAGACAGCTTTGGCAATGGAGAGCTCTCCAAATTTCGCAGGAGATTTTAATTTTCAGATTTTCCACTTAACAAAAAGCAGAATATAGCCTAGGAAATTACCGTCTGACCAATCAGAAAAATAGTTATTAGCAAAAAATAATTGATTTTTTTAAATCGAACATTACAAAAGTTTAGACATCTATTTGTTCGGCATAAATTAATTTGTTAGATTGAAATTGACTGCATAGTCATTTCCGTCACATCAAGATCGAGCTGCTGAGTTGGCATTAGCCTGGAAAGCGGGCAAGGTCACCCAAAAATTTATGGTTTTAATGATAAGTCAATGCAAAATTGTTGATGGATAAATAATACAAATATGTACAACAAACACTGTTGATTTGGATGTTGAATCAATTACCATTTCTCCCAGTATTTATTCAATGTCAGTAAAAACATTACAGCTTGCATTCAATTTCAACCTAACTTGCCACAAGCATTTTACTGAAATTATTAACTGTTCACTCACGTCAATGGATCAGAGTATTAAAAAAGAAATCAGATCAACTTCAACTAGGACTTAACAAATCTTACTCTAGATACATGAATGCAAGAAATAAATTTGACTAGCTTCGGAATTCCCGTGTATTCCCATGTAATTATTTAACACCCAATTTATTCCCCCACTAGTAATAGTTTCGAGAAAAACCACACAGGAATACAAAAGACAGGATTTTTCACAAGCAATTTCCTACCTAATTGAGCCGTACCCAACCCACATGATAAATTTTAACTAAGGCGACCAACTTCATAGATCTCACGGAACAATCAATAGTCATCCAGACATGAAATTAGTTTTAAAACAATCCAAAGGAGATATACTGCAATTTAAACAAATATATTTAAACAGAGAAGCAAATTCACGGAAAGGGAAGAAGATCGTACAGGACGCCTGAAAGCATGGAAACTGCTTTTGCAGGCATTAAATCGCAAGGCCAATCGATAATCGATATCCGAGTAGATGAATGGAATGTCTTTTCACTGCCACAATTTTGACAAAGGCATATATTATTGTAATAATTCAATCCTTTCTTCATTTCAACGACAGGACCAGACAAGTGCCTTCCTTTTCGATTCCGCCCAGTGTGATTTTGGTAGCCTGCACTTAGTCAAGTCGAGTTAATGAGAGTAGGTGCCCTCCCTTAACACTCAAACATCTCGCCCAATTCATTGCCCCGTTTTGCCCAATTGATTTTCTCTCTACCTATATTTATCTTTGCTCTTTGATTATGCCCTCTAATGTTGTTTTTATCCGTTTGATATGAAATGGGCGACAGAACATGGCTGAGTCGCAATGGAAGAGAAAGCCGGTTAGGAATTCTTTGTTTTCTAAGCGATGTTAGTTGAGGCCGGAATCAGAGGAACTAATGCATATTCTAGAAAATGCAAAAGAGGGGAAAAATCTTATGTGAGCTTTTTGGATATCATAGGGGGCTTATTTTGGAATTTTGAAGATGGTGACTGTAAATTTGCGGTGCCTATGTTTGTAGTGAAGTTGAGGAAAGTAACATCCGCTTCTTGTGAGAGCTTTTATGGCTACCTGTGTTGCCATGAACAATGACTGGTTCTAGTTTTGGTTACCTCTCATTAGTTCTTCCATAGAGATATCCAGAATTTTATGGAACATTCTGGAGATTTATTTATAATTTTTTGATGTAAAAAACCAATATTACCCTGACAAAATTGGTAGAAGCCAATTCACAGAACACGTCAAGATGTGGAAAACAATATGTGCGTTGACTATTGAGTAACTCCTTCATGAGGAGTACCACCCTCAGGACGAAGATTATAATCTATATATATCTATATCGCCAGATTGTTTAATTGTTGATATATATATATATATATATATCCAGAGAGATTAGAATTTGCGAAGAATAAAGATTGATGGTTTACAAATTTAGTTGAAACTGTGAAACTGAAGGATTCAAGTATCTATGAAGGGGAGTGACGGTAGTGATTGCCAACGGCAAATGTTGGGAGCAATATTTCATGTCATCATTTTCCTTTCGAATCTGTGCTCTTTAGCGACAGCTGATATGAACGTTCATGTTGGTGCCATCGTCGACTTTGATTCTCTTGTGGGCAGAGTTGCCAAAACTGCCATTCTTTTGGCCGTGGAGGACGTCAATAATGATCCATACCTTCTCAACGGCACGCAGCTTCTCCTCAATATGCTCAACGCGCAAGGAGATTCAGTCCGCGGTGCGAGCGCGGGTAATTTACTTTACTTTTTCTTGTTTATGACAATTGGTCAGTTGTAATGGATTGTAACTATGAATGGGTCAGCTTAGATTAATGCCGTTGTTAATTCTAATCATGCAGCCATTGACCTGCTGAAAGGGGAAGCTGTAGCAATAATCGGGCCGCAAAAGTCTCAAGTTGCAGAGTTCGTATCAGATGTGGGAGCTGCAGGGAATGTGCGATTGTGTCCTTTTCTGCTACGAGTCCCCTGCTTTCCAAGTCCAGATTCCATACTTTGTTCGAATGGCACGGAGCGATGCGTTGCAGATGAAGGCCGTTGCGGCCCTCGTAAGATATCATGGCTGGAGAAGAGTTGTTGTTGGTTATCCTGACGATGACTTCGGTTTCGTCGCACTGAATTCTTCGAACGATGCGCTGAGGGACGTGGGTTCCGAAATAGAATATAGATCCTCAATTTCCCCAAATGCGAGCAGGGAGCGAATAAGGGAGGAGCTCCTCAAATTGAATAATATGCAGTCCAGAGTGTTCGTTGTTCATATGGACGCCGGTCTCGGGATGAAGCTCTTTGCGGAGGCACATGACATTGAAATGATGGGGCCCGGTTATGTCTGCATAACAACGGATGGCTTTACCAGTCTTTTGGATACTCAGCTCAACGCTTCCACTATGGCATCCTTGGAAGGTATTATTGGGGTGAAGACTTATGTTCCCAATTCGGAAAAGCTCGCGAATTTCACTAAAAGGTGGAAGCAAAAGTTTAGAGCTGAAAATCCCGGCGAGGATTTCGCCCAGACGGAACTCAACCAATACAGTGTATTGGCTTATGACGGCGTGCAGATGGTAGCCCGGGCCATTACTAAGTTGGCATCCAATAATACCAGCTTTTAACTTCTCGGAGCCTTCTATCCCTTCAGAAGAAGTTGGAAATGCAACGGACTTGACAAGAATCAGGGTGTTTCAGCAGAGCCAGCGGCTGTTGCAACACATACTCGAAACTAACTTTACAGGGCTAAGCGGGGCTGTCAGTCTTAGCAACGGGGAACTCTCAGGGTCTACTTATGAAATAGTAAATGTGGTAGGAAAAAGTTACCGTTCCATCGGTTACTGGAGGGATGAAAATGAGCATCTGTCCAGTGTGTTTCCCCTGTCTCCAGACACTAGTAGTGTAGAAAGTCTTAAAACGGTGATTTGGCGAGGGGGAGGCGCGCAGATTCCACGAGGTTGGGTGATACCCACAATCGGCAAAAGGCTTCAAATTGCGGTGCCCCTAAAGCATGGCTTCAAGAAGCTGTAACTGTCACATATAATAAAAGCCGTAACCAGAGCATTGTCACGGGATTCTGTAAGGATGTCTTCGAAGCGGCTCGCAAGAAGCTTAACTATGACCTTCAATATGATCTCGTTCCTTATGAGGCTAAATCCTATGACGATCTTGTCAATCAAGTCTACTTAAACGTCAGTTTCTTGTTCTCATGCTGCAAATCTGATTTCAAAGAATCGTTGATACGCAATTTTAGTTTAAATTTCGAGTGATATTGCTGATGAATTTTTGTTTGGCAGAATTTCGGCGCGGTGGTTGGCGATACTACAATTCTAGCAAAAAGAAGCAAGTTTGTGGATTTCACACATCCGTTTACAGACACTGGCATGGCGATGGTGGTGCCCACGATTACCACTAGTGGCGGGAACAATCCATGGGTATTTCTCCTCCCATTTACCCGCAGCTTGTGGTGCGCAACGGCGTTATTCTTCGTCTTTACAGGAGCGGTAGTGTGGATTATCGAGCATGGAATAAAAAGGAAAGGAAAGGAGGTTTTATAGTCCACGACACTATGCCATAGTTTTTGGGTTTACAGATGGTGACAGTGATATGGGACTACTTCGTACTCTTTTTCGAGAGGCACTTGGCAAGGCACTTGGCACTACAAACGAGGCATACATACCCTACCCCCAGTGAGATTTGAACTTGTGACCTTTCTTTCAAGAGTACAAGTTTTCCACCACTAGGCCAAGCGTAAATGATGTCTTTGCAGGAGATCCCATCACCCAAGTGGTCACCACTCTGTGGTACAAAACGATATTCTCTGCTGCACTGTCTTCTCGAATAAATAGCTATATATCTTATCTAAATCTTCTTGACTTGTGTCTTGTTCCAGGTTTTCATTCTCGACTCTTTTCTTCTCTCACAGTGAGTACTCAAATGACAGAGTTACAACGTGTTTCGACTTAAACGTAGCCACAAACATAAACGTCTATAATTTTTGCATTCTACCTTATGGAGTACTGAGCCTTTTTATTCAGAAATTTTTTGTTCTTCAATTGTGACGATGTTAATATGCAGGGGAGGCGATCATCAGAAACGAGAGTAGAATCGCCATTATAATCTGGCTTTTTGTAGTTCTGATATTGACGTCGAGCTACACGGCCAATCTCACTTCGATCCTCACAGTTCGACAAGTGACACCAACGATTACAAGTGTGGACTCCTTGAGAAACAGCAGAGTTTCAGTAGGCTACCAAAATGGGTCTTTTGTGGCTGATTATCTGCAACAGCACTTCGGCATATCAGAAGACAATTTGAAAAATTATTCATCTGCAGAAGAATATGCAGAGGCGCAGAGAAAGGGTCCAGAAAAAGGGGGCGTTGCTGCTATTTTTGACGAGATTCCGTACCTTCGCCTCTTCTTGTCCCAGCAATGCGGATATACAATCGTGGGGCCTACTTACAGAACTGGTGGTCTTGGATCTGTGAGGTTCCCTCAGTTTTATACTTGTAGTAATATTTATTCTTATTCAGGAAACTATTCTTAGCTATGGTTTTGGTGCAGGTGTTTCTCAAAGGTTCGCCTCTGCTCTCAGACATTTCGAGAGCCCTCCTGTCTCTCTCAGAGGAAGGGGAAATGCAGAAAACTGAAGAAATCTATTTCAACGATACCGTGTGCGCTACCACTGGAGCAACAGTAGATTCAAATAGGTTGAGTATTCATAGTTTTTGGGGACTCTTTTTAATCACTGGATCTGTATCACTAATAGCTCTCACCATATTCTTCTGCCGTCTCCTCTACGAAAAACTTCCTTCGATATTTTATCACTTGATGACTAAATATTAGTGTAATGAACGACATTCAAGCTGGAGTATTTGGATCTGAAGCGAATATTAGAAGGCTTTTCTTGGTGGCCTGCACATGGAAGATACATGGATGATGGGAGTGTTTTCCTTGCTTAATTTCTTCAATCTTAGATATTATTTTAACCATTGTAACTATCACGCGTTTAAACGAAACAAATCATTCACTACGCGAACGTCAGTTTGGTCCCTTGCTGAAGTACTTTCTTTATACCGATAGATTTAATGGAGCTGGCTAATCCCCAGACAAACTGTACTAAAGTTTTAAAAAGTCAAATATGTTTTTCTTTCATATTCATTGAAAAACAGAGAATTTTTCGTAAATTTTTTGTTGTTTTCAATCATAAAATATGCAGATTATGAAAAACACTCGAATCTTTTCACTTTTTCCAAAACTCTTCCATGAATTCAAGTAATTTGAGGACCAAAATCAATTTGAGGCCATCTAACCATTACACATCACTCTTCCACACCATTATGTAACTTGGGTAACAAAAAGATTCATCAGTACCAACTAAATTATCATTATTTAATATCTAAAATCAATTCTCCAAAATACTTTGTCAAATCGTCACAAAATCATATTTGTCCATTATAACTATGTATTAGGTTACACCACTCATCACTTGATTAAAAAAAAGAAATCAAATAGGTGTAGATAATGTATGCTAAGCTGAAATACTTAAATCTACATAGATTTGATAAATAATCAAATCAGTCACCATCTACCATTGATTATTCTCCCAATTTCTCTACCAATCATCAATAGATCATAACCTCTCCAAACTTGTTGCTAGTTTGTGTTATCCAAAACAAAAAAATATTGAGACATATATGACTCTCCCATTCAAGTCACACATTCTAATTCAACTCTAACTTTGTATCACAATACTAGATTAAACTATATCTTCACTTAGCAGCTCACCTGGTGTACTAACATCCAACATAAAACTATGTTGGCATCAATGAAAATATAATTACCTATCTTCTTTGCATCAAAATTACATCATAATACTACATAATATAATATGCATTAGATAGGGATAGTCTCCTTGTCACCAGTATGCAAAACACACCGATTAACCATCTGGAAGCCATGCCTTTGAAGATTATCAATCGCAAGTATACTATTGTGCATTAAAAATCACCAAAAGAAATTAATATCATGGGAAGGAGATGGGACTTCCAAACATATCTATAGTCCAAGGAGCCTCCCTCACCGATAATAATAATATAGGCTAACTTAACATAGAGGTCACCCCAAGAGTTCTTGTCCCAAACAACTATATCTCTATCCGAGAAGGAAGGGATATAAGTTTCTTTCCAGAAGTTCCTCATCTCCTCATAGAGAACGTTCTCCACTAGGTTAAGATTAGCTGTGATGGGCTCTTTCCATTTTTCATTATCAGTGTAATTGACAACCTTGGTACCATAGTTAGCCACCCCATGATCCTTTAGAAAAAAAAAAAAAGTGAGTATGAATTAGAGGAGAATCTCCAAGTCATCTATCTTCCTAGATTTAACAAAATTCCCATCCCCATTATTCTACTTGATCTGTCCCCTCAAGTGCTTCCTAATCTTAACAATAATGGCCTATATCCTCAATCCTATCGGGAGACCTTCATTATATAAAACTTGGTAAAAAGGCCTTCGACCCATGTATTTAGCTCTCATAATTTTGCACCATCTAGTCGAATCATTTGCCTATCTCCATCCTACTTTAGTCATGAGAGCCTTGTTTAAATCCCCTATTCTCCTCAAGTTCAAATCCCCTTGTGATTTTGGTCTACACACTTTCTCCCAACTCACAAGGCTCATTTTTTATATTTTCCTTTGTTTCTGACCACAAAAAGTTCTTCTAAATTTTTTCATTATCTGTCAAATGACATGATATCTTAAATAAGGACAAGAAGTGGACTAGGATCCCCTGAAGAGAGGCAATAATAAGTTGTAGGCTCCTAGCATTACTTAATACCTTACCTTTCCAACCCATTGTCTTCTTCTACATTCTTTCCACTATAGTATTCTAAAATTGGGGGGTAACTTCTTTCACTGTGAGGATGAGACCCAAATAGGCATCATGGAGGACCACCACTTGACAATTTCATTCTCTTGTTATTCAGCGTTGTAGCTCCATATCTATGTTGAAGAAATACAACTTTCTTTTCTAATATTTGATATATGATGTCTTGAGACCTCCACATATTGATTCAAAATTCTCTTCCAAAATTTGTCTTCCTTATAAAGGATAAAATATATAGCAAGGTATTATAATTAAATTATTGTAGCATATGTAAAGGAAGAGTCATGGTTGATTTGACTCCCACAATCTTTCCCTAAGTAGCCATAGAAAGAATATTTATGCCACCATAATAAATAAATAAATTGGTAGCGGTCCCTCTATTGAAGTCCCCTAATCGATTTAAAGAATTCCCCCAGAGATCCGTTAGTCAGAACTGAGAATTGAACCATATTAATCATTTCCTCAATCAAGAAAATGAAACTCTCTACTTCCTCCAAACAATCACTGTGGTCTTTGACATTCTTCTTGGGAGAGGAAACAAGCTTCTCAATATTCTTTGTAAATGGGTAACCATCCTTCTAATTAATCTGCTTCTCCACATCCCCCATAGGGGGTAGGGTGGTGGCAAGGGTCACCCCCAAGAAGCACCCCAATTCTTTACTAAGAACACTTTTGTCAACAACATCCTCATTCCCTTATATTTTGTTCTCTTCCTACATAGTGATTTTTCAATTAGCGACCACATGCCCATACTTTATGCATTTTTGGGAGTAGAAGTCTACATTCTCATAGCTAATCACTTGCTTCTATGTCCCCCCATTTTGACTTTAAAGTTATTATTATTATGTTATATTTTTTTAATTAAATTATATTTTTCATTATATACTTTTTATTGCCTTATAGTGAGGTAGTTTCATAGCCAACAAAGCTATTCCTACTTCTAATGCATAGGCCATCTCCAAAAAAGACAAACCCAGACTCGTAATAGGAGATCAAAGTCAAATGGATTGGTAGTCTAGAAAAATAAATATGAGTTTTTCTATGACGTCATTAATAATATCACAAAATTTTCATTAAAAGAGACCCAACCTATAAGAATTAATAGTTGATGACACTAGAAGATTGTTATTTTTTCAGCCAAACTTATCGTTGCCAATTTTACAATCATAGGTAGATCATTGTTTTGAGTTCCATAAATTAAAAGTTGAAATAAAAGTGGATAATTTTAGCATTTTAATTTCCTCTCACAAGTATGAGAAAATTTACAAACTTAATCTACTATTATATGAACCTAAAATAAATCAAACAATCTATGACACAAATTAAAGTTAATTTGAATTAGACATTTTCTAAATGTATTATATCAAATCGTTAATAGCTTCTACTGGTATTTAATATAGGGAAGAAAATTGTAATATTATGTAACCTCTTATCCTCAATCTTATGATCAAAATTTTTAACGCAATTTCATTTAAAGAAATTTTTTTTAAAAATTAACAAACTATATTTATTATTTTCTTTACTTCTTTTTGAAGTGTCAACTATAATTGTCAATTTAAATAATAAGAATTTTGATTAACAAAAAATTATAAATAAAAATATAATTAAAAAGATAAAATAAATTTTTTATATTTAATAAACAACATCACATTCTTCTTTAAAATCATATTTCCACATCAGCAATTAGAAGGTACATCACATTTAATCTCTTTGAATGAATCTTAAAAGTAAAGCTCATTAAATTAAACTTATAAACCATAAAATAAAATAAAATGCAGTGTTATGCTTGCACATTATAATCACTAATCCAAGCATTACAGTAATGAGCTTTAGATGTGGTGAAAACAAAAACAATACATCAGTGGGAAACAATAGGTTGTAATGTTCACTTTAACCATGATGGGAAATGATAGTCTATTCCACTTGTAATTATAATTATTCATGAGATCTACACTTTTTCTTCTTTTACAATCAGCAGCACCACAATTCAAACTATTCACATTTCACTTCAAAATTACAGCATTTGAAAATTTGGTCGTAATGCCCATTTTCCTGAAGATCATTGTGGCACCCTTCATAGTTGATGATCTAAAGCTCTTCAAGACTATTTAGGTGGTCCAATCCTTGAGGTATTCCTTCTACCCCTTGCAATTTGCTAGTCAAAAATGTTGTAGCATTGGCATTGCATTCTTTTCCAGGCATGGAAATCTTAGTAGCTGTAAGAAATCCTCAATAATTAGTGCCTCTAGTTTGGGGAACAACATGTGTTCAGATAAAATAATAGATATAGAATTTATAGTAAAACTAAAAACTAAAACAGAATTAAAAGATGCAAGAATAGACACAAAAATTATAGTGGTTCATCTAGCTAATTTGAACTACCTCCACTCTTCAAGTAGGGGAACACTCTTCAGGCAGGGGAATTTCTCTCATTCAAATAAATCTCAAGTTACAATAATCAACAACATCAACTATCTTATCTATTCTATATCAGTAACATTCAATGGAAGATGAAAGGTGTGAGAAGAGGAAGAGTCGCAATGATTAGACTGCACAATTAGAATGGTTACATATTCTCTTTTCAGAACTATTACAATCTCCAACTTGAAGTCCAATTAGTGTTGCATAGAGATATCCCCTACTTGGAATTCTTATGGCTATGTCATGAAAATGCCGAGAGAAGCTCTACAGAATTTTAACTTGTCTCAAGGTACAACCTTTGTAAACACATCAGCCAAATTAACCTTTGTATTAATCTCCTCTAACTATAGTCGTCTTGCTTCAAGAGCATGACAGATGAAGTGAAATCTGGTTTCTATGTGCTTCGTGTGACTATGAAAACCTAAATTTTTAGCCAAATGAATGGCACTCCTACTGTCAAACAATAGAGTAAAGTTGAAATGTTGAAATCCCAACTCTCCAAACAATCATTTTAACCATATTTTCTTGGTAGCCCCCTCAGTAAGAGAAATATATTCAGCCTCAGTAGAGGAAAGAGAAACAACTTGTTTCTTACAAGAATTCTAGCTAATTGGTGCCCTGGAAAAAGTAAACACATAGCCTATTGTGGGTCTCCTTTTATCTAAATCTCTAGCCATATTAGAATCAACATATCCACAAATATAAGGGGTCTTACTATTAAAATATAAAACATGAGAGAAAGTGCCTCTTAAATACCGAAAAATCCATTGAACTGATTGCCAATGAGTTTTACATGGATTACTCATAAAACAACTTACAACTCCCACTCCATGAGCAAGATCCAAATGCATGCTAACCATTGCATATATTAAACTCCCAACTGCTGAAGAATACATAATACCATCCATCTCATATTTTTCTTCTGAAGTGGAAGGACACATCTTTGAAGACAATAAAAAATGATCAGCCAATGGAGTGGTAAAAGATTTAGCTTTTGACATATTAAACTTCTCTAAAACTTTAAGAATATACTTTTCTTGAGATAATATAATTTATTTTTTATGTCTATCATGGATTATATCCATCCCAAGAATCCTCTTCAACACCCCTAAATATTTCATGGCAACATGAAGAGCCAAATGCGTCTTCAGCTCATGAATAACTCTCATACTTTTTCGAGCAGTCAAGATATCATCAACATATAGTAGTAAAATTACAAACTCACCGGTAGGCAACCTCTTGTAATAAACACATGGGTCTAATTCACATCGAGTGAATCCTTCTTATGTCATGATGTTATCAAATTTTAAATACCATTGGTGTAGAGCTTGCTTCAGCCCATATAGACTCCTCTTTTATGTGCAATATAGATGCTCTTGTCTATGTTTAACGAATCCTTCTGATTGCTCCATGTATGATTCCTCTTTAATATCCCCATGTAGAAATGTTGTTTTTAAATCAAGTTTCTCTAATTCAAGATCCCACACTACTGCCATGCCTAAAACTAGACAAATGGTTTGCACTTTAACCACTAGAGGGAATATCTCATTGAAATCCACACCCTTTTTTTGAGAAAACCCCTTCACTACCAATCTGGCCATGTACCTCTTACATCCTCCATCCTCCTCTTTTATTTGATATAACCATTTATTTTTCAGTGCCTTATGATTTGGCAGAAGAGGAACCAAATTCCATGTCTAATTTGTATATAAAGACTCAATTTCATCTTTCATGACATCCATCCAAAATGTTGAATTAACATCACCACATGCTTGTTTATATGTTTGAGGCTCTATCTAATCAGAACATATAGAGAATAAAAGTTCATAATCATCAAACTTACAAGGACATTTTTGTTCTCTGGTAGATTTTCTTTACTGCAGAATTTGATTAATATCTTCTCTATGTCCAGTTGGAAAATTAGTACTAGCACCCTATATGTTTCCTTGATTTGTATTATGAGAATCAAATTAGACACTATCAATACCCTATCGTAGAACTTGTGTTTGGTGTGTTGGAATTTGACCCCCAAAATTCCTATGAACTGTAGCATCTTCAAAAGTCTATTCTATTTCAATGTGCAATGGAGTGAAATCAGCAAGGTACCGAGGAGTAGGGTGAGGCTGTAGGTGATAGTGGTGCACCATGGACTAGTAGTTGGAAGCGCCACCAAGTGAAGTTATGGTGCAAGAAGGAGCTAGTGAAGTTAATTGTTGTGCAAAGACTCCCTACGACCAATCAAATAAGGGAGGAGGACAAAGTGTTGAAACTGTGACAGGGGAGTGCAGAGGATGTATAGCATGGTGGTCTATATTAACAAAAACCATTGGGTATTGCGTACATGAATTCTCTATTATCATGTCACCACCAATTACGTGAGCATCGAGTGCAAAGGATGTTATTTGAGGGATGTTTTGAAATAAAGAACATGAAATTTGACTTGGTGTTGTCTACAACATAGGAGAACTTTGCAGGTCACTGCATGACATGGTTTGACTGTCAAATGGAGGGTAGGACAGTGTGTTGAACAAAGGGAATTGTCCCTTGTAAATAATGATAAGCGGTGGTGAGGAAGAAATTTGTATAGAACTCTCGGCTATGGGTAGAGTAAGTTGGGTTGTAGGGTTTGGACAATGTGATATATTGGAAGAAAAACTTATTAATTTTCCATGATGAATGGAGCCTTTGGAAGTGGAATGTGAACCATTATTACATAAATCATATTCAAAACATGTACCTGAAGTAGTGACCAATTTTTGTAAACCTAAGAATGACTTCTCATAAAAAATAACATCTCAACTATGAACCACCATATGAGCAATTGGATCCCATAATTGAAAATCAAACTGATCTTCACCATACCCCAGAAAGACACATCTTTTGGATTTAAAATCCAATTTCATTGGCTACTCTTTAGGAACATGAATGTATGCATCACAACCAAACACTCGTAAATGAGAAAATGAAATTTTTTACTTGTCCATCTCTCTTATGGAATATCAAAATCAATACATGATGAAGGGGTTTGATTAAATAAATAAACCATTGTATTGCACACCTCTACCCAAAATTATTTCCACAAACTGACATTTGATAACATACACGGAGCCCTTTCCAAGATAGTCAGATTCAACCTCTCTACTGCACCATTTTATTGGGGTGTATAAGGGATTGTTTTAATCCTTCAAATACCATGATCTACATAAAAATTATCAAACTCCAAGGAGCAAAACTCACCACCATTCTCTGTTAGTGGACATTTAATCTTTTTCCCGATATGATTTTCCACCATAGCCTTAAAAAAATTTAACTTTGAAAATACTTCAAATTTCTTATTCAACATATAAACCCAAACTTTTTGAGTGCAATCATCAAGAAATGTGAGAAAATAGTTAGCACCACTGAGGGAAGTTATCTCCGTAGGACCAAAGATATCAAAATGCACAAACTCTAATGGAGAAGATTTCTTCTCATGACTCATCCTTATGAAACTGGAGCGATTTCACTTTTCATAAAGATAATTCTCACACAACTCCAAATCAAGGGATTTAAGACCTTGAAGCTGGTCTCTTTGAAGCATGACTTCAATACCTGTTTTGCTCATGTAATCGAGCCTCTTATGCCAAAGTTTAGCATTACTTTCTGCAACTTCCATGGCTGCTCCCATTTCACTATTGCACTCTAAAACATATAAACCTTCAAATTTCTTTCCTTTAGCCAAAACTAACTAACCTTTGGACACTCTCCATAAATGAAGATCAAACTTTACATTACAACCTTGTGTATACAACTGACTAACTGAAATTAGATTATGCTTAAGTATAGGAACATGCCTAACATCTTTTAAAAGCCATTGACTGCCATTTTTCAATGAAAATAAAATATCTCCTTTGCTAACAATGTGACATTATTTGTTATCCCCAAGAAAAACTTTACCAAACATACTTTCATGGTAATTTGTGAACGCACTCCAACATAGAATAGAATGAAAAGATGTACCAGAATTGAGAACCCACGAACTTGAATCTATGTCACCAACTGCAAGTACCAAAACTCCACCAATTGTAACATTTACACCATCTAGGGTTACTTTGTTTTGAGCCTTCTTGTAATTCCAACATTTCTTCTTTGTGTGGCCTGGTTTACCACAAAACTAGCAAGTGATATTTCTTCCTCTTGACTTGGAGTGATGATTCAATCTACTACTTCCATTACTATTATTTTTATGTCTACCTCTTTCATGAATTCTTCCTCTATTTCTTGTGCTCACAATTGCTAGAGCATCACTCGAAGAGGATTCATGGTGCTTCCTTTGCATGTCTAAACTAAGTAATGTAGCTGCGACTTCATCAAATTTCAACTTGTTCTTGGCTTCTAATGAAGTACTCACAACCATTACTATGTCTTCCCAACTATTTGGAATTGAACATAATAATAAAATGACTTTTATTTCATCATCTAATAATATGCCAACTGAAATGAGTTGACTGGCCAAAGTGTTAAACTCACTTAGATGATTTGATATTACTCCCCCTTCTTTCATTTTCAAATTATATAGCTTCTTCATTATAAAAACTTTATTCGAAGCTGAAGGTATCTCATACAATGAAGATAAGTTCTCAACTAGCTCTCTAGTTGTCTTGTTAGCTGAAATGTTAAACAACACATTACTTGAGAGCGCTAAGAAAATCTTTGCCCTTGTTTTCAAATCCAATTTTTCCCAATCTTTGTCTAACAATGATCCTTTGCTCTTTGCTTTATCAAGCAATGTAGGTTGTAAATCTTGCTTGAGGAGAAAAGATTCTATTTGCACTTTCCATAGTCCAAAGTTTTTTCCAAAAAACTTTTCAATTTTCCACTTATCTGCCTCATCCATGGCATTTGTAAATCTTTATCGATTTCTAGAAAATCAAACAAGCTTAACCAACTCTGATACCAATTGTTGAGCTAAAATAAAAGATACAGAATTTAAAGTAAAACTGAAAACTAAAACAGAATTAAAAGATGCAATAACAGACATCGAAATTATAGTGGTTCATCCAGCTGGTCTAGACTACATCCACTCTTCAAGCAGGGGAATTTTGCTTATTCAGATAAATTTTAAGTTACAATAATCAGCAGCATCAACTCTCTTATCTATTCTATATCAGTTACAGTTAATGGAAGAGGAAAAGACTGAGAAGAGGAAGAGTCACAATGATTGAACTGCACAATCAGAACAGTTACATATTGCCTTCTCAGAATTGTTACAACATGGGACTCCCAAAATCTGTAGGGAAATCGATGCACTGCTTGTTCTGCATTAAGATCAGTCGCCTTAAATTAGGAATTGTTTTCAGTGCATGATAATTATGAGAATCGTCTCCCTTCAAGAGAAGAAGCATGAGATTGTGAAGTTAAGAGATCCATGGAGGCGCCACGCAGTTGTGAAGGTGAAGAATCTCCAGTCGTCTCATACCTGCCATGTCATCGGGAAGCTCAACAAGATAATCCTCATCGCAATTCTCGTTTAATAACTTTCTCCTGTTTTCCATCCCTCCGAAGATCCCTTCCGTCATGCCTTGGCAGTCTGCACGACCATTGAATGCAATTGACAATTGTTGCAGCAGAGACAATTCTTTGAGATCATTCAACTGCAGTGCATTTCTGACATTACCTCTCAGCTTGAATACAACTTGTAGAGAGACAAGCTTCGATATTCCATTAGGAACCCAGGCCAAATTCTTGCAGCCTGCAACATTCAGCTGCAGCAAAGATTGGTTTTTGTTTATGCCTGAATGTAGACTTGTCAACTTTTCACACCAGCTAACATCAAGCGACTGAAGCTTTTTGAGACCACTAAAACATCTAGGAAGCTTTTCAATACCTGTTCTGGATAGATTGAGAAATCGCAAATGTTTTATTTTGAAAATGGACGTGGGTAGTGCTTTGATGGAAGTCTGGCTCAAGTCTAGAATGCTCAAATTTTTCATCTTCTCGAAATTTTGACAAAATGGGAATCTACTCTGATCAACGTAGCCATGATGCGGGTTAATGGATCCAGTACTAGAGAATGTATTAATTTCGATGAAAGTGAAATGCATACTGGACTAAGACGTTTGGGAGATGACAGATGCATTCTCGGAAAATTCAACGAGATGTGGAAGGAAATATTAATTTCAATCTTGTCCAGTTCTGCGTGACTCGCATTTGTGGGCCGGCCTGCCTGCCCGAAATTTCCAAAACCGAAAAGCTGCTCATCCGTAACAAACTCAAACGTATTGTTTTGTGACGTTGACGTGAGAGTTGTAAAACTACGTTGGGTTCGAAGGAATTTTCCTTGTTCAATTCAACTTTCCACCTCGATGATAATTATTAGTTCGTCCCTACGGCCGGTAACTATCTAATCGTCAGATGCACATATGTTTTAATTCGTCCAAACACATATCATTATTTTTCAATAGTTTGAAATTTCTTCTATATTTATAAAAATTTAAAAATAAGATTTATCTATCATCCTATTCGCTGTCACAAAAAATTGCAATGAGAAAATTAATACTTTACAATTTTAATTAGGAAAAATTAGAACAATGGCATCACCATCACTTTAAATGTTTCTTGACTTTTCTCTTTGAAAGCGGAACCCTAAATTTATTTCTAGCAGGGCATAGTATAGCTAAAAAGATTTATAGATGTGCTTAAAGAGAAAAACATTTTGTAACAAACCTTATAGGTAGTCATTTAAATTTAAAAAAATTGTTTCAACAATTTAATTTTTTTAAAGATTATTTTAAGTGTTATAAATTAATTTCATTGCTATTAAATAGATGGGTAATTCATTTTCAAATTTAAAATAAAATACAAGTAAATTTAACCTTATCAATTTTTTAAAACTTTTTTTATTGAAAGTATTAAAATTTAAAATTTTTTTCCTATAAGTGATAGTTTATAATACTTCACATTTTTATTTAAGTTCATCATAATTTGATTAAAAGTATTAAAATCAATTATACTATTAATTTTGTTTTAATTAATTATTATTTTTATCAAAATAATTCATCATAATCTTAATTGTCCATAATAATTAAATTCAAATAACTATTCAATAATTATATATTTTATATTATTTAAATTTATATTAATATTTTGAAAACTTTTTTTTTTTAATACACAATGGTTCGACTTATTATTATGCATCTCACATCAGAGACCCACAAGTTACCATTGCATTGTAGGCTCTTGCCTAAAAACTATTCAACTTTTAAAAATAATATAAAAGATTTTAAAATTCAAAATAATTTATGAAATAAATTTTTGTATAAAATATAAAATAAAATGCTTAAATAATTTTAAATCAAAATAAAATTTGCAAGCTCAAATGTTTTTGATAAGAAAAATAGGTTTTATAGGGATCTTGAAACCCACAAATTGATACATATCATAAGGCTGATAATAAGCAACCAAAACCCATCCACATTCCAAACATATCAAAAGGTTGATAATAAGCAATTAAAGCCCAGCCACAGTACTATAATCAACCAAAAGGCCAGAACAACAGACAGGCAAAAAGCCAAAAACCAAAAAATACAATAACCTGACAATCCAAAAGACAAGAAATGAAAAACCTTTTTTACTCCTCCGCTTTTCTTTCCAACTACTACATTGTTTCCACCGCTTCATAGGCTTTCTAGATCTCCTTAGCCATATGCTCATGCTTCTTTTGACCCATTTGATCCAAGTTGCTAAAGGTAATGTCCATAGTCATGTCCTCATCCATCCTACCTCCGGCTCTATCCTTTTCCTCATTATCCTCCAGGAAACCCCTGTCTTTTAGCTTTCTGACAAGAGAAGAGATATTATCATTAAGAGAATTCAGAATTGAAATCATCTGGTTTGCCAAATTATGATTGTAATTTTCCAATTTCTGAATTCTATTTTCCACCAATCTGAGGCCATCCCCTTGATCTGTCAAATTGCCATGATCTAGCTTCTTCCCTTGATATTCCAACTGACCCACTCTTTCTTTGACCTCCTCCAATTCATGGTAGAGCCATTTGATTGACCTGAAATTCTCAATCATACTATTTCTACCATTATTTATTAAATTCATGCTAGATTCCCTTACATTATCTGTAATAGCCACCAAAGCCAGATCAATAAGTTCCTCCATCTAGAGCTTTCCCTCTTTACCTTCCAAGATTTGGGGGTTCATGGTTTCTCTCAAAATTCCCATTTTTTATGTTCTAGCATTAAAATTTTCCATAAAAAGCACCTACCATTTATAACCACCTCTCCACCCTCATCCTCTATCTTCTCCTTGTCATGTTCCTGGGAAGGTGAAATTAGGGAAAGAGGAATGGCTACGATCTCCGACCCAAGATCCATTTTCCCCTTTGGGAGCACGTCCTCCTCCTTAGACCTCCTTTTTTTTTTAGCTACCACTCCCCCCTATTTACATCCACCTTCACCTTATTCTTTTCGTCAATATTCATATCATCCCCTTCCTCATTATACTCCTTATCTCCTTGACCAGCACTTTTAGACCCAATCCCCCTAGGACTTTTCCTGCATGGAGCTTTAGTTGATGAAGGTGATTTCTTCTCAAAAACCTTATCCTTCTTACCAAATGAAGGGTTAGCATCTTCATCCTTCGAACTTATACTCTGAACATTCTCTGTGTTAGACAAGAAGTTTGAACTCCTCGTCTGCTCGGATGTTGTAACTGCCTAGGTGGGGGTTTTACTTCTAAATTGAGCCTTGAAATGCTAGTAAATCAAAAGTAATAAACCCTCATGAAAGGTTGGATTCATAGTAGGCTTTCTCTTTTGAACAGAAATATTCTTATGCATGGAAGAATATAAATAAAAAGGAAAATAAACCTTCATCTTATAACAAAAATGATTTAGCAAAACAAAATGACGTGTCTTGACCCTATCAAATCTTGTGTCTAAAGATATATACTCAATAATATCCCTCAAAACATACATCCATAGTTTCTTTATCGAATCCATCTCATAGTAGGTTTCACTCTTGACCAGTTCCTTCCTTTCTTCTATATTCTTTGCAAACTCTTTCACAGAATTTGTAGACATCTTTTTATCTCTGTAAAACTTCAGCCCTTTGTTTGGAATTTCAGTTATATGAGCAATGATGTCCACAGTCATCTGATGTGAAACCCCATCGACTTTGACCCTACCATCTTTCCATGAATTTACCATAAGATCAATAATCACAGGGTCGTATCCATGAAGATTAGCTATATATTTGGCAATTCCTCCCTTTTCCAACTTCTTCCACAATTTAGTTCTTTCTTTCCATTTTTCCACCTCATCAACTGGTTCTTTCCTACTTCTTTCCCCCACCATCTCTACAATCTCAACACTAACTATTCTCATAAACTTTGACCTCTGAAACCCCTTCTCAGCCCTCTAAAAACTCTAATGGAAACCACTCTGATTTTCATCTCTTTGTCTTTCAATACCACTAAAATGGGACATACAAAAATTGACCCATAAAACATGTCGATTTGACCCTAATAACATCACCTACATATTCCCTTTGTATTTACCATTATTACACTTACTAATACCCATATTAACATTTAAATCCATAATTATCTTTTGATTTCCCACGTACCTCCCTAGATTTTTTCCAATTCAATAAGGCTTTTTGCACCTATTGAAATATTCCAATCGAAATTCCAAGTCATCACCATGTCTCTCTTTACATCATCTTTGGCAAACCAATCAACCACTGAGTTTACCTCCTGATATTCGTGACTAACGTGGATGTTGTCAAAATTACCAAGAGTTAAACAGATATCTTCTATGATGTTTTCTATAGTCCATGATGGTTGGGAAGCCCCTTTAATACATCTGATGATGTTATTTGAGTCCCCCTCCAACCATAATTTTTTAACTCCCTTATCCCAAGCTAATTTCACCATGTGGAGAGCTACATTGGCTTCAACATAATGGTTTGTCTAATGACCTAGTGGGTAAGATAAAGTAGCAATCCCTTCACCATAGCTATTTCTTATAATACCTCCACATCCTGAGGGATAAAGATTCCCTTTTGTTGTGCCATCAAAGTTTTCTTTATGCCATCCCTTAGGTGGGAGCTTCCATTTCACCTCAAGTCTTTTAGATCTCTTATCCTTTTCCTTCTCCTTTTTCTTAGCCCCATCTTCAATGTCTTCCCCCTTTCTAATTTGGTAATTTTCCTTCATAAGCCTATTGATTTTATTAGCCAAAATATAAGCAAGTTCCTCCCTATCTCTTAATATTCTATTATTTCTTTGCTTCCAAACTCCCCAATAGAAGTGAGGCAAGGAATAGGTACTTAAATCCTACAAATTTGAGCCTTTATACATGTTATTCCATTGGCCAAAGAAATCCAACACATTACTTGGCTTGCACCAACTAACACCAAAAAAAATTTTAATAAGATCCCAAACTTCCCTGGAATAAGGGCAATGGATAAACATATGATTAATTGAATCCTCTTTTTGTTTACACAAAATACATCTATTTGGGAAATAGTGGCCTCTTTTCTTCAAATTTTCTAGAGTAAGAATTATATCTTGTAAAGCCAGCTAGAGAAACATATTTATCTTTGGAGTAAGGCCAGGCACCCAACCACTAGCCCAAGGAGGTTTCTCCTTCAAGCTCCAAAGAGAATTATATCCCGAAGCAACTGAGTGACAACCATTAGGGTTATCTTCCCATATTAGTTCATCCCTCTTGTTACTTAGATTCATTGAGTTCAGCATCAACATTATTAGCTTGAGATCATTCAAGATAAAAGACTGGTCTCTCCATCCCTGGTTAGTTCTATAGTCTCTAACTTTTAATCCAAATTACCTTATGCAAACATTAGCCCAATTCTCATAAATAGGATGATTAATTAGAGGACCCTAAATCAACCAATTATCATGCCAGAAGAGTGTTTCATCATCATTACCCACTTTCCACTTAGTCTTAGCTTTGGACAAATCTCTTGCCTTAAGGATTCCATTCCAAATGACTGAACCATTTGGTATGTCATCATTATTTAGAAAGAACTTTAGAGAAGGCCTTCTGATATAATTCTCCACTAATACATCTCTCCAATCACTCGTGCTGTTGAAAATGCACCATAACTGTTTGGCTAGGAGAGCCTTATTGAGAAGTTTTAATTTCCTTATACCAAGACCACCATAACTCTTAGGGAAGCAAACATTATCCCAAGCCACTAGAGGATATCTTTTGCATTCCTCAAGGCTAGACCATAGAAAATATCTCTAGATCTTTTCCATTTTATCAGTAAATTTGGCTGGTATCCCATAGAGGCACAGGGCATACATTGGGAGATTCTGATGAGTGGACTTAATCAAAAGACATTTACTTGCCTGGCTTAGTATGGCTTCTTTCCACCAAACCAACTTCTTGCTAAACCTGTCAAGAATCCCATTCCAGAAAGAATTAAGAGACTTAGTTCCCATTGGGAGACCAAGATAGCTTAAGGGTATCTTACCAATCCCACACCTAAGAATCTTGGCTATCTAATTTGTCTGTGAACAAGAGTATTGATAAAGAAAACTGAACTCTTCACCCAATCAAAAAACTAGCCTGATCCTCTAGTATACATATCCAAATGATTCTTCATCCCTTTAGCCTCCCTAATAGAATATACCCCT
This sequence comes from Cupressus sempervirens, assembly GCA_028749045.1. Lineage (NCBI taxonomy): Eukaryota > Viridiplantae > Streptophyta > Pinopsida > Cupressales > Cupressaceae > Cupressus > Cupressus sempervirens. The sequence continues at coordinate 95,356,653 of CM053787.1, read as the reverse complement.
CCCATAATAGTGTCATCAACAAACTATTTATGAGTAAAAGAAACATTCCTAGAAGATGGTCTAATCCCTCTTAGTCTTCCTTCCTATCTATATTTCTCAATCAACCTACCAATACACTCAGCCATAATGATGAATAGAATAGGAGAGAGAGGATCACCCTGCCTTGGACCTCTCAAAGGTTTGAAGAAATCCAAAGGAGCCCCATTGACCAAAATGGCAAGCGAAGAAGTAGAAATAAGTTGAGAGATTAGCTTGTGAACAAAATGATCAAAGCCAAAAGCCTGAAGAACAGAATCAAGGAAAGTTTAGTCCACCCAGTCATAGGCCTTTGAGAGGTCCAGCTTAAGGAGCAAACCTTCCCTTTTACCAACTTCAAGGGAGTGAATAACTTCATGAACTATCATGATAGAGTCCAAAATCTGCCTACCATGGACAAAGCTAGTCTATTGCTAAGAAATGATTAAAGAAGAATACTTAGAAATCTAATAGTTAACACCTTTGAAATGATCTTGTAAAAGGAATTACACAGACTAATAGGCCTAAATTGCTTTATAAAATCAACCCTTGGAACTTTGCAGATTAGAACTAGGAAAGTAGAATTAATTTCTTTAAGAACGCTTCTTGCCCCAAAAAATTCATGAACAACCTTAACCACATCTTCCTTAACCACCTCCCAATAAACCTGATAAAAGAAAGTTGGAAAGCCATCCAGTCTAGGAGCTTTATTAGCTAGCAAAGAAAACAAAGCTTGTTCCACCTCTTGAGCTTTAGGAATCACCCTCAATATTTTATTGTGATGAGGTTGGATAATCTGAGGGAGACAAGAAACAATTTCATTATGATCCACCACTGATAACAAGGGATCCCAGGAAAGAAGAGAAGAGAAAAAGGACACAACTTTAGCAGAGATATCATTTTCCCTAGTCAAAGTGTCCTAGCCCTTTTTAATTCCTGAAATCCTATTGTTAGCTCTGTGCTTAAGAGTGGAAAGATAAAAAAACCTAGTATTCTGATCACCCTCCTTAAGCTAGCTAATCCTTGATTTTGCTTCTAGAAATTCTCTTCTTTACTTATAATATTTTTTAAATCAGTTAAAATAGACATCTCAATATTTTTGTTCTATTCATTATACCCATCCTATTGAACTACATCCTAAATAGAACTAAGCTTAACTGGAATTTCCTATTTCTCCTAAAAGATATGGCCAAAATCCATCTTGTTCCAAATTGTAATCATCTGCTTCCCATTACTCAACTTTTTAGCTACTCTAAACATAACAGTTCCTTCCACTTCCATACTCCACCAATTGGAGATCCTGTTCAAAAGATCTAGATTAGAAATCCACATTTTTTCAAATCAAAAAGGATAATTCCTCCTAAGCTCAAGAGAAACAACTAAGAGAGATATGGGGGAGTGGTCTAACCCTACTCTAGAGAGAAGGGACAACCTAGAAGAGAAAGAATTCAACCATTCGGGAGATAGGAGAGCTCTATCCAATCTAACCTAAATACATTCACTCCCTATTCTTTTATTGGACCAAGTGTAGGCACCACCCTCAAGATCAATATCCAAAAGAGCCAAGCTATTCATGAAATTAGAAAGATCTAACTTACTTTCCAGATCCGAAGCCAAACCTCCTAATTTTTCATCATCAGTGAGAGGAGTATTGAAATCCCCCATAATAATACCTTTATTAAGATTATTGTTCTGGACCAAAGCCCCAAGCTTAGTCCAATAATACTTCCTTTCCCTTTTAGTATTTGGGGCATAGACATTCAAAAGAAACCAGGAATCATTGGTATTTATATGAAACACTTTACATAAAAGAGTATTACCTTCATTATACAAGGGGGTAACTTTAAACTATTTATTATTAAAAGGAGTAAGCAAACCTCTTGATGCCCCCTTAGAATATGTAGCCTTACCAACCATAATGTTACTAAAGGAGATCTTACCCAGGGCCTCCTTCTTCATTTTTGTCTCTTGAATCAGCATTATATCAAGTCTTTGATCTCTTATCATATTCCTAAGAACTTGTTTTTTATGGGCCCCATTTAGACCCCTAATATTCCAAGATATTATCTTCATTTCTGAATATTATAACACTCAAAGATGGTACACTGGCTCCCATCTACCAAATTCCTTCTGACCTCCTTGTGCAGGACTTGATTTGTACTCTTGCTGCCTAGTGCCTTTTTGTTTGGCTCCCACATCCAGTTTACCATGACTCCTTGTTTGTGCTAGTGGAACTGGGGAGGGATCCCTATTATTCTCCCTTTTAGTCTTAGAATGACTTCCTTTGTTATCCTCCATGCAATCATCTATCCTTTTCTCACCAGGAGAAGAAAAATTATTCCCAAATCTCTCTTCCAAATTACAAGAAATAAATTGGTCCTTCTGAATAGATTAAGAAAATTCAGTGATTCCTTGTTGCTTTTGAATACCCTTCCCAAATACCATTAACTCTTAGTTATCCCACACCATCTCCACTTCCTTATGAAAAACTTTATCCCCCTTACTCTCCAAGTGAGGAGGTAACTTGTTGATATCCTACGCATGAAGATCATTCTAAGTCGCATCCTCAAAGATTACATCTATTGAGTTCTCCTTGATCAAACCTACATGTCCTCCTGGTAGGCCACAATCCTCAGGTCCATCCATCTCTAAATTTTCTAGAATATCCTTCTCAATGTTCTAGGATCCATGTAGCTTTGCTGGGATATCCCCCTCTTTGGCCTTTGAAAATCTAGGTATCTTGACTAGAAATTCAACATTTGTAATCTTAGAGCCAATCAAAACTAGTCCTTCCATAGCTAAATTTTCTGAAATATCCTTCTTACTGTCTTCAAAAGATCTAGGTATCTTAACTAGAACTTCAACATCTAAGATCTTAGAGCCAGGAAAAACTAGTGCTTCCATCTCTAAATTTGTTGAAAAAACCTTCTCACTATCTTTGGAAGATCCAGGTATCTTAACTAGAACCTCAACATCTGTGATCACAGAGCTAGGCAGAAATGGTCCTTCCATCTCTAAATTTGCTGAAAAATACTTCTCACTATCTTTGGAAGGTTCAAGAATTCTAACAGAGACTTCCACCTCTAAGATCTTAGGACCAGATGTAACTGGAATCTCTTTATCTACAAAAGATTCAAGATTCATAATAGGGGCTTCCACCTCTGTGATCTTAGTGCCAGATAAAATTGGAACCACATCCTTATCGATCTTTGATCCTTTCTGGTTTGGATTATTCCCTCCTTTAATAGGGACTTCCACTAATGTCTGTTGAATCTTCTGACCATCCTTCAATTCCTTCTTTCTCCAGATCTTTTTCACCTTTCCAGGTTTGGAAAAAGTTGGTTTCCTTTCCTTTTTAGCTGTTGCCTTGGGACATTGATTCACCTTATGACATGATTTCAAATAATGAAAACAAACAAAAGGAATACTTTCATAGACCAACTTCTGAATATGTGTTCTAATGTTAGATTGGAAGCACACAACCTCCCACATATCATCCCCTTCACGAACTCCAACACAAATCCAAGAAAAAGTTAGTCTACTTCTAAAATCCATTATCAAATCTATTGATAGCAGTTCACCAAATGAGTTTGCTATACCCAAAAACACATCATCATTCCAAAACTCCAGAGGCATCTTTGGAAGTCTAATCTAGACTGGAGCTTGCACAAAAAAAGCATCATTCAAATCCAGCTTCGAAGTCCACTTCTAGAGAACCAAGGTAGAGTGGCCTATAATCCACGGTCCTTCACACAGAATGCTTGACAAATCCTCACTACATGAAAAATCAAAAGACAAGAATCCTCTTGCCATCATCATTATAGTGACCTATCCCTTGAGCTTCCATTTTTTGTGTGTAAATGATCTAACAATATCTATATTTGACATTTGCCTAATGAACTTACCCACCAGAGTAGAAGCCATAGTAACAATGCTATGATCTACCAGCTCATTCAGGATTGCAATCGAACAAGAACCCTTCTCCAACCTCGAAAGTAGTTTAACCGATGGAAAAGAAGATTTACTAGTAGGTTTGACTCCAAAAAGAGATGACTATTTTACCGAAAGTACCCCAGAACTATCTACCTTAGGAGGAAAAAAATTCTTGTCCAAACCTTTACCCTTGTCATGTGGCTCCTTGTCTCCATTCTCTATTGCATCTTCGATCTCTGCATTCCCCTGACTCTCTGCGTCCCCTCTCTGTGATCCATGCTTCTGATCCCATCCTCCCAGAGGATTACTGCTGAGGATAGGTTTTGAATTTTGAAATGCCATACTTCCTTGTCCTCTCCCCTGTCTACTCCCACTCGCCATATTCCTGTTTCCCAGTGAAGAGAAGTGCATGGGAATAAAAAATATTGTTTGGGGATGCAACATACAATAAACGATATTTTCTTTTAGAAAAATAAATTTCTATCTAAAATTCCAATACCATGATATTCTTCATAATTACATAAAATTATCTTCTAGAATAACAAATCCCTTATGTATTTCAATTCCATAAATCAAAAAAGATCAAGGTGAATATATATATATATATATATAGAGAGAGAGAGAGAGAGATATGTATATACATATAGATATATATGTATATATGTATATATATACATATAGATATATATGTATATATGTATATATGTATGTATATACATATGTACATATAGATATATATATGTATATATGTATATACATATATATGTATATATACATATATATATATATATATACATATACATATGTATATACATATATATATATACATGTGTGTGTGTGTGTGTGTGTGTGTGTGTGTCTGTGTGTGTGTAGATAGATAGATAGATATAAGGGTTTTAAAAAGAAGCAAAAGGGCTCATGAAACAAAATAAATATACACCACATCCTTATATTCATGACATATTTAGTGAACATGCATAGTGAAAAGTGGCTTTGCATCATCTACATAGTTTCAATGGACATGTACCAATGTCTTGGCATCTTCTAACTTTGTAGACTAATAGGTTACACAATTACCACATAAAACCTCCAATGAAAAACCAACACTCTTTCTAGAATTTGGAAATTCACCTTTTATAATTTACGTATCTCTCAAACTCATATTTTTCCTCATGGCTTCTAATCTCTATAGCAAATTGTTGCAGTTCCACATTTTTTTTTACATACACACTAACACAATAGACAAAAAAATCATATACATGTGAAAGTCTTTAAGAAGAATGGACATTTAAGTGAACATTGAATGTCAAATTATAGACTGTGAAATCTATATTGGGGACCCTCCATGATATTCAAAATTTTATTAAAATTTTATAATAAAATATACAAATTGACTCAACTCTTATCTCAAAACTCAGTACCATAAAGGTAGGAACTTTGGCGCTTGCGCCCCTTGTCATTTTTGGTCTATGTATTATAGATAATAATATATGCAAGAGAATATCCACATTCAGAAAATAATTATATTGAAAGTAAATAATGTCAATAAAAGTCATGCTATGATTAAATGGATGATTACCTATATATGTGTAAAGTTTGAAGTGGCATACATATATATATATATATTCAGTTGTAAGTGTCTTAAGTTTTGATGGTGTATATAACCATTTTGATGACAAAGATTATAGGTTATGAATTGTCTCTTTTGACTTAGGTTTCTAGATTTTTTCGTTCTTGTGGATGGATTTGTTATTAAATGGTCTACAGATGCCTTATTTGAGTTTGTTTTTAGTATTAGTGTCTACTCCCCTACATCATTGATGGACCTTTGTTTTAGCCTCTTCTTGGCCACCATTATCTACTCTGTGCCTTAGTTGAGTTTCAGCTTCATGTTTGAAGGTGGCGACTTGTATGATGGAGGAGGCTTTGTGAAATCTGTACCTTTTTTGGTTTATCTATTGATGGGAGGTTGTCCTAGTTCCTTCAGAGTCTCTCTATTTTCTTTCATTAACACTTGTTCTTAAGTGTAGATTTGGTACTGTGCAAATATAATTATCACGTGACCTTCTTTTATGAGTTTTGTAGAAGACTTATTGTGTGATTTGTTGCTTCTTATTTTTGGTGGTTCTTCTACCCAAATCTTCATGGAATATTAGTGCAAGCGAGGTCCTATTGCCCATCCACTTATATTCTCCCCTTAAAATGCAATAGAGGTGAAGTTTTCTCTTGTGGAAGATGGCTTAGCTTCATTGTTGTTAGGGCTCATCTAGGTTTTATATTTAAGCTCTGCTATAGATTACATCATGTTTGATGATTTTGATTAGGATGTGTTCCTCATCATTTTGATAGTAGTGAGGAGTTGATTGATGTTCAAGAGGAAAGGGTTTTGCATATGAGGTGGAAATATGTCATTTGACTTAGTTTCCAATTCTTTAGTTGTTCATTCCTACTTGTATTTTTGGGAGGTTCTTGCAGCTTCTCAACTGGTTTTATAGGTCTTCTTGAAATCCTTAATTATTTTTGGTGCTCTTGGGACTATTTCATTTTATTTTTGTGTATTCTTTTGGAGGATGTTAGCATTGGCTTCATTAGAATATTGAGAAGTCACTTTCAAAACTTGTTCTATTTTTCCACTCTCTAGCTAGGGTTTTTATAGCCCAAGGTAAATTTGGTTTATGAGGAAAAACCTTTAGACATCCTTTTTCCATTCTAAGTTGTCTCTTGTGTAAGTTTTAGGGTCCTTTAGTAAAACCATATATTTTTATATGAGAAGAATAATTGCTAGCTTGAGATGTTGTCTTCAATTAGTTTTCTACTTCAAGTAAAAACTTTTTTAGTCTCATTTTATGTGATACTCTTTATGTGCACCTTTTGGTGGCTTTTTATATCTTGGCCTCTTTTGGGAAACATTGTCAAAGGATAAAGCCCTCTCTTTCTTTATGTGATGAGAATATTATATTGAAAATGTTAGTAATTATTTAGATTGAAATTTATCCCTAATATTTAATAATTAATAGTTTTTTAATATATTTTCTATCATTTAGAATTATTTCAGGTCATTGAAAGATGACATACAATCTATTTAAAGTAATCATTTTCCATGATACATTTGTCATTCAAACATCTTCATTTTCTAATAGGCATACCATTTGACCTCATGTACTATACAAATTTATGATGGGAAAAGATTAAAATTTTCCCTCATTAGCTTTCATACCAATTACACACCATTATGCAATTGTTAGTTTTAATATCAAATAAATCAATTTGCTAGTGTCAAATAAACAAGATTCTTTTCAAACAAACAATCACACAATGCTACTGTTTAAGAGTTACATCAAATTATTTTCAACGAACATTTAATAACAATAACCTTCAAATTATTTAGTTATATCAGACAATAGTATAAGTGTTAGAAGTCAATTAACTAGACGTGATCAAAAAAGTTGCTAGGATGCATCGGTTGTAAGGTTTGATAATTATGGCTAACTTTGACCATGGAGGAACAATATTTTGTGAAGGGCGAGTTGCGACCATTTTAACTCTTTTCAATGTGGGAAAAACTTTAAGATGCATAAATGTGTGTTTCAACAAGTAAAAATGTGTTTCCTAGCATTGCCAATTAAAATTGACTTAATTTTTAATTTTACTTCACAATAGTGCATTAATTTGGGCATTGTATTTATTGTCTTGGTTTGGTTTGTTAAGGGATGTGCATGGAATTATTAATAATATATTAATGTATTATCTTAGATATTTTTAAGTCGACAGGCTTTCTACAGTGGAAGCATTCATCAATGTAAATTTTCTAACATTTAAAAAAAAATTGACAGTCATTTTAGTGTCATGTATATTAAAATGATAGATAAATCATATTAATAATACTGAAAATTAACATGATTTGATTTAATTAATTTTATAATGAAATAATAATTAGCAATTTTTATCATCTTTGTCAACTTGTCAGCTATTATTGGGCATTAAGTAGCTAAATTCTATTTTATGAATTTATTATCTATATGTTCAATTAGCAATTATATGATGTTTCTATTATTTTATTATTTAAATTAACTCAAAACTTGTAGTATAAAATTATGTTTTTTACAGGAATAGAATGGATATCTTTGATTTTCTAAATGTAAAAAATTTATTTGGATTTTAGGTAAATAGTAATTTGTGAAATCTAATAGATACAATAGTATTTTATATGTCATAAAGATTTGTTAAAAAGACTAGAAACTCAATGAGCCAAATTACAAAAATCTTATCCATCAATTTTGATTTTTTTTTCTTCTAATTTTTTTAATTTCTATCTATTTTTTATGATTATATTGAATTATTAATCATATGATGTTTTTATTTTTTAATTATTTAAAATAAATCAAAACTTTTCGTATAAAATTATATTTTTTATTTCTATCTATTTGTTATGATTATTTATATTATTTAAACTAAATAAATTCTATAATGTTTCTATGCAACTTAATTTACAATAAACTTTAATTAAAATTTTAGGTATGCTAGTTTTAGTTTTTTATAATAGTATGTATATAAGGTAGGTTATTTATTTATTTATTTATAAGTTAATAGTTTAAATGTAATTTTTTTCTTTTATATTTAATAAATGATAAGAATCATGTAATATGTAAATGAGATGATTTTTTATTTCTTATTATTTGTATATTTGATTTAAATAAGTAATTTTATGATTAGATTGTTTATTAATTCTTTTTTTAAATAGTTGTGTGATTTGAAAGTTTTTAATTATTAGAATATATTTTATTAACAAAATTATTAATGATTTATATTTTATTTTAAAAAATAGAGTGTGGTTTGAGAAAAAATTTAATTTTTAATTTTTAATTTTTAATTTTTTTAGCAAAAGTGGACGAACCACTGAATATATTAATTTTAAATAATTCTGATTCAAGAATTCAACTAGGAAAGAATCAGTAAGAAAATTCAACATCATCGCTTATAAAACAGATTATTGATATTTTCAACTTTTTATATCGACAATAAACTATTCAACTTACAATAGGATTATCGATATTTACAATTATATAGTGATTGTTCAAAGTTCCACATTACAAATCAGAGAAAAGCTTCTAACCCATCTATTCAAAATTTAACGATTATGGATGGCTTCATCATGATTTACCAAATTAAATCATATTCAAAATAGCAAAAGATATTTTTATATTTAGTTTTAATGATTAAATTGTTTATAATTTTTTATTTAAGAGTAGGTGTGAAATAGATTAATATTTATACATGTTTTAAATTAGATATCTTTCAACTTAATTTACAATAAAATTTTAGGTACGCTAGTTTTAGTTTTTTGATAATAGTATGCATATAAGATAGGCTTTTTATTTATCTATTTATAGCTTAATAGTTTAAATGTAATATTCTTAAAAACCTAAAATTAAATCATATTTTAGGTTTCTTAGAATATTACATTTAAACTACTAGCTTATATATACCTCTATATATATTACGCCAAGAGTAATTGTTCTCGAGGCGCCTATTTTTATTTTCATAAATCTCAACTGTGATTAAAATAACATACAAGCCTCTTTGTTCTTTTGGGCCGAGTAAATCATCTCTTGAATGATTACAATTCCATCCATAATAGATTTTCCTAGAACAAAACCCATTTGTTCTTCAGAGATAATCTTTAGAAGAATTAAAAATTAATTAAAATTGAAATCTAAATCAAAGTAGAATATTATAACTAATTTTGAATTTCAATTTACATCTACATCTAAATCTAGATGAAAATGTAAATAAAAAATAGAAATCTCACCTGCAAAAATATTACTCCAAAACTTCAATTTACTCCTATTCAAAAACTCCAATCTAATCTTCTAATAACCTCCACCTTTTCCTTCTTGCAAAAACATAAAATGAAAATGAAATGAGGAGCCTTGGTTTTATAACTTCTGAGAGGCTCCTCATATCCCCCAACAGACGTCTCTTCACATTTCATGAATTTGTTTCAAATTCCTCCACTCCCCGCAAAAAAAGAGCATGAATGTGCATGCAAAATTATATTTAACAAAAAAAAAATCATATTGAAATTATTTCGCCCCTATTTTTTGGGCCCTATTTTTTCGGGTCCTACTTTTTCGGACCCTACTTTTTCAGGCCTATTATTTTGGCCTCCATTTGGCTTCCTATTATTTCGGCCAGCTATTATTTCAGAAAAAAAAAATTTAATATTTAATTTGGAAGTTTGTAACCGCTCCCAATTATTTTTTATTGACAAAGAATCTTGACATATTCTCGTGCTGGACATTTGTGCTGCCATTGTATAGAATGCCTCTCGACGTAATTAACTTATAAATTAATTAATTAATGACTTAAGAACCTCTGTAACTTCAATTCGAGAAGGAAATCTCTGTTTTCTTTGTCCACGGACAACATTTTAATGGTGACGTCCCTTCCATCACTCAATGCTCCCTTCACATTATAATCCATGCATTATTGTTAATTTTATATAAGGAAATGTGTAGAAAAACAATTGTTCGATAAAAGATGCACATGAATAGATGTCACATTTAACGCGTATAGTTTCAACGATTACTCATTTAAGACTACGAGCTAGGTAAGAGAATCCTAGGTCTTAATGGCGAGTCAAGGAAAATCAGAGGAAATGGGATCAACGTAATCATTACGCGGGTTAATAGTAAAATGCTAAATGCAACTTGATATCGGATGTTTGGTTCGCATTTGTAACAGTCCACCCTAAATTTCCACGTCGTTCCGACTATTAAAGAGAATCCTAGCTCGTAGTCTTAATGGCGAGTCAAGGAAAATCAGAGGAAATGGGATCAACGTAATCATTACGCGGGTTAATAGTAAAATGCTAAATGCAACTTGATATCGGATGTTTGGTTCGCATTTGTAACAGTCCACCCTAAATTTCCACGTCGTTCCGACTATTAAAGATGACCATGACGCTTTCAACACGAAGATTGCCCATCTACTGAACAGCTGCATATAAAATTTACAGATATTTACTCAAAAAATTCTACGAAATATGGACAGAAACATTAATTTCATGCGAAATATTAATTTCAATATAGTCCAAGTCGTCAATCCCATTTGTGTGTCTGCTGGAGCATCCAAGATATTAAAGATGACTACGATGCTTCCAAAAGTAAAAATTGCTCATTCAAGCAAAACCTACGCCTGGTTGGAAAATGTCTATCATTCAATTCAATCTTCCATCTCATTGCTTATTAAAAATTTAGGTCTTCAATTCCTATTGATTTGGACATGACGATCGTGTGTTGAATCTCAATTCAACTTGGGCTATAATCTTTAGGTTTTTTATTTTTATTTTAGATTTTTTATTTTTTAATTAATGCTGATTACACCGAGAGGCGTTCTATACAATGGCAGTACAAGAGCCCAGCACAGAAATATACCAAGATTCTTTGTCAATAAAAAAGAAAAGGCAAGAATTACAAACTTCTAAATTAAATATTAAACTAGCTTATATATACCTCTATATATATTATCCCGAGAGTAATCGTTCTTGAGGCGCCTATTTTCATTTAATCCCAAAGTTATTTTAATAGCGTCAAGAAGCTCCATGCATGAATTAGAAGAAAATGGATAGATCTGGTTAGGAAAGTACATATTGGACCAAAATATTTTAAAAATAGAAAAGAAGACACCCCTAAAACACTCCCATCAAGCACCATTAACAATAAAAAGTATTATAAATATATATAAATCAAATAGATTTTGAATACAAATCTAAATCTAAATCAAACATGCAAGACTAAACTATTAAATGCAAGCCTAAATAGTTATGAACAAAATTCTAAATCTAAATGAAATTAATTAAAATTGAAATCTAAATCAAGTAGAATATTATAACTAATTTTGAATTTCAATTTACATTTCATCTAAATGTAAATGAAAATGTAAATAAAAAATAGAAATCTCACCTACAAAAATGTTACTCCAAAACTTCAATCTACTCCTATTCAAAAACTCCAATCTAATCCTCCAATAACCTCCACCTCTTCTTTCCTGCAAAAACATAAAATGAAAATGAAATGAGGAGCCTTGATTTTATAACTTCTGAGAGGCTCCTCATATCCCCCAACAGATGTCTCTTCACATTCCACGAATTTGTTTTAAATTCTCCCACTCCTCGCAAAAAATAAGCATGAATGTGCATGCAAAATTATATTTAACAAAAAAAAAATCATATTGAAATTATTTCGCCCCTATTTTTTCGGGCCCTATTTTTTCAGGTCTTAATTTTTCAGGCCCTACTTTTTTAGACCCTATTATTTTGGGCCTATTATTTCGGCCAGCTATTATTTCGGAAATTTTTTTTTAATATTTAATTTGGAAGTTTGTAACTGCTCCGAATTCTTTTTTATTGACAAAGAATCTTGGCATATTCCCGTGCTGGGCATTTGTGCTGCCATTGTATAGAATGCCTCTCGGTGTAATTATTAAATCATAAAATAAAAATACTCTCGAAATAATAGCTGGCCGAAATAATAGGATGCCAAATGGAGGTCAAAATAATAGGCCCGAAAAAATAGGGTCCGAAAAAATAGGACCCAAAAAAATAGGGGCAAAACAATTTCAATATGATTTTTTTTTGTTAAATATAATATTGCATGCAGATTCATGCTTTTTTTTGTGGGGAGTGGGGGAATTTGAAATAAATTTGTGGAATGTGAAAAGACGTATGTTGGGGGAGATGAGGAGTCTCTCACAAGCTATAAAACAAAGGCTCCTCATTTCATTTTCATTTTATGTTTTTGCAGGAAGGAAGAGGTGGAGATTATTGGAGGATTAGATTGAAGTTTTTGAATAGGAATAGATTGAAGTTTTGGAGTAATTTTTTTGCTGGTGAGATTTTTATTTTCTATTTAGATTTAGATGTAAATGTAGATTCAGATTCAAAATTAGTTATAATATTCTACTTTGATTTAGATTTCAATTTCAATTAGTTTCATTTAGATTTCTAGAATTATATTCAAAATTATTTATGCTTACATTTAATAGTTTAGCCTTGCATGTTTGATTTAAATTTAGATTTGCATTCAAAATCTTTTAAGCTATATATTTTATAATACTTTTCATTTGCATATTTTAAAAGTGCATGTTTCAAATTAGTTTTAGATTTGCATGTTTCATATTAGTTTTAGATTTGCATATTTCAAAATAGTTTTAGTTTGCATGTTTTAGATTTGAATGTTTTATAATAGTTTTACATTTGCATGTTTCAAAGTATAATTTTATCATTTATGTGGATGACAATGTCACCATATCAATACAAATTATATTTTATTAAAGTTAATGATTTATTTAAAGTACATGAATCATATATTTAGTATATATTTTATCATTATTAGATTTTAAAATATAGAAAAATTCTCCAAATAATAGCTGGCCAAAATCATATGAAGCCAAATGGATGTGGAAATAATAGGAGCTAACAAAAGGGGCCAAAAATAGGACCCGAAAAAATAAGGCCAAAAAAAAGGGCTGAAATAATTTCATTAAATTTTTAAATATAAAATATTTTATTTTTGTTAAATTTATTTTTGCATGCACATTCATGCTTATTTTTTGTGGGGAGTGGGGGAATTTGAAACAAATTCGTGGAATGTCAAAAGACATATATTGGGGAATATGAGGAGTCTCTCATAGGTTATAAAACAGATGCTCCACATTTCATATTCATTTTGTGTTTTTACAGGGAGGAAGAGGTGGAGATTATTGGAGTGGATTAGAGTTTTTGAAGAGGAGTAGATTAAAGTTTTGGAGTAATTTTTTGCATGTGAGATTTCTATTTTTAATTTAGTTTTGCATTTAGGTTTAGATTTAGTTATGTATTTAGATTTAAATGTAGATTTAATTTCAAAATTAGTTATAGTTTAGCCTTGCATGGTTGATTTAGATTTAGAATTCAAATTGAATCAAAATCTATTTGGTTTAGATATTTTATAATACATTTCATTTGCACATTTTTAATGTGCATGTTTCAATTTAGAATAATATTTGCATGTTTCATATTAGTTTTAGATTTTCATATGTCAAAATGCTTTTGGTTTTTTTGTTTTAGATTTGTATGTTTCATAATAGTTTTATATTTGCATGTTTCAAAATATTTATGTTTTTCATGTTTCATAATTAATTTTTATCATTAATGTGGATGGCAAGGTCACCTTATCAATAAAATTTGTATTTTATTAAATTTAATGATTAATTTAAAATATAAAAATCACATACTTAGTTTATATTTTACCATTATTTAATTAGATTAATTATGTGTCTTATTTAAATATTTTTCACAATATATAATTTTTTTAATTAATTTTTATGTTTGTAATGTTTGAAAAGTGGAAGAAAATGCCACCATATTTCAAGCATTACAATCTAACTATTTCATTTGAAATAGTTTTGATTTTTATTTATGTTATTGTAAAAATTATTCATTTGAAAGAATTTGTGTTAATTATGAATACTTTTTTATTTTGATAATTTCTATATGTTGATGTTTGTTTATAATTTTGCAAGTTACTGTTTGAGTTATGGATGCCTCGAACAAAGAATCAAACATTATTTGATACTAGCCCAACTACTTCAATAACCTCAAATGATTTCTTTGAGACCGAGTTTGACAAATGCCTACAAATAATTAAAGAGATGTGCATAGCTATAATTAAAGTTGTGGAGAATGCAATATTTCCAATTGACTATGTTGGGGAAATAGAAGTAATGCATATGAAAGATGCATAAAGATTCATATGTGACACATCTACAAAAGTGGATGGGTTTCCCTCAATGATGAAAGAAGTCTTTCATGATCATTGTTCAAACAAAGGTCACAAAAAAATCCTAATCATTGAAGAATGTGACATGTATTTAGGCCATTACAAAGATTTTTATTTTTTGTATATGGTTCATTCTTGTCTCCAATTTTAGAATTTTACTTCTAATTAGTTGTATTGGTAGTTTTGTTTCCCCATCGTTCTATGTAACTTTCACGAAGAAGAGAACAAGAAAAAATAAATTTATTATTGTACAAAATATTTCTTTAATGGATGTGGCTACTAAATATGTTAATTAAGAAAGAAAATCATAAGTCTAAATAAATGTCCTTAATGATAAGTATATTTATTGATTACAATTCTTAATCATTGCAATAAAAATTGCATTAGCATTATTAAAAATTCAACAATACATAATGTTCTCACATTATCATGGAGAAATAATTTCCATAAAATTGATTCTTATATATTATTTCACACTTTTTACATCATCTAAATAGTTGTGTTGGGACTTATAATTTCCCTTTCATGAATTTAAAGGTTTGCACTATTTGAGTCATTTGTATAACATATATCCTAAATTTGAACATACTTGTACTCCAAATACTCCAACACTACACCTAAATCTCATACTTCCCTTAACCATGTCCCTTATTTTAGTGTAACATTTAACCACTTACTAACCTTAACCATAACATTGAGTGTCATATAAATGAAATTGTAAACCTTGGATCCTAACTCTAACTCTTACTCTATATATGACTGTACTAAGCATTTAGTAAATTATATACCTTAACCTAACCCTATATGTACTAGAAACTAGAAATAATATTACATATATATATATATATATATATATATATATATATATATATATATATATATATATATAGAGAGAGAGAGAGAGAGAGAGAGAGAGAGAGAGAGAGAGATTAGGGGGTTTATCTAGAGAGAGAGATTAGGGGGTGTATCTAGAGAGACAGAGAGAGGGATAGATTAGGGGGTGTATCGAGAGAGAGAGAGAGAGAGAGAGAGAGAGAGATTAGGAGTTGTATCTAGAGAACAGGGAGAGAGAGGGGGGAGAGAGATTAGGAGGTGTATCTAGAGAGTAGGGAGAGAGAGTGAGAGTGAGAGAGAGATTAGGAGGTGTATCTGGAGAGCATAGAGGGAGAGAGAGATTAGGAGGTATATCTAGACAGCAAGATGATAGAGATAAGAGGGTGTATCTAGAGAATACAGAGAGGGATTAGGGGGCGTATCTAGAGACTAGAGACAAAGAGAGATTAGAGGGTGTATTTAGATAGGGGGAGATATTACTAGGTGTAGTTAGAGAGTAGGGAGAAAGAGAGAGAGAGGGAGGGAGAGAGAGATAGATAGAGAGAGAGAGAGAGGATGGGAGAGGTAGGAATTACATTATTAAAAAGATTAATAACTTGTATCACAATAGCACTAATCATGGGCACTATAATAGAACTAACCCACATAAAAATTTAACCTGACTATTACCCTAACACTAAGATAAACTGTAATAATAGCACTAACATCAACTATAATATGATTAATAACCTACAAATAACCTTAACCGCAATAATAACACAAATCCTAACTCTAACTCTAATTCTAACTATAACTCTGACTCTGACTCTGACTCTAACTCTAACCCTAACCCTAACCCTAACCCTAACTCTAACACTAACTCTAATTCTACCCTTGACCCTAACCTTAACTCTTTATAACCCTAAATCTATACCTAATTCTAACCCTAAACCTAACCCTAATTTTGACCCATATTCAAACTCTAACCCTAGCTCTAACTCCAACTCTATCTCTAACCCTAACCCCACCCCTAATTCTAACCCTAAAACTAACTCTAACTCTAACCCTAGCTATAACTATAACTTTAACTCTAATTTTAACCCTAACCCTAACCCTAATGCTAACCCTAACCCTAACCCTACCCCTCATCCTACCCTAACACTATATATAATGCTAATCCTAACCCTAACACTATATGTAACTCTAACCCTAACACTAATTCTAATCCTAATCCCAACCCTAATTTTAACCCTAAATCTAACACTAATTCTAACCCTATATCTAACCCTAACTCCAACTCTATCTCCAATTTTAATTGTAACTCCAACTTGATCCCTAACTCTAACTCTAATTCTAACCCTAACCCTAACCCTAACCCTAGCCTCAATTCTATCCCTAATTCTAACACTAACACTAATACTAACACTAACATTAATTATAACCCTAACCCTAATGCCAACCCTAACTCTAATAGTAACCCTTGTGCTAACCCTAACCCTAATTCTAACCCTAACTCTATCTCTAACCCTTCTAACTCTAATTCTAACTCTAACCCTAGCTCAAACCCTAACTCTAAATCTAACCCTAACCCTAACCCTAATTCTAACCCTAACTTTATTTGTAACTTTAATTCTAGCCCTAACACTAATTCTTACCCTTACCCTAACCCTAACTCTAACTCAATCTCTAACCCTAATTCTAACCCTAACCCTAATCCTAACTCTAACTCTAACTATAGCTCTAATTCTACCCCTAACCCTAACCTATATATCCCTAACTCTAATCCTAATTCTAACTCTAATCCCAATTCTAGCCCTAACCCTAACCTAATTTTAGCCCTAACTCTAACTCTAACAATAACTCTAATTCTCACCCTAACCCTAACCCTAACACTAATTCTAACCCTAACACTAACTCTAACTCTAATGCTCATTCTATTCCTAACCCTAATTCTAACCCTAAATCTATCTCTATCTCTTACCTTAACTCTAACTTTATCTCTAATTCTAACACTATCCCTAATTCTAACCCTAACTATACCTCTAACTCTAACTCTAATTGTACCCCTAACCCTAAAATTAACCCTAATCCTGACTCTAACTCTAAACCTACCCCTAATCCTAACCTTAACAATATATATAACTCTAACTACAACCCTAACCCTAATTAAATCCTAATCCCAAGCCTAACTATAACCCTAACCCTAAATCTAACTAGGTAACTCTAACCGTAACCCTAACTCCAACTCTATCTCTAACTTTAACTCTAACTTGAACTGGGACTCTAACTCTAATTCTAACCCTAACCCTAATCTTGTCCCCAATTCTAACCCTAAATCTAACTCTAACTCTAACTCTTATACTAACACTAACACTATTACTACCTCTAATTTTAACTCTAACTCTAATTGTAACCCTAGCCCTAATGCTAACCATAACCCTAACACTAACCCTAACCCTAATTCTAACCCTAACCTTATTTCTAACCCTAAATATAACCCTAACCCTAACTCTAACTCCAACTCTAACCCTAAATGTTTTTATAACCCTTATCCTAACTGTATTTGTAACCCTAATTCTAAACCTCACCTTAATTCTTACCCTTACCCTAACCTTAACTCTAACTCTAATCCTAACTATATCTGTAACCCTAATTCTAACCCTAACCCTAATCCTAATTCTAACTCTAATTCTAACTCTAACCCTAACCCTAAGTATAGCCCTCGCCCTGACTCTAACTCCAATTGTAACCTTAACCCTAACAATAACCCTAAATATAATCCTAACTTTAATTCAAATCCTATCCCTCACCCTAATTTTAATCCTAACTCTAACTCTAACCCTAACCCTAATCTTTACACTATCCCTAACCGTAATTCTAACCTTAACCTTAACCTTAACTCTAACTCTAACCCTAACCCTAACACTAACACTAACCTTAACCATAAACATAACTCCACCCCTTACTCTAACTCTACCATAAAGGGACTCTAACCATAACCCTAACTCTAACTTTAATCATATCTCAAACCTTAACCCTAACCATAACTCTAACCTTAACCTTGACTCAAACCCTAACCCTAAACCTAACCCTATCCCCACTATAACCGTAACCATAACCATATCAATAACTCTAACCCTAACCTTAACCATGAGTATTACTCTAACCCTAACCTTGACCATAAACATAACTCTACTCTTAACTCTAACCCTAATTCTAACTCTACCATAATTGGACTCTAACCCTAACTATAAGCATAACTCTAACCCTAACCTTAACCATGAGCATAACTCTAACTGTAGATCTGACTCTACCATAATTAGACTCTAACCCTAACCCTAACTTTAATTTTAATCCTGACTCAAACCCTAACCCTAAATCTGAACTTAAACTTGATTCAAACCCTAACCCTAACCCTAATCCTAGCCTTACTATAATCCTAACCCTAATCATAACCATAATCATAACTCTAACCCTAACATTAACCATGACCATATCTCTAACCCTAACCTTAACCATAAACATAACTCTAATATGAACCTTAACCATAACTCTAACCATAACCATAACCATAACTCTATCCCTAACCTTAACCATAGCTCAAACCCTAACCCTAACTTCAAACCTAACCCTAATGCTAACCCTAACCCTAATTCTATCCCTAAGGTTAACATTAAATGTAATGGTAACTTTGTCCCTAACCATATATCTACCTATGACTATAACATTTTACATTACAATATCCCTAAAATAAAATATTTTTTTATATCTAAATTAAACTCCTTATATTAAATTTTAAAAAATATTTGACTCAAACCCTAACCCTAACCCTAACCCTATCCCTACTATAACCCTAATTATAACCATAATGATAACTCTAACCCTAACTTTAACCATGACCATTACTCTAACCCTAACCTTAACCATAAACATAACTCTACCCCTAACTCTAACCCTAATTCTAACTCTACCATAATTGGACTCTAATCCTATGCCTAACCCTAACTATAAGCATAACTCTAACATTAGCCTTAACCATGAGCATAACTCTAACTCTGGATCTGACTCTACCATAATTGGACACTAACCAGGCTAACCCTAACCTTAATTTTGATCCTAACTCAAACCCTAACCATAACTCTAACCTTAACCTTAATTCAAACCTTAACCCTAATCCTAATCCTAACCCTAGCCTTACTATAACCCTAACCCAAATCATAGCCATAACCATAACTCTAACCCTAACCTTAACCATGACCATAACTCTAAGCCTAACCTTAACCATAAACATAACTCTAATCCGAACCTTAACCATAACTCCAACGATCACCATAACCATAATTCTATCCTTGACCTTAACCATAGCTCAAACCCTAACCCTAACTCCAACCCTAACCCTAATGCTAACCCTAACCCTAATTCTATCCCTAAGGTTAACATTAACTATATTGGTAACTTTGTCCCTCACCATATATCTACATATGACTATAACTATTTACATTACAATATCCCAAAAAAATATTCGACTGAAACCCTAACCCTAACCCTAACACTAACCCTATCCCCACTATAACCATAACCATAACCATAATGATAACTCTAACCCTAACCTTAACCATGAGCATTACTCTAACCCTAACCTTAACCATAAACATAACTCCACCCCTAACTCTAACCCTAATTCTAACTCTACCATAATTGGACTCTAACCCTATCCCTAAACCTAACTGTAAGCATAAGTCTAACCCTAGCCTTAACCATGAGCATAACTCTAACTTTGGATTTGACTCTACCATAATTGGACTCTAACCCTAACCCTAACCTTAATTTTGAACCTAACTCAAAACCTAACCCTAACTCTAACCTTAACCTTGACTCAAACCTTAACCCTAACCCTAGCCTTAGCCTTACTATAACCTTAACACTAACCCTAATCATAACCATAATGATAACTCTAACCCTAACCTTAACCATGACCATAACTCTAACCCTAACCTTAACCATAAACATAACTCTAATATGAACCTTAACCATAACTCTAACAATAACCATAACCATAACTCTATCCCTAACCTTAACCATAGCTCAAACCCTAACCCTAACCCTAATTCTATCCCTAAGGTTAACATTAACTATAATGGTAACTTTGTCCCTAACCATATATCTATGTATGACTATAACCTTTTACATTATAATATCCCAAAAACAAAATATATATTTTTAATCTATATTAAACTCCTTATATTAAATTTTAAAAAATATTTTGAAGCACAATTTTATAGTAACTTCATACAACTCTAATTAAAAATTAATTAACAATTTTATAGAAACCTTATCAAAATAAAAAATAAAAAATAAATATTTTTCCTATTGCGCCGCGACTACCACTAGCTTATATATACCTCTATATATATTACGCTGAGAGTAATCATTCTCGAGGCGCCTATTTTTATTTTCATTAATCCCAACTTCGATTAAAATAACTTTGGGATTAAATAAAAATAGGCACCTCAAGAACGAATACTCTCGGCGTAATATATATAGAGGTATATATAAGCTAGTAGATATTTTATCATGGTAGAAAGAGTAGAGTGGGATGATGTGAGCGTGAGTATGTTAAAGTATGTTAATGTTACAATTTATCTTTTTAGATTAAATTTGACAACACCCATGTATCAAATTTTAATTTTAATTATAAAATAATCTAATAGATACTATATAGAATATTTGCTAAAATTACAAAATTACAAAATTTAGAGATTAATTATTATAAAATTTAGAAATAATCTATTAACATTTCTTTAGATAGATTTATTCAATATATCTATACTAGTCAATTATAAGTCAATCTCAATTAATAGTTGAATGTTTTTAATATTAATTTAGGTTCTATACTTTTATATTAGTATTAGTATTCAAAGAAGTTTAATGTTTAAAATTATTATTAACGAGCTTTTTCTTTATATTTAGTCATGATATTAGTTAAAATTTGGTTTTGTCTTGTTTTGACTCTTTTTTTTTGGATCCGTAAAAAGCCGAAGCCCTCTATAGTATCAATACATAAAATAATACAATTGTTTGTGCTAAAAGGGAGCATAAAGTTCAATTTTGTTGGCACACCAATTTTTCCTTATTACATATTTGATTTCATGATGTTTCTTCTATAATCGAAGAGCCAATAATGCAAGCTTCTTGCAAATGTTGCTTTCCATTGTCGTTGATAGTTTTATCCATTACATTTTGTATAAAGAGTTCTAAAACTTTGTGAAAACTTGGCCAAGATCTATGATAAAGTATAAAATAATTCTACTTTCTACCTTTAACAAACATCTATATCCTTGTTTAATTGAAACAAGTTTCTTTGTCGCGATATTATATGATCTTGAAAAGTTCCTTATGTGAGCTATTTCTAATTCGTGAAGCCTATTCTAATGTTTGATGAACTAATCAAGTCTTCTAAGATTATTTTACTGATTGCCAGGAAACTTGAAATGATAAACTTATTGTTTTTCTTTTTATTCTTCCATGAAATTATAGTTTCCAAAGACAAACTTCTTTAAGTATATTTTAATTGATAGAATTAGAAACCCTACTACAAAATTAGATTTAATCAAGGCAACATATTAATTCCTCAAATTTCAAAGCCGACATATGCCTATCAGAAATACAGTTAACTGACCAAGAATAAAACATTCAAACAACATCTTGAACTAATATAATATTTCCTTTATCTTATCTTTGTCTTAATTTGTCTTCATTTATAACTTAGTTATGATTGAAATTTTTTTGTCTTAGTTTAATATTAAAATATTCATTCTTTTGTCAGATTGACATAATTATGCTTACAAATGATAATTTGTTGTTTTGGAAAATCAATCATGCTTATCCATATTTCCTTGTTCCATGATTTCGATTTTCCTTTTGAAAAGATATCTATTATGATTGACTCAATATCTATTTTAAGGTAATAGAGTATTAATTTTCTCTTTCATATTTCCTATTTTTAACAAACCCTAACTAACATGGCCTTCTTTTTCTTTATGACTAGAACAATCTTATCTCTGGAATAGTGATTACTACATATGACTAGTCTAGAGACTAGTATTTAACAAAATTAGAACTTCCCAAGCAACTAGAGAGGTCTCATTAAACTATAATGCTCTTAATATGCATTACTGGCCTTACAAAGAAAACATTCAAATACATCCAGATACTGATAATTAGTATGCTAATTTGGAGAAAATAATGCAACTAGTTCATATTCCATATTACTAAGATCTAATTCTAGTTAATACTATCTTCCTTGTAAAATTATGTCAAAATTCATGTCATCCTCTGATGATAGAATTCTGTTTCAGTTTTAGGGAATGTTAAATCCATTCTAATATTTGATATGAGCATTTAAAAATTTTGGATATAAGCCAACTTGAAAAATCTTCTATGTAACAATTTTAATGCAACTTTATCTAGAACTACTTGTAATGTTTAAGCATTAAGCATGACAAGAATGTATGAATTCACTCTATATCTATCCCCATTATTTATGAATTTTTGACCCAATATTCTTTACATTGTTCTCACTACTAAACAAAGTCTTTTCAACATTATACTTCCAAGTCTTCAATCCTCAATTGAGTATTCAAAAGCTAACTAGATCATCTATCCCTTAAGCTTAGTGGGGGTAGAAATTTCTAGAACCTAAAAAGATACATGACATTGAAGGCAATAGGGATTCTAAATATAGGGAAAGAAATATCTAATTGGAATATGAATCGATAATTGTAGGTTTAAAGGCCATAGTCAAGAGGAGCTTAACCAATAGGTATTCATAATATCTAATTAGTCATTATGCGGTTAGTTAATAAGCCTAGTCTATAATTAATTTTATCTACTCAATGCTTTTTGATGAGTATGTTTACTCTATCAGCCCTTACATTTGCTAGAGAGTTGGTTGCTTTATTACCTTCTCAAAATATGTGTTGAATTAGTACAACCTCAAAATGGTCTATACTAGGCTAAAGTGAAAGGAGTTTGACTAGGTTTAAAAAGTAGCCATTTTATTAATTTCATCGAGTAAGGACAAGAATCGTGGGAACCTTAGTTGTCGAGTAGGTACCAACTCCATCCCTATTCTTTTCACACACCTAAAAGCAATCTCTTCCTAGAGATTCTACAAAGAGCTAGTACTCTTGGCCATCATTTTCTTATAATCCATGATCTCCTTAAAATTTATTTTGAGGTCCTCATCATTATGAGTTTATAATATTTTAAATTATAATTTATTCACTATATTTTCAAATTTTATCTATTAAATGTTAAGGATTCGTAGGAAAGATGAAGATGTATCTATTTTATCCTTTAATTTCTTTTCATGAGGATATTTTGATACATGATTCTAGTAAACAATAAAATCCTTTTGTGCATCCACTAATTTCAATTTTGGAGTGAACACACAATTTTCCTAAAATAATACTAATCACATTCTTATCTAATTTCCCATGATAGATTGGATTATGAATGTAATCTTGCACTATAGATTATATCACATTATTATGGGTATAATTTCATCTATACTTCTATAAACTTCATTTCACTAGTACAAAAAACACAATCTATTACTAAATAAACTACTAAAATTTGTAGATATGTGACTAATTTTGATCATGTGACCAATGGTAGTTGATTGGCAGACATTTATCTCCCAACCAAATTTATGACTAAACTATTTTAAGCATTGATTAGGTCATTGATTTAGTCATTTATTGTTGTTACTTGGTAGTTTATATGGTAGTTTATTTGGTAGTTTTTTGGGTAGTATATATGGGACTTGATTTGGTAGTATATTTGGTACTTGATTTGGTAGTTGATTTAGTAGTATATTTGGTATTTTTTGCAAAGTATATATGGTAATATTTGGTAGTTTATTTAATCATTAATTTAGTCATATTAGGGCACGATGGAATTGAACCACCATCCTCCTGCTTATAAAGCAGGTGCTCTTCCATTGAGCTAGTACCCTTGAAAGAATAATGCAAAAAATTGACAAAGTTGTCTTCCCACCATTAGATCTACCATGATCATAGTCACTGTAACATGATATACTCTTCTCAAAACACAAATTTTAGTTATTATGAAAAACAATAATCTAAATGTTTATCAATAACAATTCAATCATTTTAAATTCTTTTGTTCAAGCATTTTATAATTACATTTCATGTCAATTACACTTCTCTAAATTATTGTAGTGATAGACTCTTATAGAATATAATTTGGAGTACTCTGGCCGCACACAAGTATTGTTCCTTATGCTCAGGTGGGTGCTAAAAGTGTTCATTACACCTGATGTTGACATTTATTATATTGAACCTTAGTTTACAAACAACATAAAAATAGGAATTTGTTATAAATAAGACACATGAAAAGAAAGTTTTTATCAATTATCTATAATTAAGTTATTCCTACTAATAGGGAAAGTGATGCAAATTCATAAATGTAACAAAGCACTAAATAATATTGTCAGATTTTTCTTAATTCAACTATTGTTTTAATATATTATTTTAGTAGCTAACCCCTAGCCACACCCATAATCAAGAAATAGGCTAGCCATTTGCACACACCCATCTATCTAACATCAAATCTTTAAGAAACACATTAAAACATTTCTAAATGATGCAAAATAGGTTTGGATTAGCAAATAGCATTATTGGTAGCCCAACTAGGTCTCCCAACCCAAAGAAACCCTTAATATTCACTAAATTATATTATCAATTTATTTATCAGGGCTGATTTCTTACTCCTGAGTTTCAAGTTTGTAACTAAGATTGTTGAAATGAGATGCATATTATAATTATAATATGGATTATTGGATCAATAGTTAGTCATAGCAAATTTAGCACAAAACTTTAGTTTCTATTAGTTTTGTTAATATTTTCTTAATTTAACTAGTGATTTTATATAATATTTGGGTAGTTGACCCCCTTCCACACCCATGATCCAAAAATATACTGGCCATTCTCACACACCCCATCCATCTATCCTCCAAGCTCCAAGAAACATAGTAAAACATTCCTAAAATGTCAAGAAATAGGTTTGAGTTGGCAAACAACATTGTTAAAAAAAATCCTTCGTGAAAATCTCTAGAGAAAAATCATTTCAGCCATCTGACATGAAGATAGAAAAATATATACAATAAGAAGATTTTATTTGAAGAAAAAAATTTACCATTCCAAATGCCCATATTTACCATTTCCATGCTTAATGTCTTTCTGAAATTAATCCATAACATATTGTGGCCAAGTCCTAAGGGTTCAACCAAGATGCCTCATGTTTGGTGTGACTTTTTTCAGTAATAAAGATTGGCCAATTTTGTAGAAGGAGAGGTGGGCAGGGGGTATGTCTGGGAGTTGGGAAGATAAAATGTCTAAAAATGGAATTAGTTGATATACTTTACATAATTCGACCCAAACAGAAAAAAATTAGTTATCCTACAATTGTTTCATACATTTGACATTACAAACATACTTCCAAGTGTTTGACCTCATAAAAGTCCAATTAGATTAGAATTGAAAATTCTAGATAATTTGGAGAGAAATACATGTATTCAGTATCAATCAAAATGGATCCTCAATGAAAAAATTAAATAGAGGAAACATCCCAATCATACTTTGGTTGTGCATACACCTCATATTCGATGGGTCCATCAACAATACTATCAATGGTCCATACACCGTCTAGTATATCCTATTGAAAATTGGTTTTTATTGAGGATATTAGTTTATCTACACCATATTTAAAACAATAAACTATGATCCTCACAAAAGTACACATAAATTACAACTTCTAGAATCTCCTTAGATTGAGAAGAAGAATAGCATAGATAGCAAGAATAGAATCACACATAGCCACATTATTCTCAGAAAGGTTTTCATGAGCTTTTGATAATTTCCTGCAAGTAGTCCATGAAAATGACACAAAGAAAAAATTGTAGTTTACCCACCACATACCGATATCCAAAGTAACATGCACCTATAGGTAGCATGAGAGGTGTGAAGGCAGAATAAATTAGGGTCAATGAAAAGATTGTAATATTAAATGCATAATACTGTGCAAAATCAAAAGTCTAAACCATCTGATGGCGATCCTTTTTGTTAATTGGATAGACTAGTCAAGCTCTTCCCCATAGATCAAGCCCATTTACACTCTCCCTTTGTGTTGAGCCATCTCCATCATCAAAACTAAAGTATCTTTCTGACAACAAAGATGCTTCCAAATTGTCCTTTTGACTCTCAGTGATGACTGCAGCAAGCCATTTTTACCAAAATTTTACAATTTTTTCTTCATCCAAGGAATTGGAGCTAACAAATCAAAAGATATGCCTAGAAAAGTGCTTGTTATCATGAAAGCAAGAGAGGATAGAAAGGACCTAGTAAAAACATGCACTCATATACTCCTCAATTTTGTTGCAATCATTCTCATCCATATAGAATTGACCCGTCCTCAAGAGAGCACCTTCCAATGATAACTCCAATAGTACTCATAGGAAAATCAAATTAATGAGGAAATATAAACTTTTTTAAAACCAGTACAGCTTAATGCTCTCCTAAGATAGTTAAATGGCTTTCAATCTTGGAAAGTGACAATAGATTTGTAGGAATAGTTATGTACATGCTTACAAAAATTAGCATATTTCGTAAGAACTGGAAGAACAAAGCTACAGCCCAACTCGAGCTTTGTACCCCAAGCCAACCATGATGTTGCATTGTTCGTACCCTCTGCATCAATAATTTGTCTAGCACTTTGTAAAGAAATGATGCCAATATATGTCAGCAACTGGTGGTGCTCTCTCTACCTTCTAATGGCTCTTTTCAAGCTGCAACTCCATAATAGAAACAAATTTTCTAATTTGTGGTCTCTTTTTCTCAGTTTTGGCATCCTGAAGAGCCTTGTTTGTAGTGTAGATATCTTTGAAGATGACAAATGCAACCCCAACAGCCTAAGCTCGCCCATCTTTAAAAACTGCCAGCCTACTTTCAAGTTCTTCATGGTGAGCTTCAAGTCTCCTTAATCTATCTTCATCAGTTAAACCCAAATGGAATGCAGCCCACTCCTTGAACCTTTTGTAACAAATTGCTTCCATTCATACTTCAATCCAGCATAGTATGAACCATGATGTCAGTCTTCAACAAAAAGATCATTGTGGGCCATTGTATCTTACTCGTAGAAATATTTAAAAAATTCATGCTCCTCAGAGATTTCCCTACCATCAATGTGGGCCTACAACCATGTGATATCATCCCTAATTTTTATAGAAGATATTTATATTTAAAGTTTAAAATTACAATTAACTTAAGTAAGTGAAAAGGAGAGAGCCAATAACCCATTAAGTTATTGTAATTCTCTTAAAAAAATTTAACTATATGTTTATTGTAATTGATGTTCTCACTAATCCATCAAAGGAGGGCTAGTGGATTAGAATGGATGTTGGAAAAAAATTGTATTAATCAATATAAAAAGAAATCATTCATCTATTATTCTATAAATATTTTAGATCATAATACTAATATTAATGTGAATTATCAATGTATGTGAATGTAAAATTAATCCCTACATATGCAATCCAATATATGAGAAAGTAAAAGCTTTAAAAACATATTTGTAACCAATTAAATACAAAACACAAGCTCTAAAAATGAGCATGTATTGTAGATATATAAGAATGTATGTCCTATGCACATAGTTTTAAGGATGTAAAATTATATGACCAAAAATGAATAAATGAAAACTTTCTACAAGATGTAGATAAATAATAATAAAATTGTGTATATGAAAAAGTGAAATATTATGAAACATGTTGTTTTTATTAAGTTCATCAAAATCATTATAGTTTCTTTTAATTCTCTATTATTACCTCATGTTATTTAATGGTGGGGAATAATGCTTTTGAAATACTATTCAACATAAGTTTCTACATTGGTATTAAATAACCAGGGAGGGGGGTGAATCAATTATGTCTAGTTATCCTATACTCCCTTTTAACAATTCGAGTTTGAATAATGATGCAGGAGAATCTTGGGTTTACTTGCAATATTGCATGTTTGATGGTTTTTTGGTTAAGTGTTGGGAGCTCGACATGGTCTATGGAACTCGGCACGGTCTAAGAGCTCAAAATGGTTTGTGGAACTCAGCATGGTCTATGGAACTTAGCATGGTCTAGAGCTCAGGATGGTCTTTGTTACTCGACATGTTCTGGAGCTTGACATGGTCTATGGTTGCTCAGCATGACTTGGGGTTTACTGGTGCTCGGCTTTGTTTTACTAAAACTCGACTTGGTCTTGGTTTCTGTTGGTGTCGAGTTGTCTGTGAGCTGATTTTAGGCATTTAATTTATGTATGGGTATTTAATTTATGTTGTGGATGACTTGTGGCTTGACCTATATCAAATGTAAGGGATTTAATTTTGTTTGTAATGAACTAGGCCGACTTGTGGCTTAGTTGGGTATAAGTAAGGGGTCTTGTAGAGTCTTTTGGCAAAAGAGGAGGTAGAGTTTTCATTCTAGCTTGGAGAAGGGGATGAAGTGGATGTGAATTTTGAAGAGCTAGGGCTGCGGCTTAGGAACCAAAGGATTGTTTGGTGGGCTTGAGGATACAAGTCTAGATTCTTCTTGGTGTTTTTATCCAATTGTGGATCTGGACTAGCTAGAATTGGGTTTGTAAGTGGATCTTTTTGGATATTGTAGAACTGATTTTGGTAATTTTTGTTTGTATTTGGCCCTAACCCAAAAGGCCTTACAGATGAGCATATTTCATGTAATCAGTTATTATATGAATAAAGAGTTGTGATTTGGTATCAGATCTTGCATTTGTGTTGCTTGTTGTTGTGTTTTCACTGTGTAGTTAATTTGTTGGGGGTTTGGACATCTCCTTTGGGGATTCTCCTGCCTTGCACTACATCAAATAAATTTCACAAACATCATTAGTAATCACCCAGTGGATATTTTTCATCACAGTTAACATATTCACTTGTTTTACTTCAAACTTATCATTCCATATTCTATTAACACCTCTTGGTAGTAATATAATTTAGTAATTACTGACCATAAACTTAATTGTTACCAAGTTGCAGTAAAATGAAGATAACATGAAAAATGAAAAGTGCTACATAAAAAAATCAACACATTTGACACCAATATTTTAACATGGAAACTCTGTAAAGGGAAAAAACACTAGGGACTAGGAACCCAAAAAATTTCACTCTTCTAAAGTGAGCTCTGTTAGAATCTTATTAAAGGTTACATCACATTGTTATTATCACCTTGTTAGAGTAATTAACCGAAAGATCATCTAGACCATATCATTCTTTGATCTTTTTCTAAAGAGTGTCTTTCTCTAGAAAGGACCTACAACCACCACTAATTGATCTTACCATATAGGACTTCATAGACTTGTTAATTCCACTTGGCCTACAAGATTTTATTCTATAATTATTAGAAAGTAACAGTGTAAAAATGATATGTTTAGGTATAGCACTACTTTTCTTGTTCAGATATCCTTTCTATTCTCATTTCTATTTGATCTCTATCTTCTAATCTTCTTCCCTCTATTCACTGGACTGGCTAATTTACTACTTCCTTCTCATATTCTTGATTCTCCTAGTTCAACTATCTTCTTCCACCTTCTTCAATAGTTCACATTCATAGAAACATGATCAACAACAACATCATCCAACCGAAAATCTAAAATTGTCTTTGTCTCCTCCTTAAATAGTCATTTTGATGCTTCCATATTCTTCCTTTTATTATTGCTTAATCACCATTGTCAATTTTATATTCAATGTACTTTACCACATAGAAAATATAATTTTTCATATAACTTGTGCACTTCCTTATCTTTCTTTGATCTCGATCATTAGCTCCTTATTGAGTTTCTCCAATCATTGATCTTGTAACTCATTTTGACTCAAGTCTTTGAACATCTCAAACTTTCCAAATTTCTATCAAAAGCTAGCCTTAGATATAATGATCCACTAACAAAGATAAAACTAAACCAAGAACAAACATAAAGAACCTTAGAAATTTTTATTTTTATTTTTAATTATCATATTACAAGAACAAGTACAATGATTGAATCATTCTCAAATTGTAGACCTCAAAATATAAGAATATATCATCTAAATAGATTTCCATAAAGATGCCTATACTTAATGAGTTCAATACAATAATAATGAACAATATCATTCAAAGACGCCTAGGTCCAACATATGAACTTTACAAGTATCAATTTCTATTTCAAGAAGTAACTTCAATAGTCTTCCTTAGCACTAATTATTCAACTCGAACACCTGAAAATTACACAAACATGCAACACAACACAAAGAGGGCTCAGTACATACTAAGTTAAAAATCATAGTCCACCTGCATACATGTCAATATAAACATATATATCAAACCGTAATGCATGTAACATAGTGCAATTCTAATTTTACTATGCAAGAAGTAACATCTTCTAAACAATGCAAAATTAAACTTGCACTAAGAATAACTAGTTAATGAACCATATATATACTGAGGTGTTATCACCATGGTGCTAAGATACTGCATCTGTAAATGGTAAGCCCTTAGACAACACATAGTGGGATTCTCTATAATACTCATGAAATGACGCAATAGAGACCTGCCTTGTTCTCTCTACTTAACCTTACTGGTTTAAGTTATAGGTAAGGACAATTATCTTTTGTTTATAATTAACCCTTCCAATCCATCTTAAAATTATCACTGAATTAATTAACTGAATAGGATAAATTGATATTCAACCACCTCGATATATGTTCATTACAGCTATCCTTAACATACACATCAATTAGATATTCTAAGAATGTACATGCAACTAATAATAAGTCAGCTTTCTCGTGATATTACATTCTTCATCTTTTAAAACTCCCATCTTCTACTGTCAAATTTGAAAGTAAACTTAGATTATTTTAA
This sequence comes from Cupressus sempervirens, assembly GCA_028749045.1. Classification (NCBI taxonomy): domain Eukaryota; kingdom Viridiplantae; phylum Streptophyta; class Pinopsida; order Cupressales; family Cupressaceae; genus Cupressus; species Cupressus sempervirens. The sequence goes on along the minus strand of CM053787.1, from coordinate 95,325,093 downwards.
TAACAAAAATAAATACTACAATATTACGATCTCGTAAATATAACTAAACTGTTACAACAGTTTAATGATATTTACCAGTTGTAGTACTATACTACTTATCTCTACTATTATAACAAGCTAAGTGTATCCTTTGAATTGACCAAGATAATTAAACAATACACATATGATAATCTTACTTTAATTGACAAATCATCAAACATATATCATAAATCTGCTTCACAAATGAAATAACTTACATTTCAATCACAAACTAAAATATATCTATATGTAAAGAATTTTGTTTCAAACACTTAATCTCTAAACAATCCCTAAATACTATAAGGTACTTCATAGCCTAAACATAATTGAATCCAAATGCAGCCAAAAAGATCCTTTGCAATATCATTGAATATTCAAATGTCTGTATAAGTTTTACCGCTGTTTAATAATAAGATTCCACCTAGTTTTAACTACAATCAGTAAATAACAAAAATAAATATAATATCTGAGATTAATTCAAAATACACTTCACCAATATGCAAAGTAACTTACATCATGCCAATAGCTGGAAGTAATTAGGATGTGAATCCCTAAGCTAACAGAAGCACACAATCTCTTCACATAATGATCCTGTCGATATAACAGCATCTATCTATATCTATGTTTTTGAAAAGAATGCCTTATTCATTTGCAACCAATTCCACAACAATAGTTATTTAACACTCAATTTCCATTTTAAATTATGGGATAATTTATGCTGTCACAGGAAGTTCCCTGTTTGAATCAAGCTTTCTTTTAAAATATTTGACAAAATGTCATTTCCAAAACCATCACATACTGTTTACTAAGTTACTGTTTTCAATATATATAAATTAACCAAGCTTTCGAATTCGACATACTATTCTCTTTTTAAAACAATGACAAAACCCTCGTATTAATTATTAATATCATCAAACAAGGTAACTGTCATAAAGGAATTCGAACTAATAATGTTCAGATAGTATATTGGCCATGATTCATGAAAATTTTCAAACATTTCATTACCCATAAAAATGCTATGCAAATAACATGTTAATTTAACATTGTTATGGTTTCACACTATCCATTTGACAAAATGCCTCTACCCTCGACAGTAGTCACGAGCCTATTATTTTAAAGCATACTCAAGACTGAGGCCGAGCCACTCACATTTTTCTATAAAATACCAAGTAAGCTTGAGATATGGGTTCTCACAAAGCTCATGCCAATGGGAGCACAAAACTTGTTTTCCATTAACACAACAGCCAGCATGCTCACTGTCGCAACCATATGTTTCTCACAAGACTCAACTTGGTGGAAAACATATGTTTGGGGCAAAGCCAATCAAATATACATGAAGCAACATCCAGGTATAATTCTCCATAAATCCACATTCAAAGGTTGATATATGCAGAACTAAGCATCACATGCAGTGCCATGCTCTGCATATACTCATCCTTAAATGTAAATTCACAATATGTAAAACTGATAACTATTTACATTATGCTAAATGAAATAACATGGCATTTGCAAACAGAGCGAAAGAGTAGGGTAAGAAATTGCCCCCTACTTGTAAAACTAAAAATGGAAGATTGTTCTTCAATCCAACTTGATGCCAAAGCCCCAAAAGCTAAATCCAAAACCGGTGAGTAAGCTCTACAATGCCAACTCACACAACTCGCAGAAGACTTCACAATGGGGTGAAGCAAAAAACCCATAAACAACAACAGACAACTTCTGAGGAATAACTCCATTGAGCTAAACCCAATATGCAAGTTTGCCTTCCAACCAACTCCCATAATAATGTCGATATCTCAGCACAAGATCACAGATGTAAAACCAAACAGAGTAATGTGGCCCATTACTCAGCCCATAATCTGCAAAAAATCCAACTCACAACACAAAATGGCCGACTAAACCATTGGTGCCATAAAACCCCATAACAAGCATTCATTACACCATATGAATCACAGTGCCATAAATTTGGCAGTACCAAGTCCACCACCATGAATTTGGTTCAAACAAAATAACTATGTTTCCCTCCTTCTTTGCAATCGATACCCATTTAGGGTTACCTTAATGCTTAATGCTTAAGAGGTAATTTAATAAAAAAATTTAAAACAAATAGAAATGTATATACCAACTTCCACTTAGGGTGTTAGACCCTTTTAACAAAACACACACACACACACACACACACACACACACACACACACACACACACACATATATATATATATGAATGCAAACTGCAGTTCCCTCAAAAACAAGTTAATATGAGTCATGAAAATGAAACCATCTCAAGGGTATACTCAATATAAATATTTAATCCCCATATAGTTACGTATATGAAAGAACAATGAAGGATTCTAAATGCGTACAGCATATTACCATTTAAATGTATTTGCAACATCAAGTTAACATACAGTATGAAACAAAATGCAGAAAACAAAGAGTTAAAAATATAATAACATAATCGATACTCTATCAACATGAAATCATTAATATGCCAAATTCAATTCATAAAATCCTAAATCACATTCATTGCTAAAAACATAGTTCTTCACAAAAAATACGTTTAGAAATAGTCTCATGATTCAAAGACAGTAATATAACCAAGTTCTACAAAAATTCAAACATAACATCAGAACGAAATCTTATAACAGCAAAGTCCTAATTTGCAGAAAAACTTGAAGTAGTAGTCAGGCATGACATTAGATTCCATTTCTTTCAACTTGGTCTTCTACCTTTTACTTAGTGAACATAACATTTCACTTGTGTAATATACTGCTAAGTTAATTCTAAACTTTCTTAGGCAATACTTACTATCTCATTTACTTTTCCAACTTCTCATAAAATACTATAGTTTTTTGGCAAATATAATCTTCCTTCTTTAACCTTGTCACTTGGTTAAGCTTGTGTAAGTCAATATATTACAATATTACATAATTCTAAACTAATCAAACCAACTTTACATTATCAATGTCCAACTCCTTCAAGTTCTCATTCAATACCATGCTTATCATCTTTCTCTTCATCATACTTTCTTCAAATCCTCTTCATCAATCATAATGATATAGAACTTTACTGAATTAGCATTATTTCTATGCAACTAAGACTTTAACATAAATGACAACATAAAAATGATATGGATCTTTTACATACATTCATAGCATTATTGATTACATTATCAGTTGGGACTAACAATTGAAACCTCTAAAAATTTCTAAATAATCTTATTTATACTAGGTCGACACAATATTTCTTATTGTAAAAAATTTCTAAATTTTAATTCCTCATTTTTTATTATATCTCTCCCTTTTCCCCAGGTTTATTTCCTCCCTCATAAATTTTGACTAAAATAGGTTTATAAGAAGTTATCAAAATATGCAAGCACATATCAGAGTCTTGTTGAGGATTTCATTTTATATACTTGACAGGCTTATGCTTCCATAGTTTGCATGCAAATGGGAAATTTGCATGGAAATGGAAAGGGCATGTGACATACCCAAAAATAAATACATTTTTGTCTACAATTTTATATGTTGAAAATATTTGTACTAATCACCCTTTTATTCACCTATTCTCCTTGCTTTTGTTTTTTTTTCTAACCTTTTAACATATGCATTATAAACATGATTCTATAAAAGAAAGTAAATAAGACTTGCTGAAAAAAAAAACAAAAAACAAAAAAAAAGACTTTTTTATGTTTTTGATGTTTTACAAAAAGACTATTTGCTTGATCTTTAGCAAATCCCACCTTCTAAAAAAGAATATGCATTCTTTTGTTGGCATCATTTCTCTTATTTAGTGTATTTTGAATCAATATTTCATGTTTCATTTTCTAGATATATGATCTCATGAAAGTTTTATATGCACTTATGTATGTACTTAATTTGTATTTCCAGTTCTTGAGTTTATAAAAAAGCAATTCTAAGACTCACTAATAATTTTTTTTTAACATAATCTGAATATTCCATAAGGTTGACTACTTACAAAAATAATTTAGAATGAAACTTTTGGCTATATAATAATATTATATTAATTTTATTTTTGTTGTGCCTGCTTTATGTATTCTCTATACATTGCAACATGATTATAGTAGGGATTTCAAAATTCTCGATATATGTGAATTGCATATTCAAAATTTGAATAGGTAATCAATCCCATCATAGGAATCTTTTGAATCTAACTAATTTTTACCATCAAATATTGTTTCCAAACTAACATTTGATGAATTCAACCCTCTGCTCCTTTTTAAAAAAATTGACGACTACTAATTTGCTTCCCCTATTTACCTCCAATGATTGGCCTAAGCTAACATTCAACCTCCTAAACCACTATCTCAGGATTGCCCAACTTTGTCTACTGAAGAATTGATACCCTAGGTTAAAGTTCCAACCCTACCAAGACAAGTGTAGGAAGGGTTGAGGAGGATTTCTCAACCCAATTTTTTTGTTATGGATAGATTTAATGGTTTCTTTTTGTATTATCCAAAGAAAGTCTAACAATGAGAATGTTTTGTGCTACCACACCTCTTCTTTTATAGGTATGCACTATTATAAATCAGACATCTAATAACTAGGCTTTTGAGTTTATTCAGATACATGAGAAGAAAGCTAGTAATAAAATATATTGTTAAAGGAATATTCAGTTTGAATAAGAAATACTGAGAGAGAGGGGGGGAGGGGTGGGGTGGGGGCTGAATCAATGTTCCACAATTTTTTTCCCAACTATGGATATCTTTAAAAATCTTTAGGCATGCATATGTGAACCCTGTTAGGAGTTGGTATTACATTTACAAAAGTAGAAAGTTGAGCCCACTACTCAAACATGCATATACAATGATATATTCTACACACAATAGGTATAGATACAAACATTGTTTAATAGTGTTGATATCTTCAATAGCTAATTTGTCCTTGGTGGATCTTTTTACAAAACTTCACATATACTACATTTTCTCTACTATAGCATAAATTTTGCATCATAAAATAATTATATTTCAATGTTAAAAGACATCATACAACTCTACATACAAAACTCTTTCCTTTATATCCAACTATTATATCCCATCATCCATTAACCTTCTTGCATGCTTCCCAAAACATAAAATTACTTTATGATAAGTTAGGGTTAACATCTAGGATTTTTTCCCATAATAGCTAAGTAATTATTTTGATAAAGTAAAATAATTCCTTAACACAATTTACCAATTCCTTGACTATGTTCTATTCTACCTATACATGACTATAGCTAGTAAAACTCTTATAAATCTATCTATACATATCATTATGACATGTGCATATGGGGATATGATTTATAATTTCCATACTACCCCCTTTTAACTCTAGAAGTGCCAATTCTCTCTCTATGAATCTCACCATTTGGAAAGGTGTCTCTCCAGATAGTTAACCTTTGCTACACTTAGACAATTTTTTGAGTTATCTCCTCCAAAACATAACTCCAAATTTTTTCTCGTCAATATAGCATATGTGTTTCCATAAATGAAAACCTCATAGTATCCCCTTACCAAAATTTCAAACAATCTCTCCCTTTGACATTGATGGCAATGTATGGAAAATTTGGGTAATTGAAATGTCCCTTTTCTGATTTTATATGATATTTCAAGCCTCTAATCAGATCTTTAAGATCAAACAACCAATCTTTCAAAGATCCACCAATTTCTCAATAAACCCCAAATCGGGTATGCCGAAAATAGTGCCAAAAACTTCACAGCTTCACATATTATTAGTAAATCTGAAAGTGGACATATTTATATAAATTTCAGTGGCATCACAGCCTACAAAATTACATTTTCAGATCTGTATAACATTTACACAACAGCTCCCAAACGGAGGATAAAAACAATGCTCATCGGGCTCCCGAAAACAACATAGAATAGCTTGAAAACACCATAGAAACACTAATAATATATCACAGAAGTATAATCATGACCAAATACATATATTCAGCTCTATTTTAACATCTAAAAGTCTGACATACAGCAGCAACCCAAACTGATATGAAATACTCAACTGGAAACACCAAACTCTTACAAAAACACACCCGAAAACTCACAAATCTGCATTGTTCAGCACAAAGGCAAACTCTGCATGAGCATGCACATGGAATGGCTTCAAACTCCCATCCTTAGCCTTCCTAGAAACCTGCAAAATCCCGTTCTTGGGTCTCCTTCTCCACAGGTTTGGCAGCCTCTGAAGAATAACAAAGAAATGAGCAAAAATCAAGTTTTGGAATCAGCCCAAAATGCCTCCAAACCCCTTAAAAGAGGGCATAACCATAACTCACGTCCAAGAGGGGTTAATAAAACATATTTTAATAATAATCTTCATTTATTAGTCCATTAGCTTCCAAAGATTATCCCCTTTTTTCCAAAACTTCACCTTTTTGGGCCTGCCTGCCTTAGCAAAGATTATTATTTTTAATTATTTGAAAAGGGGACATGACAAGTCCTCCCCTTCCAAATATTGTTTGTCCTCAAGAAATGGCTAAACAATAAACCAATCAGTCCACCTGAATCCCAAATGTAGTCATGAACTATACTATTGTCAATTAACATAGGCTCCTGCAATATCCTCTGCAATATAACCAAGAGGAATCCATAATCAAACTAACAATTACTGCTCAACCAAACTCCAAAGTCACAACTTCCACAGTCAGAAACCCACGAGACACAAACTCTTAGAACATCAAAACCCAAGTAAAGTGGACAAATCAAACTACCAACACAGTAAATACCATCAACGTATTCCACTGGCCTATACGGAATGTACAATCCAACTCTGCAACAATGGTGAATGCTCTCGAATGAAACTGTACCAAGTATGGAGAAACCAAACACTGTACAACTCCTACACTCAACACAACTCTGTAGATCACTAACCACTGTCTCATAACCATAACTCCCATGCACCCCTGATGGTGAAAAGCCATCACAAGATAAACAGCAAGAATTGGAACCCAAACCAAATTTGCTTGCCATCAACTCCTCAACACAAGGATCAAATGCTAACTGATGTACATACCTTGCAATATAATATTGATAAGAAAAACCAACCTCAGTTAACAGCTCACCATGAACAAGTGATACAACCCACTGTGACTGATCACCAGCTAAGTTAGGAGATTTCATAGCCAAAGGAGTAGAATCAATAACAACACCCGCTGAAACATCACTATGAAACTCCTACTCTAAGTCACGTATTATTAAGCTGTCAACTGCAGAACCTATCACCATGTCATGCCCATCACAACTCTCATCTCGAGGCATCAAACTATCCCATAACTGATGATAAGCACTAGGAACCAAAGTACATCTCTGTATCATCATCTCATCAACATGGTCATCAAAGGTAAATTGATGAGCATACTTCACAATGTAATGCTAATAGAATGTGCCAATCTCAGTCAGTGGCTTAGACTACAATCTAGATGTAACTAACTACAATCAATCACTAACCAAGTTGGAACTAACTAATACCTCTAAAGACATCACCAAGGGAGTAGTATTACTAGCAGGAACCATGCCAACTATCGGCTCACCAACATCACACATGGTCTTTGATACAGCATCTCCAATCTTCGTGCCATTAGTGCTAGAGGTCACCACCATGTCAGGCATACCACAACAATCTGCTGAAGCACCCAACTCAACTGAACCTAACTCTAGTGGGGATGAACCCGATATGCCAATGTTAGTATCAAGGATGGATGCATCCCCATCTCCACTATCTTTGACAATTTCGACCATGGACATCCTCGAATCATCAGACACCACAGCTTGTGACTGTATAGAATCTAGTAAAGACTGTAGTTGCTCTAACTCCATGATCACCTTAGCCAAATGAAATTGTGACTCCTTGAAAGCCAACTATGTACTCTCAAGAATCTCAGAAGTCACCTCAAGCTTCTTAGTAAGCTTACTCACCTCATCTTCCTTGGCCAACAATGCATCATATGTTGTACTACCCTACTCCATAAGATAATCTTTGTCAGCTACCAGCTGCATATAATCATGTCTCAAAATTTAGATAGCCTCCCATAAAGAGTTGAACTCTGTCAAGGAAAGATAACTGCCTCCCTGCTCATCACTAGTAGGAGAACCCCATCCATAAACTGCTAACAATTGATGAGCAGCATCAAAATGTTGGCAAGCGATAGCAATGTCTCGTTCACTAACTCTCAACTGATTAGACACATGATGGCACTGGCTTGACTGTCTCCTACAAAGCTCTTCTGATGCACTATCTAAAGGAGTATCCTCAAAGTTACTAGTCTCTAGAGTATTACCATCCATATCCTGTGAATCAACTCTAAAGCTCATATCAACATATAGAGTATCAAAAACTATAGCACTGTTGTCCCACTCCTTTGTACACAAGGAAACTAAGTCTTCAAAACTGCCCACTGCATCCTCCTGGATGTCATCAATGCCAATATGATCCTGGGACTCATCTGTACACACTGCCAAATATGAAAGATCATCAACACATTCCAGCAAGTATGGTCAATTGGATATATGAACAAAGCCCAACACCGATGTATAAAAACTAATACCAACATTGAACAAGATGCTAGTACAAGAAAAGACAACACCATTCAATCTGCTAATCAAATCCATGATTGCACCCAAACAAACACTGCTACCAAAAAGTGTTAAAGATCTCCAGTCAACTGAATCCCAAATGCCAATATAATAATCTCGAGTCCATATCTGTAAACTAGAATTAGCTGGTAACTCAAGCAAAATCCTCACTTGAGTAATATGACCAATATCAACTAACTCCACATACCTGTCATGATGAGATAATGAAGTCACAATATTGTCTTTGTTCACTTTCAGCTAGCTAGACAAATCATGTGAAGTACTACCAGCCTCAACCTCATGTGACGAAGCATCTAACTGTGCCTGGTACTCTTTCTTAGCAAAGTCATGAATGCTCAATGTCTGTTCATCTCTACTAGGTATCTCACCATCATGCACAACAACATCCTCATAATCATCATCTGAACCCACTACACTGTAGTAACTACCTGTTGTAACTATACCATCCTGAATACCTGTGATATCACCCTTTAATGACTTGTATACAATTATCTCAATTTGAGTATCAAGTTGACCATTACTATCAATCTGCATAATATCCTTTCTCACTACCTCCTGTGGCAGAGTAGAATCTGAGACCTCTGCTTGGCTATAAGCTAGTTTCTCAAACTCCTCATGCAAGTTCTTGGTAATTGTGTCACCTGCCCTGTGAGAAAATCTACCAAATAGAAATCTAGTCAACTTATCCACCTTAGCTAGGTCGGAAAAAATTTCATTCATCATACAGTGGTGCTCAACCAACTATTCAGACATGTCATGGCTTATTTTCCTAAGTTTATCTCAAATGTCTAAATAACCATCCTTTCTATTGTTTTGACTCTGGATATCAATTGTCCAAGATCGTGTCCTCTAAGACTCTGTACTATACCATTCCATTCTAGATAAAGTAGAGTGTAACCCCAATAGGTTATAACTTCTTCAAACACCAAGAACTAACATGCAAATTATTAGAAGTAGCATGCAACCATAGATTTTGACATGCAGCTGATTAGAAGCAACATGTAACCACCAAATTCACCAAGAACTAACATGCAAATGATTAGAAGTAGCATGCAACCATAGATTTTGACATGCAGCTGATTAGAAGAAACATGCAACCACCAAATTCACCAAGAACTAACATGCAAATGATTAGAAGTAGCATGCAACCATAAATTTTGACATGCAAGATTTGGGTAGTTGTCAAAACTGACATGCAAACTTCTACAAACCCTCAGGCTGGCAAGATCATAGCTCTGATACCACTGAAATGTCCCTTTTTCTGATTTTATATGATATTTCAAGCCTCTAATCAGATCTTTAAGATTAAACAACCAATCTTTCAAAGATCCACCAATTTCTCAATAAACCCCAAATCGGGTATGCCGGAAATAGTGCCAAAAACTTCACAGCTTCACATATTATTAGTAAATCTGAAAGTGGACATATTTATAGAAATTTCAGCAGCATAAAATCCTACAAAATAAAATTTTCAGATCTATATAACATTTATACAACAACTCCCAAACAGAGGATAAAAATAATGCTCATCGGGCTCCCGAAAATAACACAGAATAGCCCGGAAACACCATAGAAACACTAATAATCTATCAAAAAAGTATAATCATGACCAAATACATATATTCAGATCTATTTTAACATCTAAAAGTTTGACATACAGCAGCAACCCAAACTGATATGAAATACTCAACTGGAAACACCAAACTCTTACAAAAACACACCCAAAAACTCACAAATCTACACTGTTCAGCACAAAGGCAAACTCTGCATGAGCATGCACATGGAATGGCTTCAAACTCCCATCCTTAGCCTTCCTAGAAACCTGCAAACTCTCATTCTTGGGTCTCCTTCTCCATAGGTTTGGTAGCCTCTGAAGAATAACAAAGAAATGAGCAAAAATCAAGTTCTGGAATCAGCCCAAAATGCTTCCAAACCCCTTAAAAGAGGGCATAACCCTAACTCACGTCCAAGAGGGGTTAATAAAACATATTTTAATAATAATATTCATTTATTAGTCCATTAGCTTCCAAAGATTATCCCCTTTTTTCCAAAACTTCACCTTTTTGGGCCTGCCTGCCTTAGCAAAGATTATTATTTTTAATTATTTGAAAAGGGGACATGACAGTAATTCTCAAAAAATTCAAAATTAAAAAGTGTGAAGTTCTTCACATGGCCATAAAAAAATGGATAAAAAATGGATCATTTTTATTTATATGCTATCTTTTTCAATTTTCATGCATGCCCCCCTTACATTATAGCTTATATCTCCCTTTATAGTATATGCTAGTCCTTCTTACATGATACACTTTTCATGTTACTACTCCCCCTTTGACATCAATGCCAAAGGTGAGTGCCAAAAACTATTTACAAGCCAAAAATTATAATTCTATCTTTTTGTATTCAAGCTACCTGGTTTGATAGGTGTGTGATGCAATCAAAAAAGTTCATCTTCAAGTTTGTGAACTTCTTTTTCCATGTATTTTGGACAGCCTCATATATTTTAAGTAATGCACATAGGCCATATAATGTTATCTCCATAGCATTCATATCTGAATCTACAAACTTTTCATACAATGCATTGGCTTTAAGGCATTCATCCAAATCCTTCTGAATATGACTTATTTTCAGAGTGAGGTATTCCCTCAAGGGTATGTACACCATGATGGTGTGTGAAAATGAGGGGTATAAGTGGACACTTTTTTTTTAATTCAAAATCAAGTAAACCTGTTACCTGATCTTAAAAGACCCATTTGAGTGTCATGTACTCAAAATGAGAAAATGTGTAAAATGTAAAAATTATAGTATTCTATTTTTTTTTAAATGGATAAGATTAAGAGGGTCAAACCTGTATGCATCAAATACTATTCCTATTTTTTGTTGAAAAACATAACATGTCTACTTCTGTGTGGTAAAAAAATATATAATTATATTTAGTATTTTGAAAAACCCTTTCGTAGAATGATAGGTAAGAGTGAGATCTAGAAGTTGTGTATTTTTTCATAATTTTTGATGGAGACACAACCCAACAACAGAATAGACACAATAGAAAGGGGGAATTATATTAACTAAGAAAATAAGCTAGTACAAACAGTGCAGAGAAAATAAACTTCAAAACATGCCCTACGGGCTTACAATAGCATAAATCTGGAGAATATTTCTCCTTTTAGCACCTCCTCTCAAGCTCCAATCCGAACTGCCTTTTACAATGCCAAAAATCTCTTTAAATAGACCCCGAAGGGTTAAGGACTAGGAGTACATCCTAGAAAGTGCTAGTAGGCATCCACCGACAAAATAGAAGGTTCCAGAAGCCGCGTTAGAAGTTGGTGCAAATCTAGAAGAATCCAGAAACGGTAGCCGAACTTTCGGGAGGCATAACTTTTGAACCGTAGCTCCGATTGACGAACCGTTTACATTTTCAGAAAGCTCTCGAAGCGCTCTATAGCCCTATGGACCAGCTTCACTTGTCCCCCATTTTTTGACCCTTTTTGAGGTCATTTAATGCCCCAAACCTGACTTTGAAGCATTCTTAAGAGGTCTCCAAAACTTGAAAAACTGCAATAACTTTCAAACCGTGGGGCCTTTTGACCTGATTCTTTTTCTGGAATACTCTAAATCTCAATTACATTCATCTGGCCAAGTCACACCTTCTAGGTCACCAAAATGATGGCCAAATTGCATGCTCCTATTTTTCGAGATTTTCAAATGCACTGATAGTTGAACTATGAGAGTTGGAACCTTTATTTGAGCCAAATGGGTATCCAAAAATTTAAAGACATGAAACAAAAACTAAGTCTAAGTACATTTTTTTGGTGACACAGGATTGCCCTTATACCTCTGGATGCTCCTGCATCAGACACCCAAGGTAGATTGAAAAGTGACCCTGTCACTTTATGGATGGTAGAGGAAATCCCAAATGGGAAACCTCAGCTGTTGAAATCCAAGTTGAGTCCTCGATCGGTCGTCCTTTCCATTTGACCAAATACTCTTCATACTGCCTATTTTTGGTACTCCTACCCACACGATGATCTAGAATGTCTTCTATCTCCTCCTTCTTAGAAGCAGGAATTGGACATGGCTCTAAAACCAGCTCTTCATTTGCACCATCATCATGATACTCTGTTAAATCTGCAATGTTGAAAATGGGAGAAATGTGAATACCATCTGGCAGCTCCACCTCATATGCATTTCCTGAGTTATGTTTCTTCAAAATTTTGCAGGGGCCAAATTTCTTCATTTTCAGCTTGTTGTAAGTACCAACTGGAAATCTTTCTTTTCGTAAGTGCACCATGACTAGATCCCCTACTTGGAATTCCTTATGTCTTCTCCTTGCATCAGCCCTAGCTTTATACTCTTGATTCATCTTGATAATGTGTGATTAAACCTCCTCATGTAGACGCTTGATGTGTTCAGCAAATTCCTCAGCTTCAGCACTTGTTCTCTCCCCTTGTTCTATCTTCCTCAATTCTGGTGCAGTCCTTGGGCTATTTCCATATACAATTTGAAATGGTTATTTTCCAGTACTCCTATTTACAGAGTTATTATAAGCAAACTCAGCCTGTGGTAGAATCAAATCCCATCCCTTGGGCTTATCTACAACTAAACATCTTAGCAAATTACCCAGACTTCTATTTACCACTTCTGTTTGACCATCAGTCTGTGGGTGATGCGTGGAACTGAATTTCAAGTCTGTTCTCAACTTCTTCCACAATGTCCTCCAGAAATACCCCACAAATTTAGTATCTCGGTTAGAAACTATACTCCTTGGAAGACCATGTAGTCTTACCACCTCTTTGAAAAACAAGTCTGCAATATGGACAGCATCATGAGTTTTGTGGCATGGAATGAAATGTGCCATTTTGGAGAACCTATCAACCACCACGAATACTGAGTCATTACCCCTTTGTATCCTTGGCAATCCAAGAACAAAATCCATACTTATGTCCTCCGATGGCCTTGATGGAACAGGCAATGGCTGATATAGGCCAGTATTGTGACTAAACCCCTTGGCAACTTGACAAACCTGGCAACTCTGTACAAACTTCTTCACATCCTGTGTAATTTGAGGCCAAAAATAATGTTCTCTAAGAATGGCAATGGTCTTATCCCGACCAAAATGTCCTACCATCCCTCCACTGTGTTTCTCCTTAATTAGATTTTTCCTCATGGAACTCCTTGGAATGCACAATTGACTACCTTCGAACAACATGCCATCCTGAATCAAATAGTCTAACCACTTGGTTCTATCTACAGCAACAGGTTCTTTACAAGCTTTCCATGCTTCAGCAAAATCAGGATCCTCGGGGTACAAATTCTTGAGTTCATAAAACCCAACTACTTCAACCTGCATTGTTGTAAGCAACAACTGTCTCCTACTTAATGCATCTGCAACCCTGTTAGATTTTCCACTTCTATGCTTCAACACAAATGTATAACTCTGCAAGAATTCTACCCACTTCATATGCCTCTGATTCAATTTACCTTGGCTATTTAGGTACTGTAATGTCTGATGATCAATATACAAAACAAATTCGTTTGGCAATAAATAATGCCTCCATTTCTTTAAGGCCTAAACTATTGCATAGAACTCTTGATCATAAACAGAATACTTCTTCTTTGCATCATTCAATTTTTCACTAAAATATGCAATAGGTTTACCTTCTTGGCTTAATACAGCCCCAATAGCGCTACCACTAGCATCACAATCCACCTGGAATACTTTTCTAAAATCTGGAAGTGCCAACACAGGCTGTTCAGTCACCTTCTTCTTCAGCAATTCAAAACTTCTCGCAGCTGTTGCAGTCCATTTGAACTCTTTTCTATCCCCTCTTATTGTATCAGTTAGAGGTGCACATATGCCACTGAAATTCTTAATAAACTTCCTGTAAAAACTAACTAGACCATGAAATGATCTTACCTCAGTAGCAGACCTTGGAGTAGGCCATTCCAAGATGGCTTTTACCTTCTCTGGATCCATTTTGAGACCTTCAGGTGATATAACAAATCCCAAATAGACTAACTCGCTTTTTGCAAAGACACACTTCTTTAGATTAATTAACAGTTTTTCTTCCCTTAGCCTTTCAAGGACACTACGAATATGCAGTAAATGTTCTTCCAAAGTCTTGCTGAAAATTAAAATATCATCCAAATAGACAATAACAAATTTTCCCAAGAACTTCTTAAGTACCTCATTCATGAGCTGCATGAAGGTGCTTGGGGCGTTCGTCAATCCAAAGGGCATGACTAACCACTCATAAAGACCCTCCTTGGTCTTGAAGGTTTTTTTCCACTCATCTCCTTCTCGAATCTATATCTGATGATAGCCACTCTTCAGATCTATCTTTGTGAAGTACTGAGCTCTACTCAAGCAGTCCATAAGATCATCCATACTTGGTAAAGGAAATCGGTACTTGATGGTTATCCTATTTATAGCTCGAGAATCTGTACACATCCTCCACTATCCATCCTTCTTTGGTGCAAGTACTGTAGGTACTGCACATGGACTCAGGCTCTCTCGAATCAAGCCCTTCCTCAACAACTCCTGAACCTATCTATTTAGCTCCTCTGTTTCAGTAGGAGTCATCCTGTGAGTAGCCTTGTTAGGCAAACTAGCTCCTGGAATCAGATCTATTTGATGATTGATTTGCCTTACTGGTGGCAATCCATCTGGAACATTATCAGAGATAATATCTCCAAATTCTCCTAGTAAATATGAAACTTCAAATGGTATTTCACTACTACCTTCTTTATCTTTCCTAGGAATCAAAGCATAGCACATACGCTGATGTTTCATGCCATCTAAAAACTTCCTTCCTTCAACAAGACAAATCTTAGCACTGCTACATACCTTTTCACCTTCCTTTTTCATGGACTTCAATTTGTGGCGAACTCCATCCTTTGTTAGAGAGTATGTGTTTGCATGTCCATCATGTATTGCATGTCTACCAAACTGCCATGGTCTACCCAATAATAGATGGCAAACATCCATCGAAATAACATCACAGAGAACTTCATCATGGTAACTCCCAATTTTGAATTTTACTAAACATTGTTCACTTACCAGGACCTTATGATCATCTTTTACCCAAGAAATCCGATAGGGTTGGGGATGTTTCTCCCTCTTGAGCTTCAGCTTAGAGACCATCTCTTCTGATACCAAGTTATCAGTGCTACCACCATCAATGATCACATCACAACATTTATCCTCACACTTGCATCTGGTATGGAACAAACTCCTCCATTGTCCTGGTTCATTTTCACCACTTAGTAGGACTCTTTCATTTACCAAGGTCTCTCCTCTTTCTGCATCCTCTAAATGTGATGATTGTGCATCCTCATCCACATGAGCAACCCTAGCTTGGCCCTCAGCTCTCCTATCTGTCCTTCCTTGTTGTTGAGGGCATTCAAAGGCACGATGACCTTCTTCATTGCAATGGAAATAGGTACCACGGAAGCCTCCTCTTCCTTGTCCATGTCCTCTACCTCTTCCTCTTTGATTTCCAAAGTCTTGATCACGGGAGCAGTTGAAACCCTCATTCCTCTGGTTCCTGCTAGTACCCTCATCTTCATTTTTCTTTTGAGTTTCATTGCGGCCTCCAGATGATCTACCGCTTCCCCTTCCTCCTTGACCATGCCCTCTTTGTCTTCCTTCAAACCTTTTACTCAGCTTCTCTTCAACTCGTAGGGCAAACTGGTATGCTTCTTCAATGCTGGTCATTCTTACCAGACTTAATTCCTCCTGGATGCTAGGTCGTAACCCACTGATATAATGAGCAACCTTCTCCTTATTTTCTTTTGCATGCCCCACTCTAATCAGGAGTCGGTAAAACTCCTCTGTATATTCTTGGACTGATCTTCTTGCTTGCTTTAACCCATGCATCTTCTTAAACAGATCAAGCTCGTAGTCCACAGGAATGAACTGCTTCTTCAATTTGTCCACCATGCGATCCCATCTTGTGATCTTCTCCTTTCCTCTTCTAAGTCTTTCCAGTTGAACCTCTTGCCACCAGATTTTGGCATGGCCTTTCAGTTTGGCCTTTGAAAATTTAACCCTATCTAGGTCCCTTATATCCTCATACTCAAAGTATTCTTCCAGTTCATTGGTCCAATCAATCAACTCATCTAGTTTCAAATTTCTTGAAAATATACCCACTTCAATTGTAGGTCTTTTCCCAAACCTAGTAATGGCCCTAAAAATCCTTTCCTCTATAGGATTCAGAACTTCCCCATCAACTTCCATTACTTCCTCTTCATTGTCATCCTCACTATTGTCATCTACGGCAATATTTGCTCCTCTATGAAGCTCCTCTTGCAATGCTTGTACCTATCTCTGGAGGGCTCTAACCTCCTCAGGACAATAGCTCTGGCCCTTCCACCACACTCTCTTTGTGGAGGCATCTTCTAACTCAAACCCACAACCACACAGTCCTGGTGCAAACTGCCTCACAGTCGGCGCTCTATCTACACACTCAGGAAAACCGGCTCTGATACCACTTGATGGAGACACAACCCAACAACAGAATAGACACAATAGAAAGGGGGAATTATATTAACTGATAAAATAAGATAGTACAAATAGTGCAGAGAAAATAAACTTCAAAACATGCCCTACGGGCTTACAATAGCATAAATTTGGAGAATATTTCTCCTTTTAGCACCTCCTCTCAAGCTCCAATCCGAACTGCCTTTTACAATGCCAAAAATCTCCTTAAATAGACCCCAGAGGGTTAAGGACTAGGAGTACATTCTAGAAAGTGCTAGTAGGCATCCACCGACAAAATAGAAGGTTCCAGAAGCTGTGTTAGAAGTCGGTGCAAATCTAGAAGAATCCAGAAACGGTAGCCGAACTTTCGGGAGGCATAACTTTTGAACCGTAGCTCCGATTGACGAACCATTTTGAAAAGCTCTCGAAGCACTCTATAGCCTTATGGATCAGCTTTGCTCATCCCCCATTTTTTGACCCTTTTTGAGGTCATTTAATGCCCCAAACCTAACTTTGAAGCATTCTTAGGAGGTCTCCAAAACCTGAAAAACTGTAATAACTTTCAAACCGTGGGGCCTTTTGACCTGTTTCTTTTTTTGGAATGCTCTAAATCTCAATTACATTCATCTGGCCAAGTCACACCTTCTAGGTCACCAAAATGATGGCCAAATTGCATGCTCCTATTTTTTCAGGATTTTCAAATGCACTGATAGTTGAACTATGAGAGTTGGAACCTTTATTTGAGCCAAATGGGTATCCAAAAATGTAAAGACATGAAACAGAAACTAAGTCTAAGTACATTTTTTTGGTGACACAGGATTGCCCTTATACCTCTGGATGCTCCTGCATCAATTTTTTGATAAGTAATTTTTATTTTCTAGATGATTTTTTGGAGTGAATTCATCCTTAAACTATGGTACCTCTTTGTGTGGTCACCATAACTTGCATCAAAATAATCTAAAATCAAAACTTTTTTAAAAAGTGTATAGAATCAAGCATAGAAAAATAATATGTAATTTATTTTCTATTTGATTAAGTGGATCAAAAGTTGTTAAAATAATAGGAGACATATGTCTAAGAGGACTGTCAAGACAGTGATATAGAAAAATCAACTGTTCAATGCTAATCTTGTCCATAATTTAAAATAATTACATGGTTAGAAAGTTAAGAAAATGTGTGATATTATGGTGGTAATTTTAGAGATACTCACTTTTCCATTTACAAACCTGATGAAGTCAAAGATGGGAATTGATCTTAGAAGATGAAAAATGTCTAAAGAAATGAAAAAATAGAGGGAAAATTTAACCCAAAGCTTTGTGTAGTTAAAGAGGCATATTACCACGCCAAAATGCAATCACGCTTTTTTGTTAACAAAATGTGATCACTTTATACTTTGTATGACTGAAATTTCTTACTAGAATTAATGTGATCCTGTTATGTCTAGTACGACATTACTCAACATAATGTAATTGTGTTATGTCTATGTAAGAGTATAGCCAATTCACTAGTACAAAAACAATAATATATGACTAAACAAACTATTAAAAATTGTAGATATATGACCAACTTTGATCACGTGACCATTAGTAGTTAATTGCATGTCATTCATCTACCACCAAATTTATGACTAAATTATTTTAATCATTAATTTTCTCATTGCTTTGATCATTGATTTGGTTGTTGATTGTTATTAAATGGTAGTTTATTTGGTGGTTTATTTGGTAGTTGATGGTTATTAAATAGTAGTTTATTTGGTAGTATATTGGATAGTTGATTTGGTAATATATTTGGTAGTTGAATCGATATTATATTTGGTAGTTGATTAGGTCATTAATTTGATAATATTTTTGGTAGTTGATTTGGTAATTTATTTAGTAATTTATTTAATTATATTAGGGCACGATGGAATCGAACCACCATCCTCCTACTTGCAAAGTAGGTGCTCTTCTATTGAGCTAGTACCCTTTAAAGAATAGTAATATTTAATAGCATAAAATAAAGACCAAGAGAATATTTTCATGGTCAAATTCATTACATGTGGCTTGTTTTCTTTATTATAATAAGATTGTGGGTAAAAAAAGACTTTTATTAGTGAAAATAAGGGAGAAAAATAAGTGTAAAATTTTGTATGACAATCTACTATTGTTCCAAGTTCTTAATTTTTATTTTTCTTAGAGGAATTAGTTTATGTGTAGCTTCATGCAATAAATAACATATAACATTTACCTCTAGGAGAGAAAAAAAAATTTATGACTATATAACAAGAAATACCTTAAAAAACTTAAACATGGTGCTTTGAATCAAACTCCTATATGAATTACATCATTATTTTCCTCTATAAAATTTCTAATTAATTAAAAGTTATTAAAAATCAATCAAAAACTTTCTTGAATGGTTCAATGAACTAATTGATGCTCTTGATGGAACTGTCAAATTTCTTGACCCCAAAAGTTTTCATTGGTTTTACTATGGGAGCAATGCTTCCCGCTAGTTCTTTGCATTGATAATGAAATGTGTGGGCAGTGCGACATTAAAAATTAGTAATTAAAATTTCTCTTTAACACCCCTCTAAACTATAAGAAAATGAATAGCATAAAAATGTGATAAGGTCTACTCTCCTTTTCCCTTCTTTGAGAAAAATTATTAAATTCATTATCTAATTTTATATGATATACCAATGTAAAGCGGGAACTCTCAAATGCAAAATGAAAAACAAAACTCTTTTTAATTAAATAAGAAGAGATTAAGGACCTTAAGAATGTATACCTAAGCTAGACATGGCCGTGTCAAGGTCTACAATAGAAAAAATGGCTATTGAGTCATGCACCAATTTCAGGTACATCTGGGTAATCCATAGTCGATGGGTTTGATTTATTGTTGTTTCATATAAATAATAATTTAGAATGTTAGGGTTGAGGATATATATATATCCGATTATAAGGAAAGAGCTTTATTTGGCTGTCTTAGACATTACTATGTAAATTTAGCAACCGATTCCTTCCTTATCACTCATGATGACATAACAATAATTACTATAACTAATATTCCTTTAGAAATGTGTAATGATTTCTACGGTTTTGGTTTAATCAAACCACTTACTTTAGGGTAATTTCTTGTCTAATATAATAATTCAAATGGTGATGTCTTTTGGTGTCATTCTCGATGTTTTAATATGTTCAACTGATTGCCTTAAGGAAGCTACTGCTCACTTTGAGCGATCCAAGTACGAATAAATAAGAAACAATAATATTTTGTTATACCCTTCTAGATATGTGAAATTGAATCTCATAATGTATCCTTCACAAGTGGTAGCAACTTTTAGAATATACTGGATGTTGCTCTTTATACAATTGTCTCATTCACATCTTTCTGTAGATGTCAGTGCTTACTATATTGATTAATATCTTGTGCAATATGATTTTTTTTTTACTAAAGTTTTTAATTAATTATATAGTTAAGTTGTATCTTTAGTAACTATCCCTCCCATTACCAATGTGGTCAGTAATATTAAAACTGCTGAAGTTTATTGTTCTCTGCATCCCTAAATGTTTTATGGTTATTATTACATTTTGACTAGTTTTCTAATGATTTCCCTTCTTGATCATTGTAGACATGATTGTTGCTATTGCGCATATTAATATAATTGTTGTATTAAAACTATTTAAGTTTGTTGTTCTTTGCATCCCTAAATGTTTTATGGTTATTATTGCATTTTGACTTGTTTTCTGATGATTTCCCTTCTTGATCATTGTAGACATGATTGTTGCTATCGCTCATATTAATATAATTGTTTGACAAAAAATAATTATATATATATATATATAGATATATATTATACATTATATTTTAGGTTTATATTAATAGGAATCAAAATATGATTTGGATAAAAGAAAGTATATAAATAAATATGCATATTAAATAAAGAATGCTTGAAAGGGCTAGACTAATATGCGTGGCTACTACAAAGGTGAAGGGGCAAAAATTCATAGAAGTTTTGAAATTGGAGCAAACAATGGTCCAATATCTTCCAAGATACGAATTAGCTATTAAAGCACCCAAAATGAGTGCTAAAGCACTGATTCCTCCCCATATGATTAAAAAATTAGTTTCCACAAAATTTCTTAGTAGGGTCACCTCCATTGTACAATAGGTTTTTTTCTATTAATAACCTAAGAAGGATAAAAGAAAATCTTAATCTAGTTTCAACCTTGAAATAAAGTAAAATTTTATAATGTTCAACTAAGGAATACATTAAAATTTAGTGGTCCTTTGGAATTTTAATAGAGGTAATATATAATTCTTTTGCTGGAATTGGTAAAATTAAGTTGAGAAACTGTGTATGTGGGGCTATTTTTTGTTGAAGAAAAAGAAAACAATGCCTTTTGAAACTTGTCCTCTTACTTTTAAGAACCTTGTGCTGCACTTTTTCATTGCCCTTGAGTCGCTATGAAGGTTTTCTTTCCAATACTCCAAATTATTCTTAGTTTTCCTTTTCATCAAACTTGGCATATAGATATAATCACTTAGAAAATAAAGTGTAACAGACAAGCTTCTTGTCTGAAAGATGCTATGGCTAGCAGATGTACATCAAGGAGCATAGTCAAATCAACAAGGAAACTGAATTTTTATTTGTAACAATAGCACTTCAAATGAAAATAATCTCAAAAAAAGTGTACATCCTAAGATATGGGACAATCAGTATGAGCAAACTCAAGTTTAGAAAATTCCCTATCATACATGATTAAAAAGTTATGCTACAAAATATTACTAAGAATAGAGAAATTAGTAAGAGAAGACACACCTTGTAATGTTAGGAACTTGTCATCAACAACATTGATGAAATAGTTTAAAGGAGGAGGATTAAATCTTGCACCACCCTTGAAAATAATTGTAAGCTTTGGTAATTAGAGTCTGGCAATACCAGAGACATTGAATCATAGATCAAAGCTCTGTACAGGTCTGACTCTTAGATACAACAGTCATTCTAAATGTTGCAAGGATTATCCGGTATGTAGGCTCTAATATATAGGTCAAGGTGATGCCAAAATCAATGATAGTTCTCCCATTTCCCTAAACATCAATACTCCAAACCTTGAGATGGATGGGAAGAAGAACCCCATCAACAAAAACTTGCTTGATCCCAATGTAGTAAAAGGTCTCTATAAATATGTTCCTTAGAGAAGGAGAGTAGCTCATTGATTTCTTCAATGATTGCCTCAATGGTGTCTACCCCAATATAAATTAACTTGTCTATGGGGGAGAAATAGTAGTCCACCAAGTATTAAGAAAAAATTTTCCAACAAGTTTACCAAGTTGTGAGGTGAATGAAATAGGCCCCTTCCCCAATCCCATTACACAATATATTCCAACAAATGCTTAACCTATAAAACTAGGTCTTGAGATTTTAATCCCACAACTAAAAGCCACATTGGGGATTCTAGTACTCTCCCCTAAACTTGTATTGAGTGTTTCAGTCTCAATAGAGAAGATCCCCATTCTATCAAGGAGATTTGCATAGATATGATAAAACATGCATGGGCTATGGAGCCTTGTGCAATTACATGAAGAATTCGAGAGAGGGGAAACTAGTTGACAACTATTGCATAGTAATGTACTAGCATAAAACTTGACAAATGCCTTGCAAAGAAGGTTGATCTAGGATTTATAGGATATTTCCCTTTACAAGTAGAACACCATACCCAAAGGAGATTGCTTCTCATGTCTATTATCAGCATGAATTTTTGAGGTGGGGTTATAATGTAAAAGGCCACAAAGGACTACCTAGAGCCTATAGACACACCTATGATTACAGAGGCATTGAACTACTTCCTATGGTAGTAGACAAATTGCTCCTCAATTTAGGAAGAAGTCCCAAACTCTACACCTCTATAATGTTGTTGCTCTGTGACTCTCTGCAAACCATATAAATTAGGGAGTTTTTGTGTATGATTTTTAGCCTCACAAAATCCTAAGAGTAATGTTGGTTATATTTTTTGGCATTAGCTTCCACCAGGAGTAGTGTAAATAGGAACAATGATCTCAAATAATAATAATAATACAAGATCCCATCAAAATTATAGAGTAAAAATGCTAAAAATCTTAAAACAAGACAACATCATAAATTTGAAAAGTCGACTTTTGTAGCTGAGAAGGCTAGCATTATCATTAGTGGATTTTAATATATCAATGTTATAGGCATAGAGTAGTGAAATCTTTCCGTCAATATTTATGTAGCCTTTTGTGTTTGATTGGTCCAGTATTGTTGAAGGTAAAATGAACACTGCTCCCAAAATCTTATGAAACATTATGCAAAATAGGTTTTATATTATTGGTCAAATTTTATTGGGTATTATTAGAGATTGTAATTGGTAACAAGTTTGTCAAGGGATGCATTTTGGGATGCCAAGATCTTCAATTTTACATGAGTTATGAAGGTGTGAAGAATGAGTACGAGGAGTTTGGAAAGTACTGCCAAGTGTTGAAGTGGGTGTATCATACCACAAGAAAGCCTAGGCAGTCTCTAGTTAGCAAGCAAAAAATCTATTCAACAAATTAATGAGTGTATGCAAGCCAGATACGAGGATTCCGAAAAGTGTAGAGAGTTGATAGAACTATGAGAAATAAATCACAACTTTAAAACTTTGCTCGGCACTAACTATTTTTGAGTGCTAGTTTGCTTGGCACCTTAAGGAGCCAAGTGGCAGTTTCCTCGACACTTGAAGGTGCCAAGTGATAGGCAGTAAGTGTCAAGTTAGCTCGACACAAGAAGAAGCTGAGTAAGCTTAGCACACAAAGGGAAATGCTTGGCAACAAAGGATGTTGAGTGAGCTCGGCGCAAATTGAAAAAATTATAACTTAGAGAAATTTCAACGTGAATGTTTCCACCATTAAAACCAGAGAGCCAAAGCTTGAAGCTTCTAAAAAAATTCTCAAATGCAATGAATAGAAGAAGAATCAATGGATTCAATTATGTCTGCTTGCTTTCTATTCAATTGAGATTAAAAACATTACAAAATCTAGGAGCATTCGGCTTCAACTAGAAAACCCTAAAATAACCCTAAAACTTTAAACAACTTTAATACTTCAAACTTGCAGCTCTAATGGCTACATACAATGGTGCCTGGAGCAATCACTACTTTAACAAGACAAATCCAACAATAACAAACTTACAGAGTGAACAAGAGAAACACGTGCAACCGAAGAGATTTGATCTGTTGATCACTTTCTTCTTCTTCCTTCTCTACTCTGCTCTACTCTACTGAACTGACTCTCTTCTTTTTTTTGATGAACACACACTAAATGAATGAAAATGAAAAAATTCCTTTTGTCATATTTTTCCCCCTCTTTTCCTAATTTCAAAACTCACCTACTGCATTCATGTTTTTTGTTTGTTTTGCAATCCGTTAGGGGTGGTAGGTGGGCATTTGGCTCCAGGGGCAAACGTCAATAGCATTAAATATTTCAACACTCCCCCTTTTTCCTGAGCCAAACAAATAAGGATCACTATTGATCCAAATCAACTACACAAAGACTCTCTCTTAGGTGTACAAAAGTTCCTATGCCTAATGGCTTTGTGAAAATGTCTGCTAGCTACTACTCAGACTTGCAAAATTCCATTTTGATATCCCCATTCTCCACCAACTCTCTGATGAAGTGATATTTGATCTCTATATGTTTGCTTCTCCCACGGAAGACTGGATTCTTGGAAAATGCAATTGATGAGATGTTGTCACAATAAATTGTGGTTCCATCCTCTTGCCTTTCATTCAAATCTATCAAGATCCTCCTTAGCCAAATTGCTTGACATGCTACTGCATTTACTGCTATGTATTCAGCCTTTTCTATAGATTGAGCAACAATAGGTTGCTTCTTGGATGCCCATGAAATTGCACCCGATCCCATATGAAACATGTATCTAGAAGTGCTCTTCCTATCATCTATACTTCTAGCCCAATCACGATCAATGTAACCAACCAACTTGAATTCATTTGTTGCAGTATACAAAATTCCAAATCCCTTGGTACCTTTCACATACCTTAGGATCCTCTTTCCCACTTACCAATGGGAATCCTTTGGTGTTTCCATAAATTTGAAAATCAAACTTACTGCATGCATTAGGTCTAGCCGAGTTGCAGTCAAATACATTAAACTTCCAACCATACTCTTGTATAGTGTTGGATCCACTCTCTTGCTAGAGTCTTCTTTGCTCAACTTCAAACCTACTACTATTGGTGTTGGGGCTACCATACTATTCTGCATTTTAAATCTCTCCAAGATCTGCCTTGCATACTTTTCTTGAGAGATGAAGATGCCATCATGCATTTTTTTTACTTCTATGCCTAGAAAGTATTTCAAGAGACCTAGGTCTATCATTTAAAATTCATTTTTCATGGTCTCTTGGAATTCACCAATTAGAGCCTTGTCATTACTAGTAAAAATAAAATCATCTACATACAAGACAACAATCAACACATTTTCATTTGCTACCTTGATGTAGAGAGTGGGCTCACCATTTCTTTTGCTAAAGCCATTTCTCATCAAATATGAGTCAATCCTGCTATACCATGCCCATGGAGCTTGCTTGAGCCCATAAAGAGCTCTCTTCAATCTATATACTTTGTGTTCTTCACCTACAACTTCATAACCAGGTGGCTGCTCCACATATACTTCTTCCTTCAATACACCATTTAGGAAGGTGGACTTCACATCCATTTGATATACCTTCCATTTGTGTTGAGCTGCAATTGCTATGGCAGCACACACGGTTTCCATTCTTGCAACTGGGGCATATGTCTCATCATAATCTCTATCATATTGTTGTTTGTAGCCCTTGACTACTAGCCTTGCCTTATGCCTGTCAATCTTGCCTTCAGCATTGCATTTGGTCTTGTAGACCCATTTCACTCCAATCACTTGCTTCTTGGGAGGCAATTCAGTTAGCTCCCATGTCTCATTTCTTTCTATAGCATCTATTTCCTCATCCATGGCCTTACACCATTTCTCCTTCTTAATAGCTTCTTCAAAATATATTGGATCACTATGAGAAAATAATGAAAAATTAACACTCTCATCATAATCTTCATACCTTTTAGCTTGGTATATCTCCTTAAGACTCTTGGTCTTTCTTGGTAACATGGAGGAGAGTGTGGGATTAGAATCTTCACTACTATTACTTTGTTGACTAGTTCAGTCTTCACTAGTACTCGGCACTAACACTTGATCATGCCTAGAGGAGCTTGGCAATGACTGAGGTTACTTGCCTTTTCTTCTATTTGCTCCTTCTTCTTTTTGTTCATCAGCATCTTCTTCACTCAAAATTGGCACTTTACTTGAAGTGCTCAATAACTCATCAATTGGACCATACCAGGACTGATTTTCAAGAAATTCCACATCTCTTGAAAGAATCATCTTGTTATTCAATGGGTGATACAATCTGTATGCCTTTGATTCTAATCTGTACCTTGTAAAGATGCACTTCACACATTTGTCATCCAATTTTTGCCTTTTCTCTTTAGGCACATGTGCATATGCAACACATCCAAACATCCTTAAGTGTTCAACTGTCCATCTTTCTTGTGACCATGCTTCCATTGGAATTCTATCATGAACTCCCTTTGTAGGACACCTATTAATTAGGTAAACTATTGTTGCCACAGCCTCTCCCCAAAATTTAGTTGGGAGACCTTTCTCTTTCATCATGCTCCTTTCCATTTCAACAATGGTCCTATTTTTTCATTCAGCCACTCCATTCTGCTATGGTGTATAACTGGCTGTGAGCTCTTTCTTTATGCCATGTTTCTTGCAAAAATTTACAAAAGAATTGGAAGTATATTCCCCTCCTTTATCTGATCTTAGGACCTTGTTATACTGTCCACATTCTCTTTCAACCTGGGCTTTAAATTCTACAAATTTATCAAATGCTTTAGATTTATTCTTTAAGAAATACACCCATGTCCTATGACTGAAATCATCAATAAATGTCATGAAATAAGTACTCCCCCCAATGGAAGTAACTTGCATAGGACCGACTAGATCAGTATGCACTAACTCTAATGGATATCTAGCCCTCCTAGAATTATGTAGCTTTACTGTATGGACTTTATCAGTCCCCTTGAAGTTCATCTCAAGGATATCCCATGCTTCCTTTGCATAATTTGCTACTGCAATCTTTGGAAAATCTATCTCTATCATAGCTGCCTCAATCAAACTTAATGCCTTAGCGTGCTTTCTCCTTGACTCTTTCAGTTGAGTCTTTTGTGCATTTTTGAGAGCAGCATATTGAGTTGGGTCATTGAACCCATTAATCACAAACTCTCACAAATCATTTGCAACCATTATGGTCTTCATCTTCTTTGCCCATGTATCATAATTTTGTCCATTGAATGGTGGTGGCTCCTGCCATATCTTTCTTGTATCTACTACCATGTCAAATATCCCAAGAAAGAAAATTCCATAACTCACTGTGGATGTGGGGCCTCAAAGCTCTGATACCATGTGAGAAATAAATCACAACTTTAAAACTTTGCTTGGCACTAACTATTGTCGAGTGCCAGTTTTCTCGACACCTTAAGGAGTCGAGTGGCAGTTTGCTCAGCACTTGAAGGTGTCGAGTGATAGGTAGTAGGTTTTGAGTTAGCTCTGTTGGAGTTGAGGAAAGCCAACTCCGAAGACGCCCAAGATCACCTGCATGCAAGACCTGTCAAAGAGAAGACAAGAAGGGGAAGAGCATGGAGCAAGGGAAAAACCCTAAACGGACATGAGAGACACCATGAATGCAAACACAAGAAGAAATGTATTTACAATGAGAAAATGATGTGTGATACAATGAGGGAGCCCACTTATAAAGAGCTCATGAAAGCTTGTAGAACAAGATGGAAAGTGGTAGAAGATAAGTGTGACAACCAGAAGGGAACAAACTCCCGTGTTGTCAACAACTAACCACTACATGCATTAAATACTAAATATTAAATAAATGCATTAACCTAAGTAAGCTTAAGCAAATAGAATAAATAATTAATTATTAATTATTTACTCTAACACCCCCCCTTAAGTGCAACTTAGGGAAATGCCTTAAGCTCACAAAACTAAGATGAAATGCATAATGGGTCCCGGCAACGAGGCCATTTTAGGTACCCAAGTACAATGCAAGAAGATGCAACCTCTGAAAGTGGGGAAAGAGAGAAAACCATGTGGAAAAAACCCTGCCCCAAAAAGAGGTAAGAACCTAGTGAAGAGCTGAAGAAGTCTCCAACTAGGGAAATTGTCCCCTAAAATAGGAACAAAGAGTGATCATGAAGAAGCAGCATCACTAAAGCATGAAGAAGCCACAAATCTGCCAAACTACTGATCTAAAGAACCTCCATGGAAGAAGAAGGCATGAACCGAGCATGTCTATATGGTAGATGATCCATCTCACTGAAATGCATAGGTAGCCAGCCACTGCAATCGCCTTGTATATAGGATCAACCACTGAATACATAGTTCACACTATTGAACCATCGAACCATGGATGCATTAGAACAACAGCATAACCCCCCCCTAATGTAGATAGGGTGTGATGATAGGCAACTGAGAAGGTGGGCCAAAGTCTCCTGCAAACGAACCAAGAACGAGGAGAGAGGAAAAGAGGTACAAACAACGATAAAGACACGGTCAAACTGACTCTGCATGGGGCTAATGTCTTGGAAGGGACACTCAAAGGGAGAATGCCTAAAATAGCAAACAGTAATCCCCCCCATGGTGCTTTATGAAAATAGTGCAAGTACAACTGACTCAAAACAACATTCATGATTCCCGGAATGCAAAAGTGACACGTTATCTTAGTGCGAAACAAAAAAGTGTTTCAAAATGATAGCTATAATGATTAGAATGGAAAAAAAGCTATGACAAAATAGAGTACAGCCAAAAACAAAGCAAACCATGCCAAGAAAATGATCCTCAGGCCTAAAACACTCAAGATATCCACCATATAGCAAAAATGCTAAAACTATGATAGAAAGAGTAGAGGCCAAAAACTAAGGTCAAGGACTACATTTCTAAAAAGGTGATAGAACCAGCTTTCCAAAAATATAAAGTTTTCAAAAAACTGACATGGGACGCAAAAGATATGCATGTCGGAGTCAAAAATAAGACTTTGAACTTCAACTGAAAAAATGGGCAATGAAAAAGCATCAAAACCAAAAAATACCTACACCAAAATCTCTGTCTCGGAACCAGCTTTCGGGCACTTCTTTCAGATTGGAAAAATACCTTTGTATGCAAAAGTTATGGCCAAAAAACCACAAGTACGTCCAAAAGAGAACTTGAAGGAGAGTGCAAGGAGTGTCTGATGACACAGCACTGACGTCAGCAAGTTGCGCGATTAAATTTGACGGCTAGATAGCCATCACCGCAAAACTAAGAGTGCCACATGGCATCGCCACGTGGCAGTATGGATAACATGGCAAGGGTGACGTGGCGGGTCCACGTGGCAAGGTGCCACGTGGCACCCAGGCCACGTGTCACCCCTGCAGTGGCTGCAAACGCTGACGGAGACTGCTGACAGAGCGCACGGCTATCGAAGCAGAGGATCGGGCAGAGGTGGCCGTAGGGGCGACGAGACTAAGCGGTGGCGGGGAAAACTGAAGCAGCGCCGCTGCGATGGGCGGTGCGGGGGCGGCCGGCCGCCGCCGGCCGGCCTGAGGCTGCCCAGCGGCGGCTCAACCGGCTGTGGTGGCCGACGAGCGGTGCGCGGGTGGCCGCCTGGCGGCGCACTGGCAGTGGCCTGTGTTAATCATTTTTTTCATTTTTTTTGACCCTACGTCTGTACAATTCGTACGGCAGACCTTGGAGGCTTCAAAAAATCTCCAAAATTGCCCTGTGTCCAAAATCAAAAAGTTTTATATGAATCCTGATTGCAAACAGCCTTTCGGATCCAATGGTGATGTTCGTTTGGGCTGAAAGTGCTCCAAAAATTTTCTGATCCCCTGATTTGAAGAAAATGCATAAACAAATTAGGGTTTGTGACTCCAAATCACAACTTCAAAATTCTTCAATGAAGCAGCAGCAGGAAGGCTCTGATACCATGTTGGAGTTGAGGAAAGCCAACTCCAAAGACACCCAAGATCACCTGCATGCGAGACCTGTCAAAGAGAAGGCAAGAAGGGGAAGAGCATGGAGCAAGGGAAAAACCCTAAATGGATATGAGAGACACCATGAATGCAAACACAAGAAGAAATGTATTTACAATGAGAAAATGATGTGTGATACAATGAGGGAGCCCGCTTATAAAGAGCTCATGAAAGCTTGTAGAACAAGCTGAAAAGTGGTAGAAGATAAGTGTGACAACCAGAAGGGAACAAACTCCCGTGTTGTCAACAACTAACCACTACATGCATTAAATACTAAATATTAAATAAATGCATTAACCTAAGTAAGCTTAAGCAAATAGAATAAATAATTAATTATTAATTATTTACTCTAACAAGCTCAGCACAAGAAGAAGTTGAGTAAGCTCCGCACACAAAGGGAAATGCTTGGCAACAAATGATGCCAAGTGAGCTTGGCTCAAACTAGAAAAATTATAACTTAGAGAAATTTCAACATGAATGTTTCCACCATTAAAACCAGAGAGCCAAAGCTTGAAGCTTCTAAAAAAACTTCTCAAATGCAATGAATAGAAGAAGAATCAATGGATTCAAGTATGCATGCTTGCTTTCTATTCAACTAAGATTAAAAACATTGCAAAATCTAGGAGCATTCAGCTTCAACCAAAAAACCCTAAAATAACCCTAAAACTTTAAACAACTTCAATACTTCAAATTTGCAGCTCTAATGGCTACATATAATGGTGCCTAGAGTAATCACTGCTTCAACAGGAAAAATTCAACAATAACAAACTTACAGAGTGAACAGGGGAAACACGTGCAACTGGAGAGATTTGATCTGTTGATCACTTTCTTCTTCTTCCTTCTTTGCTCTGTTGAACTCTCTTCTTTGTTCTACTGAACACACACTAAATGAATGAAAATGAAAACATTCCTTTTTTCATATTTTTCCCCCTCTTTTTCTAATTTAAAAACTCACCTACCACATTCATGTTTTTTGTCTGTTCTGCAATTCGTCAGGGGTGGTAGGTGGGCATTTGGCTCTAGGGGAAAACATCAACAACATTAAATATTCCAACAAGAACTAATCAGTACTGATAAAAGCCTTGTGAATGAATTTGAGACCTTGCCACTCATCAAAGTATATTTCCCCAATTTCGATAAAATGTGCTGAAAGATGACAGCTGTGATGGTCATCCTTAAACATCACATACTAACAAAAAATTAAATTTTGGAAAAATAATTCAACTTTGAATATTTAACACTTCTATCCTAGGAAACAAGCCTTAGTATGTGATGTTTAAGTGGTGAGTAACTTTGATCTCAAATTCATAGTGAACATGTTTTAAGAAAATCCATCAAAGCCTATACCCAGGCAGAGTATTTCTTGAATTTCTTAGATAGAGTAGAGATTGAATTTGACAAAATGGACTTTCTCAGATAGGTACTTTTGCTGACGATGTACATATTCGAAAGTTTTGTAGAGCTAATACTCAATACAAAATGTGCTTATTGGAAAAATAGGTATGTGTTTAGCAACGTGTATATTCTGGTCAATAACATTTGTCTTTTATTTTTTCCTTACAAGTAAATAGACTAAAGTAAAATTTGAAGTATAGAAACCCTCCATGTTTAACTGCCAATGTATTAATTTTGATACTTTACAGTTTGTCGTGGTGAACAAATGCATCTATGAAGAAATTAAAAACATGACATTAATATTTTCACTCGACACTAATTATTTTTGAGTGTCAGTTTTACTCGGTACCTTAATAAGTCAAGTGGCAGGAGTGTGTCGAGTGAGCTTGGCACAAGGAGGAGTCGAGTGAACTTGGCACGTGAAAGGCAACTCGGCACCAATGGATGTTGAGTGAGCTTAGTAACCACTGCAGGGTGGAGCTCGGTAGAAGTAGATGCCGAGTGAATTCGGTAATAATTGTAAAGTTAAAACTCAAATAAAGACCAAACCAAGTGACAAATTTCCAACGTGAATGTTACCACCATTGAAACTAGAGAGCCCAAGTATGAAGCTTCCAAATAAATTTCTCAAATGCAATGAATAGAAGAAGAAAAATGGAATCAAGTATGCCTACTTGCTTGCTAGTCAACTTTGATTTAAACTATTACAAAATCTAGGAGCATTTGGCTACAACCAAAAAACCCTAAAATAACCCTAAAATTTCAAACTGATGAAACTTCAACCTTTAAGCTTTAAACTTGCAGCTCTAATGGCTACATACAATAGCACCTAGAGAAATCATTGCTTCACAGGTCAAACCACACAATAAACTACAAATTTACAGAATGATAGGTAGAAACACATGCAATAGCAGGCACAAAAAAAAACTTTCTTCTGTCTCTGTAATGACTAGATCTACTGATCACTTTCTTTCTCCTTCGTTCTCTACTCTTCTCTGCAACTTCTCTCTGCTCTCTCTGATCTACTAAACTCTATGGATGAGACTGTTTTATTCCTTTTGTCTCTTCCCACAAAAAAAATTCCCCCTCTTTTCCAAATTTGAAAACTTACCTACCACATTCAATTTTCTATCTGTTGTGTAGGTCGTCAGAGGTGGTAGGTGGGCATTTGGCTCCAAGGACAAATGACTATATCATTTAATATTCTAGCACTCCCCCTTTGTCCCAAGCCAAATAAATAAGGATCATTGCTGATCCAAATCAACTACACCAAGACACTTTCTTAGGTGTACAAAATTTCAAATGCCTAATGGCTTGGTAAAAATATCTACTAGCTGCTGCTTAGACCTACAAAATTTCATTTTGATATCCCTATTCTCCACCAACTCTCTGATGAAGTGATATTTAATCTCTATATGCTTGCTTCTCCCATGGAAAACTGGATTCTTAGACAATGCAATTGATGAGATGTTGTCACAATAAATTGTGGTTCCATCCTCTTGCCCTTCATTCAAGTATGTCAAGATTCTTCTTAACCAAATAGCTTGACATGCTGATGCATTTGCTGCTATGTATTCAGCCTGTATTGTAGATTGAGCAACAATAGGTTGCTTCTTGGATGCCCATGAAATTGCACCCAATCCCATATGAAATACATATCTAGAAGTGCTCTTCCTATCATCTATACTTCTAGCCCAATCACTGTTTGTATAACCTACCAACTTGAATTCATTCGCTGCAGTATACAAAATTCCAAATGCCTTGGTACCTTTCACATAGCTTAGGATCCTCTTTCTCGCTTGCCAATGGAAATCCTATGGTGTTTCCATAAATTTGGAAACCAAACTTACTGCATGCATCAAGTCTGGCTGAGTTGTAGTCAAGTACATAAAACTTCCAACCATACTCTTGTATAGTGTTGGATCCATTCTCTTGCTAGAGTCTTCCTTGCTCAACTTCAGACCTATTACTGTTGGTGTGGGGGCTGGCTTACTATTCTGCATTTTGAATCTCTCCAAGATCTTCCTTGCATATTTTTCTTGAGAGATGAAAATGCCATCATGCATTTGTTTTACTTCTATGCCTAGAAAGTACTTCAAGAGACCAAGGTCTATCATCTCAAATTCATTTTTCATGGCCTGTTTGAACTCACCAATTAGAGCCTTGTCATTACTAGTAAAAATCAAATCATCTACATATAAGAAAACAATCAACACATTACCATTTGATGCCTTGATGTATAGTGTGGTCTTACCATTGCTCTTGCTAAAACCATTGCTCATCAAATATGAGTAAATCCTATTGTACCAAGCCTGTGGAGCTTGCTTGAGCCCATATAGAGCTCTCTTCAATCTATATACTTTGTGTTCTTCACCTGCAACTTCATAACCAGGTGGCTGCTCCACATAGACTTCTTCCTTCAATACACCATTCAAGAAAGCAGCCTTCACATCCATTTGAAATACCTTCCATTTGTGTTGAGTTGCAATTGCTATGATAGCATGCATGGTTTCTATTCTTACAACTAGGGCATATGTCTCATCATAATCTCTGTCATACTACTATTTGTAGCCCTTGACTACTAGCCTTGCCTTATGCCTATCAATCTTGCCTTCAACATTGCATTTGGTCTTGTAGACTCATTTCACTCCAATCACTTACTTTTTGGGAAGTAATTCAGTTAGCTCCCATGTCTCATTCCTTTTTATAGCATCTATCTCCTCATCCATGGCCTTACACCATTTTTTTTTCTTAATAGCTTCTTCAAAATATATTGGATCACTATGAGAAAATAATGCAAAATTAACACTCTCATCATAATCTTCACACCTTT
This sequence comes from Cupressus sempervirens, assembly GCA_028749045.1. NCBI lineage: Eukaryota > Viridiplantae > Streptophyta > Pinopsida > Cupressales > Cupressaceae > Cupressus > Cupressus sempervirens. The sequence continues at coordinate 95,290,651 of CM053787.1, read as the reverse complement.
CGTCTTGGTATATCTCCCTAAGACTCTTGGTCTTTCTAGGTAATAGGGAGGAGAGTGTGGGATTAGAATCTTCACTGCTACTACTTTGTCAACCAGCTTGATCTTCATTGTTACTCAGTACTGACACTCGATCATGCTTAGAGCAGCTTGGCAAAGACTGAGGTTGCTTGCCTTTTCTTCTATCTGCTCATTTTTCTTGCTATTCATCAGCATCCTCTTCACTATTAATTGGCACTTTACTTAAGGTGCTCGATGATTCATCACTTGGTCCATACCATGACTGATTTTCAAAAAAATCCACATCTCTTGAGAGAATCATCTTTTTGTTCAATGGGTCATACAATCTATATGCCTTTGATTCTGAGCTATACCCTGTGAAGATGCACTTCACACCTTTTTCATCCAATTTTTTCCTTTGCTCTTTAGGTACATGTGAATATGCAACACATCCAAACACCCTTAGGTTTTCAACTATCCATCTTCCTTGTGACCATGCTTCCATTGGAATTCTATCATGAACTACCTTTGTAGGACACCTATTAATTAGGTAAACTGCTATTGCCACAACCTCTCCCCAAAATTCAGTTGGGAGACCTTTCTCTTTCATCATGCTCCTTGTCATTTCAACAATGGTCCTATTCTTTCTTTCAACCACTCCATTCTGTTGTGGTGTATATTTGGTTGTGAGCTCTTTATTTATGCCATGTTTCCTGCAAAATTTTACAAAAGAATTGGAGGTATACTCTCCTCTATCTGATCTTAGGACCTTGATATAGTGTCCACATTCTCTTTTAGCTTGGGCTTTGAACTCAAGAAACTTATCAAATGCTTTAGATTTAGATTTCAAAAAATAAACCCATTTACTACAACTGAAATCATTAATAAATGTCATGAAATAAGTACTCCCCCTAATGGAAGTAACTTGCATAGGACCGACTAGGTCAATATTCACTAACTCTAATGGATATCTAGCCCTCTTAGAATATCTAGAATTAAAGGGAAGCCTATGTTGCTTACCCAAAATATAAGCCTCACACTTGTCACATGAATTTCCTATTCATGGCTAACCTTCTACCATTCTTTTATTTGACAACAAATTTAAACTAGCATAGCCAAGATGACCATACCTGAGGTGCCATAGCCATGAAGGGTCTTCAATCACACTCCTTAGAGCTGATTGTGTGGGAGGTACAACACCAACCTGAGATGAGAAACATGTCTCTATCCTCAAAGGAAACATTATATTCTTTGGCATTTGAACTGTTGCAAGTAAGTTGTTGCTCCCATCCTTTCTGTGAATGATACACTTGTCATTCTCCATCAGCACTTTGTATCCATTTTGAATGAGTTGACTAATGCTCATTAGATTGTGCTTCATACCAGGGGAAAAATACACATTTTGTATTTCCTTCTTCTCATCTTGCTTGGTGCAAACCATAATAGATCCTTTGCCCACTACTGGTAGGGTTCCATTGTTACCCATTTTAATCTCTAATTTGAAATTTTTGTCAATAAATGAAAAAAAGGTTTCATTACCACTCATGTGGTTGCTACACCCACTATCAATGTACTAAACTTTAGGGCTTCCTTCTTCACCAACACTACACATGATGAAGGTAGTGGCATTATTTCCACTTCCCATGTTCACATTAGCCACATCTTCTTGTCCTAACTAATCATTTTGCTTCTTCCAGCATTCACTTGCATAATGCCCATATTTATGACAATAGTAGCATTCTACATTACTCCTATTTGAGTTGTATTTTTTCTTACCTCATCTTGAAGTGTTTTGAGAAGTGATTGCTCCCTCAGCTCTTCCTGAGCTTTCTGATGTAGCATTTCTTTGTCCTCCATTACCTCGACCTCTGCCTTTAGAGTTTCTATCTAAACCATTTCTTCCTCTCCCCCTTCCTCTTGGATTTAACTAAGCCTTGAATGCTTACTCTTGGGAAGAAGAAGATGCAAATCTATTGATCCTATGCTCATGGGTTTGAAGAATACCCATCAACTCATCCATTGTCAAAATAGTGAGGTCTTTTGCCTCTTCTATGGTCATGACCAAGTTGTCATATTTATGAGGTAAACTCCTCGATATATTTTCCACTATCCTCTACTCTTGATAGTCTTCTCCATTTGACTTCAGTTGGTTAATTGGAGGTCGTTGAACTGAAATCTATAACTGATTTATTTTCCTTCATCTAAAGGTTCTCAAACTCCCTCCTTATATTTTGTAGCTTTACTATACGAACTTTATCAGTACCCTTGAAGTTCATCTCAAGGATATCCAATGCTTCCTTTGCATAATTTTCTGCTGCAATTTTGGAAAAAACTGTCTCTTTCATTGCTGCCTCAATCAAACTTAATGCCTTGGCACCCTTTCTTCTTGACTCTTTCAGCTACGTCTTTTGTGCATTTGTGAGAGCAGCATACTAAGTTGGGTCTATCACATCATTGAACCCATTAATCAAAAACTCCCATAAATCATTTGCAACCATTATGGTTTTCATTTTTTTTGCCTATGTATCATAATGTTGTCCATTGAAAGGTGGTGGCTACTACCATATCTTTCTTGCATCTCCTGCCATGTTAAATATCCTAGAAAAAATTGCCCTAACTCACTATGGATGTGGAGCCTTAAAGCTCTAATACCATGTGAAGAAATTAAAAACACAACATTAATATTTTTACTCGACACTAACTATTGTCGAGTGCCAATTTTACTCAACACCTTAATAAGCCAAGTGGCAGGAGTGTGCTGAGTGAGCTTAGCACAAGGAGCCAAGTGAACTCGGCACATGAAAGGCAACTCAGCACCAATGGATGCTGAGTGAGCTCGATAACCACTGTAGGGTAGAGCTTGGTAGAAGTAGATGCCGAGTGAACTCGGCAATAACTGTAAAGTTAAAACTCAAATAAAGACCAAACCGAGTGATAGAATTCCAACGTGAATGTTACCACCATTAAAACTAGAGAGCCCAAGTATGATGCTTCCAAATAAATTTCTCAAATGCAATGAATAGAAGAAGAAAAATGGAATCAAGTATGCCTACTTGCTTACTATTCAACTTTGATTTAAAATATTACAAAATCTGGGAGCATTTGGCTACAACCAGAAAACCCTAAAATTTCAAACTGATGAAACTTCAACCTTTAAGATTTAAACTTGCAGCTCTAATGGATGTATACAATAGCACTTGGAGCAATCATTGCTTCATAGGTTAAACCACACAATAAACTACAAACTTACAAAATGACAGGTAGAAACACGTGCAATAGCAGGCACAAAAAAACACTTCCTTCTATCTCTGCAACGACTGGATTTGATAATCACTTTATTTCTCCTACCTTCTCTGCTCTTCTCTGCAACTTCTCGCTGCTCTCTTTGATCTACTGAACTCTACAAATGAGACTTTTTTATTCCTTTTGTCTCTTGCCACAAAAAAATTTCCCCCTCTTTTCCAAATTTGAAAACTTACCTACCGCATTCAATTTTCTATCTATTGTGTAGGTTGTCAGAGGTGGTAGGTGGGTGTTTGGCTCCAGGGACAAATGACTATAGAATTTAATATGCCAACAACATCTTCATAAAATTTAGTAGTGCTTCAAAGATTTTTGATAAACCAAAGAGAACTACAGAACAATGAGCAACCATGTTAAACTATGAAGTATAATAAGATGGAAAGATGATTTAATATTTTGTAATTATGAGCTATTTGAAGCATACATAGGGTTGAGATTGATATTTTTTTTTATTAAAATTGAAGGATTTTTCCATGTTTTAATCATACAGAGTCTTGAATGAGATTAATTTTATTGGGTTTTTATTGTTTATTAATAAAAGACTAGTTTTTAGTTGAAAAAGATAAAATTCAATGTGTTTGATGACAATTATGAAACATTAAATTTTAGAAATAATTTTTTTCCATCTTTCTTTGTGAAAAGAGTTTTGAAGAAAATTCAAAAGCTCAAAAATTCTTTTAGGCTTAAGTAGTAGTAGGATGGATGCTCTTATAGCTTGTAGGTAGCTTCGATGTGAACATTGATAACATGGTTGTGTTGACCATGGTGGTAATTCACAAAGTTGGCAAAATGCAAGGTAATATTAAAAGGTGGTAAAAATGGCATATGTCATGGGATAATCAAAGGCAAGTTTGACTTTTTTACGTGGCAAGCAAGCTTGAAAATAAAATGTGGCAACAACAAAAGGAAAAGTTTTTTTTAACATGGCACAGATACCGGTAGCATAGTAAATGAGAAGTACTAATCAGTACATGGCACTAAGTAAAAGCTTGCATGCTTTCAATAGTTGTAAGATTTGTATGGTGGACTCCAAAGGACATTAGAATGTAGTTAATGTTGTGGGCATTTGATAGTATATGTTTTAACCCTATGGATGCTATTGTGAAGAGTTTCTTTTTCTGGGAGTTTGTAAGTTTTTAATTGTTCTACATATAATGAAGGAATTTGTTCTGTGTAAAAGATTTTGTAAGATTTCAGTATAATTTTTTTTCATGCAAAGCAAAATATAGAAAATATGGGTTCTTTGGCTGCGTAAAGAAAAGGTTTGTTCTCTACAAATTGGGGTTAAATGTGAAAACATTTTGAATGGCTTCTTTTAATAGTGAATGGTGTAAGGTTTGTTCATGCTACTTCTTTGAAAATATTCTCATCTATTTATTTTCTTCCTGTGTGTGTGCATGGAATGGTTGAGGTGGAATAATGGAGTTTTTCTTTTAAAACAAGAAAGAGGGGTTCATGATTTTGTAACAGAGAATAATGAAGGTAAAATTTTAAAAAAAATTCTACCAGTTACAAGTATGTTGTAGTCCATTAAAAGTTGTAAAAGGATTAAGGTGGAAAACTTTGGAATGCTTTTAGACAGTTGAATTCTTTTTTCAAATGTTTTGGAAAAGGAATATAAAGTTCAAATGCTTTCCTATCAGTTATTCTTTAATAAAAAGCTAGAGCTATTGTTTGGTCGATCGGATTTATTCTTTGAAAATTTTTAAAATTATACTCAGTTTTTGAAAAATGAAATGAAATAAGGGTTTTGAAGACAAGTTTTTTTGTTGTGGAAAATATGGAAGTCTTTTCAACTTTGGCTTCAAAAATAAAGGTTTTTGATTAATCTTCAAAGGAAAATGTTTGTTCAAACCCTAATGGTTTGAATGAAGTTTCAATAAAATGAAGGGTCGCTATTCAAACCTTAAGATGACAATCTTTCCTTGAAGATCTTTTCATTTGTTCAAAAGGCATTTTTTTGAAGGCTTCAAGTTTGAAGTCCTACTTGCAAAGTTTGAAGTTTATATGGTTGGACATGAACAAATCTGAGGCATAACTGATAAAAGTTAGTTTTAAAACAACATTTCATAAAGAGGTTTTATTAAAAGACCCTAACTGGTTCAGTTTGTTTTGTATAATTGATTCATTTCGAACTCTATCTCTATTTAAAGAGATCATTGTAAAATCTAAAATGTAAGTGCGTGAAAAGATTGTTGAAAAGGAGGTACAAATAGATTGAGAAAACTTGTGAAGAGTTGTAATCTGAAAGCTATATTATAATCTTACCTACATGTATAGATGTAGCATATACATGTATATGTGTATATGTGTATGTGAGATTGTAAAAAAATAGAAAAAGATATAACGGGTTCAATACCCTGAGCAATTATTGTTGCCGATTCTAAAGGAGTTGAAGCTCAATAAAGATTACACATTCATGGAGTGGTTTTTTCTCCCAATAACGAATCATTTTTGAGGAATTTTGAGGGTTTACCGCTTGGAAAAATACGTGTTTCTATCTACTATGAGTTCATGTTTTATATTTATGCATGATGAATGTTATTTATTTGAATAAATTTTGAATGCATTTAGTTTCTCGAATCTTTAAAGTTAGAATCTAAAAATTGATTAATTAGAATCAGTGAGTTCTAATTCACCCTCTCCCCCCCCCCCCCTCCCCTTAGAACTCTAATACTTCCAACAAGTGGTATCAGAGTGTAGGATTCCTTTTAAGAATTTTTTCAGGGAATTTTATTCGAAGTTATGGCACAAGCTAAAGGGGCTTCCCTTAATAGGGCTCCACTGTTTGATGGAAATGATTATGTCTTCTAGAAAGTAACAATGGAGGCATTTATACATTCTTTAGATGTAAGAATGTGGGATGTTGTTATTACAAAGTATACTGTCCCACCAATAGTACCTACTAATGCTAATGATAAACTAACATATGAACTGGATAAAAAGGCAAGATATGCTTTGTTCTGTAGTCTCACCGAAGATGTGTTTACTAAAGTAGTCTATTATAAATTAGCAAATGATATTTGGGAAAAATTGGATACTATTTATCAAGGAGATGAAAAGGTCAAAGAGTTAAAATTGTTAACTCTCAAAATATTGTTTGATAATTTGAAAATGAATGAAGATGAAAGTATTTTAGCATATTTCTTAAGAATTGATGAAGTAGTCAATGCTAGAAAAGGTCTTGGTGAAAAAAATTGAAGAACATGATGTAGTTTCAAAAGTCATTAGGTCAGTTCTACGTAAACTAAAATTTCTACTTTAGAAAAAAATTAATGTATTTTTAAAATGACTCTACATCTATTACAAGGAACTTGAACTACATATGAAATGAGAATTAGTAATCAAGCTTGTTCATCATCAAAAGAGACAAGTTTTAAGGCTGAAAAACATGATGAGAGTGATTCAGACCTAACAGACGCTCTAGAAGCATTACTAGTTAGGAGAATGTGAAAGAAGTATAAAGGAAAACCTCAATGTTTTAGTTGTGGTTAGTTAGGACACTTTGCTATAAAATATCCAAATGTTGAACTAGAAGATTGTGATGAGAAAACTGAAAAGTTTTCTAAAAATAAACCTTGGAATGAAAACAAAAGATTCAAGGACTTCAAAAAGAAAAGTCTTCTGTGAAAGGAAGATTCAAATGAAGAATCTAATGATGCTAATGAAGAAGGGGAAAGATTGTTCATCACTAAAATAGTCCACACCCCTAAACCTGAATCTAGTGAATCTAAATCTTCATCTGATTTAGATAAAGAAATAGATCTTAAAGAAGAACTTCTAAAATCTTTGCAAGAACTTAAAAATTATAGAAGTTAATATCAAATCATGAAATTGAAAATTAAAAAATTCAAGACGATTTAAAAGAAGCAAATCTGATTATAGAAAATCAAAGAATGTTACCTGAAGAAAAGGATAAAAAATTAAATACTTTGCAAAGTTCATCTAAAGATTTTTTTAATCAGAAAACCAAATTCTTCTTCAATGGTTATTGTTTCAACTGTAATGTCTTTGGGCACAAGGCTATTTACTATGAAAACAACACCAATCAAGGTAAGAGAAGAATTATCAGATGCTTCAGATGTTTTCACTATGGTCATTATGCAAATCAATGCAAATTAAAGTTGAGACCTAAACATATCTAGAAGCAAGTAAAGACAACTAAAAAGTCTTTAATTGTTGAAACAACCCTATTTGCTCAAAAACCTACAACATGAGTTTTGGATAGTGGTTGCTCATACTATATGGCTGGGTGTAAAAGCAAATTCAAAACCCTAGAAGATTTTGATGGAGAGTTTGTACACTTTGGTGATAACTCTGGAGCCTATATAATAGGAAGAGGCTAATAATTTTAAATAAGGATACACCAATTCATGATGTATACTTTGTTGAAGGTCTGAAACATAATCTTTTGAGTGTTAATTAGATTTGTGACAGTGGATACTCTATTTTTTTTTAATGCTAAATGATGCTTTATCAAAAATGGAAGGGATAGAGTCATTGCTAGTGGATTAAGGACAGGTGGAAATCTTTATAACTTAATTGATTCTATTGTTCAAGAAATTTCATTGGTCAATACTTGTATTATGAGTCAAGTAGAAGAGAATTGGTTGTGGTACAAGAGATTCTTAGCTTTGATAACCTTGCTAGAATTAGTAAGAATAAAAAGGTCAGAGAATTACCACAAATTACCAAACTAGTAAATATTTGTGAAGAATGTGTAAAAGGTAAACAAATAGGAGTTGTTTTAAAATAAAAGAATACTCATCAAACAAACCATTAATTGAACTTGTACATACTAATCTATGTGGTCCAACTAAAACTGCATCATTAAATTTTGAGAAATATTTCATATTGTTCATAGATGACTATTCAAGGATGGTTTGGGTAACATTTCTGAAACACAAATCAAAAGCCTTTGACCATTTCAAAATTTTCAAAAAAATGGTAGAAAGGGAAACTGACTTAAAATTAAAATGTTTAAGATCAGATAGGGGAGGAGAATTTACCTCTCAAGAATTTATTGAGTATTGTGAAAAACATGGCATAAAAAGACAATACTCCACTACTAGGACACCACAACAAAATGGTGTTTTAGAAAGAAAAAATAGAACTATCAAAGAAATGGCCAAGACCATGCTTAATGAAGCAAAACTACCTAAAAAATTATGGAAAGAAGCTATTCATACAATTGTCTACATTCTAAACAAAGCACAAATTAGAGTTAGAATAGCTCATACTCCATATGAATTATGGAATGGAAAAACAACAAATTTTTAAAATTTCAAAAATTTTGGCTATAAATGTTTAATAAAAAAGAATGATGATTTCTTAGAGAACTTCAATTCAAGATCTGATGAAGGGATTTTCCTTGGATACTCTACACATAGAAAAGCCTATAAATGCTATAATAAAAGGCTGAATAAAATTGTAGAAGCCATAAATGTTGTAATTGATGAAAATTTTGAGTGCTGCAATAATAAAGAAGATCATGAAGATACATCATTCCAAAAATCAAAAACTTTGCATGATGAACATCCTGAATATGTCGAAACTGAACTTGTTGATGAAACTGAACCAAAAAATTGTTCAAGTCCCAAAGTAATAAGTACTGGTTCAAAAATAAAAACTTCTTCTAGAATAACTGGTTAGAGACATCCTGAGTCTCAAGTTATTGGGGATGTAGAAAAAGGGATCTTAACTAGAAGAAAAGCCAAAACAGATGAACAAGCAAACATTGTTGAACATTTTTTACCAGATTTCGAACCAAAAAGTGTTGCAAAAGCTTTATCAGACTCCTATTAGCAAAATGCTATGTAGGAAGAAATAAATCAAATTGAGAAAAATAAGACCTAGAAACTTGTTCCTAGACCTAATGATAAAAATGTTATAGGTGGAAAATGGGTATTCTCTAACAAACTGAACGAAGATGGAAAAGTGATCAAAAATAAAGCCAGATTTGTATGCAAAGGTTATGCTCAACAAGAAGGAATTGATTTTGGTGAAACCTTTGCACCAGTTGCAAGGATGGAATCAATCAAAATTTTCCTTGCATATGTCAGTTACAAAAAATTTATTGTTTAGCAAATGGATGTCAAAACTGCATTGTTGAATGGGTATCTTGAAGAGGAAGTTTATATGGAACAGCCAAAAGGTTTTGAATCTTCTAACAAACCTGATTATGTTTATGAACTCAAAAAGGCTTTATATGGCTTAAAATAAGCTCCTAGAGCTTGGTATTCTAGGTTGGATAAACATCTAATTTCAAATGGATTTTCTTGTGGAAAAGCAAATAGTACTTTGTATATCAAAGTCATAAATGATGACATTTTGGCAGTAGAAATCTATGTGGATGATATTATTTTTGGGTCTACTAATGATGAATCAGCAAAACATTTTTCAAAAATTATGGAATCTCAGTTTGAAATGTCACTGTTGGGTGTGCTCACATTTTTCCTTGGTTTGCAATTCTCACAGCTTGAACATGGACTGTTTCTTTCTCAAACAAAATATGCAAAATAAATGTTGAGGAAGTTCAATATGGCTGACTATAAACCAGTAAGTACTTCTATGGAGATAGGCTGCAAACTAGTAAAGAATGATGACTCACCTCCTATAAGTCAAACTCTTTATAGATCCATAATTAGAAGTTTGTTATATCTTACAACATCTATACTTGATATAATGCAAGCATTATGTATGGTTTCAAGATTTCAGTCTGATCCAAAACAATCTCATCTCAATGCATTGAATTGAATACTGAAATACATTCAAGGCACACTTGATTTTGGATTATAGTATCTTCAAAACAATGATTTTACACTTTCTAGTTATATTGATGTAGATTGGGGTGGATCTAATGATAAAAAGAGCACTAGTGGTGCAAATTTCTTTCTTTGTGATTGTTTAGATGCTTGGCATAGTAAGAAACAAGATTGTGTCACCTTTTCTACTTGTGAATCTAAATATGTTGTTGCTACAACATGTTGTACTCAATTGATTTGGATGGACTATCAATTATCTAATTTAGGTATTCAGGTTTCAAAACCTATTTCTATCATGTGTGACAATATAAGTGCCATTCAATTAAGCAAAAATCTAGTCATGTACTCATGCACAAAACATGTGGCCATTAAACTTCATTTCTTGCAAGATAAAGTTCTTAATAAAGAATTCAAGCTGATCTATGTGCCCACTCAAGGACAGGCAGCAGACATTTTTACCAAAGCTCTACCTAGGAAATTTTTTGAATAGTTAAGAACTCGATTGGGAGTTTTCTCTCAACCAATGCTGATATAAGATCTTTGCCAATAAACATTATGTGTTAGGTTTATGCTCCTATTCACAAAAAAAAATTCATTAAAAGAAAATGGTCAAATTTTTTTGACGCAAAAAGTTTGGGGGAGAAATCAAAATTGTGTAATTAGAGTTCTGTTTGATAGTTAGCATTCACGTATATTACATTGTATTCTCTGTGGTTCTCATTAAATCAGCACTTGGCATTTGTGTGATCAACATCTATTATCAACATTCTTTGATCATGGAATAATCAACATTTGTGTGGTCTGCATTCTTTGTTCATTATCTTGTATATATGAGAAGAAATTTGTATATATATTTAAATCTTTTATGTTTCCTCTTGTATTTATGAGATGGTGAAAATTTTTGCCTCAAAAAATGGGGGAGATTGTTGACCATGATGGTAATTCAAAAAGTTGGTAAAATGCAAGCTAATATTAAAAGGTGGTAAACATGGCATATGTCATGGCATAATCAAGGGCAAGTTTGACTTTGTTACGTGGCAGGCAAGCTTGAAAATAAAACGTGGCAAAGGAAAAACAAAAAGTTTTTTTAACATGGCACATATACCAATGACATAGTAAATGAGAAGTATTGATCAGTACGTGGCACTAAGTAAAAGCCTGCATGTTTTTGCTAGTTGTAAGATTTGTATGGCGAACTCCAAAGGACATTATAATGTAGTTAAGGTTATGGGCATTTGATAGAATATGTTCTAACTCTATGGATGCTATTGTGAAGAGTTTCTTTTTTTGCGAGTTTGTAAGTTTTTTATTGTTCTACATATAATGAAGGAATTTTCTCTGTGTGAAAGATTTTGTAAGATTTCAGTATGATGTTTTTCATGCGAAGCAAAATCTAGAAAATATGGGTTCTTTGGCTACATAAAAGAAAATGTTTGTTCTCTGCAAATTAGTGTTAAATGTGAAAATGATTTGAATAGCTTCTTTTAACAGTGAATGGTGTAAGGTTTTTTCATGTTGCTTCTTTGAAAATATTCTCATCTATTTATTTTCTTCTTGTGTGTGTGCATGGAACGACTGAGGTGGAATAATTGAGTTTTTCTTTTAAAACAAGAAAGAAGGGTTCATGATTTGGTAACAAAGAATAATTAAGGTAAAATTGAAAAAAAATTCTATCAGTTATAGGTATGTCATAGTCCATTCAAAGTTTTAAAAGGATTAAGGTGGAAAACTTTGGAATGTTTTCAGACAGATGAAATTTTTTTTCGAAATGTTTTGGAAAAGGAATATAAAGTTCAAATTCTTTCCTGTCAGTTTTTGTTTAATAAAAAGCCATAGATATTGTTTGGTCAGTCAGATTTATTCTTTGAAAATTTTAAAAATTACAGTCAGTTTTTGAGAAACAAAATGAAATAAGGGTTTTTAAGACAAGTTTTTTTGGTTGTGGAAAATATGGAAGTCTTTTCAAATCTAGTTTCAACAATAAAGGTTTCTGATTAATCTTTAGAGGCAAATGTTTGTTCAAACCCTAATGGCTTGAATGAAGTTTCAATAAAATGAAGGGTCATTGTTCAAACCTCAAGATGACACTCTTTCCTTGAAGATTTTTTCATTTGTTCAAAAGGCATTTTTTTGAAGGCTTCAGGTTTGAAGTCCTACTTGCAAAGTTTGAAGTTTATATGGCTGGACATGAACCAATCCAAGGCATAACTGATAAAAGTTGGTTTTAAAACAACATTTCATAAAGGGGCTTTGTTAAATGACCCTAACTGGTTTAGTTTTTTTTGTATAATTGATTCATTTCGAATTCTATCTCTATTTAATGAGATCATTGTAAAATCTAAAATGTAAGTGTGTGAAAAGATTATTGAAAAGGAGACACAAATACATTTGTGAAAACTTGTGAAGAGTTGTAATCTAAAAGCTATATATTATAAGCTTACCTACATGTATAGATGTAGCATATACAAGTATATGTGTATGTGAGATTGTAAACAAATAGGAAAAGATATAAAGAGTTGAATACCCTGAGCAGTTATTGTTGTTGATTGTAAAGGAGTTGAAGCTTAATAAAGGTTACAGGTTCATGGAGTTATTTTTTCTCCCTATGATGAATCCAGTTTGAGGAATGTTGAGGGTTTCCCACTCAGAAAAATACGTGTCTATATCTTCTGAGAGTTCATGTTTTATATTTATGCATGATGAATGTTATTTATTTGATTAAGTTTTGAATGCATTTAGTTTCTCGAATCTTTAAAATTAGAATCTGCAAATTGATTAATTAGAATCAGTGAGTTCTGATTCACTTCCCCCCCCCCCCCGCTTTGAACTCTAATACTTCCAATAGGTTGTTGGTCTCAATCCAGTTGTGAGTTGGAAGCCTACAATATTTAAGATTTCTAGTACTTCTCACAAGTCATGTGAACATAATTTTACTCTTTACAAAGAATATTGATAAGTGGGGACTAGAAGATAATTCCTTGGGATTTTTCTTACATCTTTACCCTCATTTAAGGGTTAGGGTAAATGTAGCAAGATTAAAAAAATTGATGAGGTCCCCCAATATGGAAGGGGGGGACATCATTCATCTTTGACATGGGTTTGATCTGGTCAGGATTGAACTTAATTGAGTTGAGAATAAAGTGTGGGAAAAGGATTATGAATTGGGGGAATCTCAAGTTGAAATTGAGAATTTAAAATTGGTAGAGTTAATGATAAATAAAGACATTGAAGATCTCACTAAGGAACTAAGAAAATTAGATGAGAAGCTTACAGTGTGTGCAACATCTCTTGAAAAATAAACCTTGAAAGTAAGAAAATAATGTGAAAAAGAGCTATTAGCAACTCAAGTAATACTTTGAATAATTCATGCTACTCAAAAGGATAAAGATATGCCACATGTTGAATAAATCCATGCTCCTCTTAAAATAGAATAGAAACTTGCATGACAAGAGATTTCAAAGTTGCAAGATGATGATAGTGTTTTACAAAGTCTAAAGAAGCATCATTTCTTGAAGCGGAGAGAACTATGCAGTTTTTTTTGGCATAAGCATCAACAGTTAGTGGTTTACAAAATAATAGAATTGATGAACTAGACTAAAATTTGTTAGAAAGAAAATAAAATATTGGACAAGATGCATCTCCAAAAGGTTGTATAAGTTTAGAACCTAGATTTGGCTCATGTAAAAACAAAAAAAAATAGATTATTGTGTGTTGTGGAAAATTAGGAAAAGGATACAAATGATATGAATGACACTTCCTATAGGGTGAGATGGAACAACTTCATTTATTAATTATTTTTTGTAGAATGCACTTAACAAAGTGAAGCACAACTCAAAGAGAAGTTTCATTTAATAGTGAAGGTTGTTGAAGAGGGACTAGAGGGATCATCTAATTTGGTTGCTCAACCATGCTCCTCTAAGAAATGAAGTTGTAATAATATAATCATTCTCATCAAAAATTAATAAATGTTGTAGATATTGCATGAAATCTTATGCCACGTGGCTTGGAATCAAAGAGAACATCAATTTCTCAAATCAAGAATCATAGAATTTACATTGGAACTAAAAGAATGATATATCTTAAATTTCATTAAATCATCACACATTTACAATTTAGCGCATCTATGATGCAGTTATTTATATTTTCTAATAACTTATTATTTCTTGAATTAACTTTTGATAGTTTACCCTATGTAGTTTTCATGATTTGACTATATGAGGCTTGGATTGTAAGAACTATGATAGGAGTCATCATTTTCTCAAATAACCAAAAATATTATCCTAAGTTTCCAAAGAAGACATCAAAGCTTTTTCCTAATATAACATGCCAATAGGAAGCTACTATTGATGATTTAGGTGATACATAATAATTGTAGCCTTTCAAACCACTAGACAAGAAATTTAGCCAAAGGCATAGTTAAAAAAGAAAGTTCACATCATTTATGTTGATTCCATTTAACCAATTTTGAAGCCACAATGGAAGCTACAATACAAAAGAAAACATAATAGTTTGCTGAAGCCTAAAATTAATCCTTCATTTACATGTAGTTTTACAATTCAATTGAAACAATTGTCACCAAAATGAATTGTACATGTATCTTTCTATAAATGCACAATTTTCTTCCTACCTTTGCTCACAACTAGTAAGATGAAAATAACTTGAAAGTGGGCCTCAACTACTAGAAGGAGGGCCCTTAGACTTCTTTGGCATCTTTTTTTATGGCCACATCTGTTGTGGCATGTAATTCATTGGGGGAGAAGGTTGTTGGGCATAAAGTGCAAGATCCACAGGCACATGACCTCTATGAATGCTAAGGCCCTCGTTCAACTCATCTCTAGGAATATTATCAACAAAGAAAAAAAAAATCAGTTCTAGTTATGGCTATTTTTATATCATTTTTTTGTCAAGCACACTCCTTATTTTCCTTTGTATGAATCCATGACCTCTAGGTAAGCTCTAGGATAAACATTTCACCAGCCTTGCCAAATATTATAGGGGCCTTTGCTAATATCATCCTAATATATTCACCTTCCTTTATTATTTTCTTTATTTGAGCCAATGGTAAGATGTGGTTCTTAAAATCTATAAATTAAATCTAATAATCCCAAAATATTTGAAGTTGTTCTTGTTGTTTCTACTGGTGAAGATTTGATAATCCAACTATTGTTGTGCCACAACCTAGGTAGATGATGCAAGGTATGCAGTTGTAGGATGCCTAGGAGATTGAACAAAGCCAATAACAAAGCATACAAAAAATGTAAAACCATCTGGGGTTTTTGATAAAGTGATGTGCTATATGGAATTTGAGGGGAACTACTTACAACTCCCATAACTAGTTGTTCTTTTCTTGGGGCAAGCTACTCCATCTTCTCACTAGGACCAAAATTTTGGGATTGACATTCAACTCAAAACAAGAAATGATGTATATTGATTACAAACAAAAACTCATTTCTATCACTTTACAAGTACATTAAGTCAAGAAGAATCCATACACCCTCTTTGTAAAATCAACTTCACCAATGTAGATTTCTAAGTGATGAATATGCGACTTTCATTATTCCCTTCACCACTTAGTGCCCATCAAAACTAATTGATGATTTCAAACCCTAATCCCTAAAAAAAATGTTCATGAGTAATATACCAGCATAGATACTCAAATTTTAATTAATTTCGGCATGTATTGACTTCCCACTAATAATAAAGCACCCAAAAAAAGATCGAATGCTTCCAAACTGTAAGAAAATTAAAAGACCTAGATTTAAGGTGGGTTGATGGGAGATAGGGAGTTACACCCTAGTATAAGAAACTCCTATTGTGGTCTTCATCATTTTGATTAGTATTTTTTAATATATTTTAATGTTCAAACTCGTGATGTTCTCTATCAAGCATACATAGAAAATAAAGAATCAATTTTCAGAAAATAAAGAATCAATTTTCCTCACCTCAGATTCAATTATAGTGAGAAAAGTTTAGCAACTATCAAAAAGAACACGGGTCTAAAGAATGAAACCAAATAATTCCCAAAAAATATAAAAATTGTGAGAATCCAAACCTCTGCTAAAACCTAAAATATGGCTTGGAGATTTTATGGAATAACCCTAAGCTTTCATCATAAAATCTATGTTCAAACAACTCAATTTAATTTTGTTTGAGATATTGTGGGAAATATGCTAAAAATTTATGTACTAAGGACAAAAAAAGAGAATAAAATCTAAAATAATAATAAAAATTAAATAAAGAATGCAAACATTTATCAATAAAATATCCACAAACAAAGATGTAACTTATTTAGTTGGAAAATTTGTCAATTTGGCTGGAAATTTGTAATTCCTCCTCGTTAATTATTTACCGGTCAATTTTTATCTCACTCTACTTTATCCTACTCGTTAATTATTTACTGGTCAGTTTTTATCCCACTTCACTTTTAACTCTTGTTTTGATATTTATTAGTTGTTATCTCCATTTGTGATCTTTATTTATTACTTTTGATTTTTAAAATTGATTTAGATTTTAGTTTTTAAATTATTTTAATTTATTTTTTATATTAGTCTAGTTTTTTCTTTAATTATTATTTTTTAGTTTCTATAATTTATTTAGTCAATATAATATTTGTTAGAGAGGTTGCTATTTTTTATATTATTTTTTTGTATATCTCTTATTAATTTTTTATAATAGATTTCTTGATGAGATTTTTTTAAATGATTTTTTTTTTCATATTTGACAAATTGAATTTAAATAAATAATATTTATTAATCTATTTAAAATATTTTAGTAAATATTATGTAATTTAAATTGAAAATTAATAATAATCTAATTTGCTCACATAAGATTATATTTTAAATCTCCACTTTTAAATATTGTTTTTCTTTACTTATTTATTTAAAAAATAATTACATGATCTTCACTTTAGCTCATGTTGTGATATCTATTTATTTAACTTTTGATTTTTAAAATTGATTTAGATTTTAATTTTTAATTTTTTAATTTTTTATTTTTATATTAGCTTAGTATTTTCTTTAAATATTGTTTTTTATTTTTTTTATTTCTCTTATTAATTTTTCATAATAGATTTTTTGATAAGGTTTTTTAAAATGCTATTTTTTTTAAATAAATAATATTTATTAATCTATTTAAATATTTTAATAAATATTATCTTATTTAAATTAAAATGATTAATAATCTAATTTGTTCACATAAGATTATATTTTAAAAAATAATTTTATTATCGAGGACCTATCAACTTATCGTTGCAAGCCCAAAAACTTGCAACTGTTAGTTTACCTCCAAACAAGATTTCTTCATGACTCTTTGACAAAATATATCTGATCCATAAAGTGTGAGAAGCATTGACTTTCTCCAATGGAGGAGAATGTAGAGTGCATGCCATGGCCAGAATGTTTATGCTCATCAATACCGCATGTGACCGCTCTATGTAGATCTTTGGGGATTGTTGCATTCACCACTTCCATCAGAAATAAGAACACCCAAAAAATCTAAGCAAATCTTTAGGGATCACTGCATGCACCACTTCCATCACAAATAAGAACACCCAAAAAATCTAATTCTCCTTACATATCTTTTTTCTTCAATCTCTAAATTCTTTGTGTGTGATTCCATCTCCACCCTTTTAGCCTTAGAGATATTTGAAAAGAAACCCTAAATACTAATTTCCTAAGTTAAGTCACACTTTGATGTGAAATTTAAGTATGTTTGAAAGATCGTAAAAAAAGTATATTTATTTATTTATTTAGTATGGATTTGTGTAGTAAAGTTTAGGAAATGATATTATTTGTGCATTCAAAATTAAAATTAAAAAAGTAATTTAACTCTTTTATTAAGAAAATCATAATATTAAATTTATATTCTTAATTTTATATATAAATGAAAATAAATAAAATTGTAATCTAATACTTGGTAATTTTATATAAATAAATTTAATAATAAATAATAGTAATGCTAGTTGATAAGTTTTGCTAGTAAATAATTAAATAGTTTTTTTTAACAAGTTTATTTTTCAAATAAAGAAAATATCTATAAATTATAGAATAAAAAAGTAAACTCAATATAATTACTATTAAACATATCAACATTGATTTAGAGACAAAATTGTTGAGATTAGATTGAAAAAGATCATTGTTGAGAGAGATTGTTGAAGAAGACAATGTGTTTCAATCATTGTTTTGTCACTAATGTCAAACCTACTTTTTGCTGGTAAGACAATTGCTTATAAGATTCAAGTACTATCACTTAGTTGATTGATGAAGAGGATTTAATTAAAAGATGTAATAATAACACTTAGAGGAAAGGTTGAGTTATGATTATGTAATGAAGTACAAGAATCAGTTAAGATAGTGATAACATGATGCATTGATAATCTACTTAAGGTTACAAATATTGGCTACACTAAGAAAGGTTAGAAGAAAAAGTTAAACAAAGTTTGTCTGCTAAGCTTGATCAAGTGGATAGTAGGTGTCGAGCAAAGTCAGTGCAAGCTAAGCAGAAAGTTAGTTGGAGCCAAGTAAAAGCCTATTCTAGTGGATGTTGGGCAAGATAGTTGATGTCGAGTAAAGTTTAGTTGATGCTGATCACTAGTAAAATTTAGTTGATGCTGAGTGATTTTGTAGAGGATGTCGAGTAACATAGTATGTGTCGAGCATCAGAAGGTTGATAGTGCTTAGCTGCTGCATTATTTAAAAGATCATGGATTTAATGAATTTGAGCCGACAAGTTTGTTTTCTTGGATTGTGTGAACCAGGTGGAAGATAAGGATGATGAGTTTGTGGTATAGAATCCAACATAAACCATTTTAACTTTTGAGGCAAATTCAAAGTAGATTCTAGGAGAAGTTTTTAGAAGAGATATGGAATATGAGGTAGATACATTGTATCATGTTGATTCCATCCAAACCCTAAATTAGATGATGGAGAATAAGTGACAAAAGATCTTAAATTCCTATTTATAGGAATGGCTAGTCATGAAGCAAGGTTGTCATGTGTGAGAACCTAAGGAAGAGAAAGAGTTAAGGGTTTGCTTCATCAAGTGACCTAAGAGAAGAGTCTGCAATGGCATGTTAAGCAAGAAGGCTTACGAAGATGAATAATGCTTGGAAGGTGAACAAGATATCAGAGCTGCAAAGTATGAAGGCCAAGTAGAATTAAGGACTGAATAGAGATTTGTAATTTGCAAATGAAGTTGTAATTTATATCGGATGAAAGCCTTACTATTACTCTCTAACAATTGTATCAGTCTAGGGTAAATCCTTTGGATTAAGGTTGACCTAATAGTCATTTGTAAATCCTTTAACTAGGTGACATTCCAAGTGAATGATCTAAATTCCTCTAACAAGACTCACTCCTAATAGGGTGGTTGAAATCTTTTAACAAGGTCACATTTAATAGTGTGTATTGTAACCTTTAACAGGGTTGGCCTTTCACAGGACATCGCTTCAGAAGAGTGAAAAGAGTAGCATGTTACTGGTGGATTTTTCCAAATTGGGTTTCCATGCAAATCATTGTGTCATATGTGTTGATGATGCTGTAATGTTTCATGCTTTACATTTCTACAAGTTGATTTGATAGTAACCTATAGGTTTTAAGTAATTGCATAATCTTACGGATGCATGCATGAGTATAAATATTTTATGGGTTCACTAATTTGTGAAAAGTTTTATTTATACATCTGGACCTTGAATAACTAATTCACCCCCTCCTCTCAATTTTTCTAAAGCATTCCAACAATTGGTATCAGAGTCATATTCTTAAGAGGAATAGTTTCAAGGTACTAGAAGCACAAAGATCAAGATGTCAAAAAGAGATGTACCCAAGCTTAATAGAGATAACTTTCCTACATGAAAAAATTTAATGAAGCTACACCTTGGAAGACTTGGAGCTCATGCACAATCTACCATCACTACTAAACATGTTGATCTAGCTAGAGCCCTAACTATTGAAGATATGAAGAAGAAGAAAGAACACAATCAAGCAATGTTGGAGATTGCCTCTATCCTAAGCTATGCCAAATTTGATGATATCAAAGGTCTTGATAGTACAACAAAAATGTAGGATGCCCTAACCACTATCTATGGAGGAGACACTAATGTTTAAAGAGCCAAAGCTAAAAGTGTCAGAGGTAAGTTTGATGATATGAGAATGGAAGAAGGTGAGAATAATGCTCAATATGTTGCTAGGATAAAAGAAGTTTTTAATGCAATAAGAGGAGCTACTAGTCATATTGAAGATAATATTGTGCTAAGAAAAGTTTTAAGAACATTACTGCCTATCTATGCTATTAGAGATTCTGCAATTCAAGAATTGAGATGTATACTAGGAAATAATCTAACCCTTGAAGTTATGGTAGGTAGACTCACTAATTTTGGGATATCTAACTTTGATAATTACAAACTTGAGAGTATTGAATCTGCTTTCAAAGCTAAGTTGGTATTGAAAGATTCTAATGAAAAGAAGAAGAAGAAGAAGAGAAAGATAAAATATGTGTCTAGTGACAGTGATACAGATGAGGAAGATGCTAAACAACTAGAAGCACTACTAGCAAGAAGATTCCACAGAAGAAAAGGAAAGTTCAAAGGTAAGTTACCTATCATTTGTTTCAATTGCAATGAGGTTGGTCATATTGTTGTAAGATGTATACAGAAGAAAAACTATAGAGGTGTTGAAAAGTGCAAAAATAAAAGAGAAGATGAAAACAAAGAATACAAAGATAAAGGCAAGAAGTCATGCTACATTGTTGAAGAGGAAACAAAGGATGAATCTGATGAACATCATGATGAAGTGGTGTATGTTGCAATGAAGGACAAATCCAATGAACATGAGGCAACTACACTTGTGACTTGTGTGAAAAAAAATGATAAATGGATCATTGATAGTGGGTGCTCACATCATATGACTAGAGACAAAAGTAAGTTCATTACCTTAATTTTTTATGAAGGAAATAGTGTAAGATTTGGTAATGATACACCATGTTTGATAAAAGGAAAAGGATCTATGAAACTCATAGATAAGATTCTATGTGACAATGCTTACTATGTTGAAGGACTAAACTATAATCTTTTAAGTGTGTCACAATTGAACAATTTAGGATGTAAGGTTGAGTTTGAAAATAATATTGCTAAGATATATGATACTAATGGAAAATTGATTGGAAAGGGTGATCAAACTAGGATTAATCTATTCTATCTTGACATAGAGGATGTTACTTGTCAGATTTGATGATGTGTGGCTATGGCACAAGAGGTTATGTCATGTTAATTTTGATAACTTGGTTAGTATCAATAACATGAAGAAAGTTAGAGGTTTGCCTAAGTTGAAGAAGCCTGACAATACAATGTGTAAAAAATGTTAGTTAGGCAAAATGACAAAGTCAAGTTTTAAGAATAAAACTTGTACCTCTAAATAAATACTATAGATTTTTTATACTGACATATGTGGACCAATTGATGTGCAACTACAAAGGAGATAAGTATATATGTTATTTGTTGATGATTATTCTAGAATGATGACAATCATGTTTTTGTAACAGAAATTTGATGTTTTTCAAATATTTAAGTGGTACTTAACAAGAGCTGAAAAGGAAATAGGTAAGAGTCTGAAGTGCTTGAGATCTAAGAAAGAAGGAGAATTCACATCAAATGAGTTTGAGATGTTCTGTAATGATAGAGGAATCAAAAGAAAAACATTTGCCCCTAGAACCCCTCCACAAAATGGAATTGCTAAAAGGAGAAATAGGTCTACAATGGACTATGTTAGAACACTCATGATGGAGAAGAATGTTGCTTTGAAATACTAGAGAGAAGCTGCAAGTATAGCTATCCATACCTTGATTCATGTGCAAGTCAAGAAAGGTACTCATTCAACACCTTTTGAACTATGGTATGGACACTCACCCAATGTAAAATATTTTGAGGTATTTGGAAGCAAATGTTACATTATTAAATATTTCAGGAATGGTAAGCTTGATGCAAAAATTGAAGAAGGTATATTCTTTGGTTATTCCACAAGAAGTAAAGCTTATAAGTGTTTGAATACTAACACTAACAAAGTTGTGAAAAGTGAAAATGTGAACTTTGATGAATATACAGAAGTATATGAGGTTGAACTTATGAAAGAACTAGAAGAATACAAGTGTATACTTTTATGAAGGTATGCCTATTGAAGAAGATGCTAAAAATCAAGCTACAAATCAACAACAAGTTTCAATAACTACCAAGTCGCATCCTATGAATGTTGAGTTGCATTCAGGAATTGAGCCACATTTAGATGTTGAGTTATAGAATGAAACTAGAGCACATTCTGATTCTAAAGTTGGTGTACATGTAAGAGATGCTGAGATACCTAACAGAGATGCACATAGTGATTTTGAAGCTGAAAGACAAAATGAAGAAATAAGAGCTAAGCCAAGATTGTCCAAATATCTCAAAAGACACCATCCTACTACTCAAATCATTGGAGATAAAGATGTTAGACCAATGGAAAGAAATAGATTGAGAAGTGATACATTTTTTTTGAGCATGAAGGAACCGAAATCAATAAGAGATGCATTAGAAGATGTGGACTAGAGTAAAGCCATGGAAGAAAAGATTGAATGAATTAAGAAGAAAAAACATGGAATCTAGTTCCTAGACTAGAAGACAAGAATGTGATTGGCACCAAGTGGGTTTTTAGAAACAAGCTAGATGAAAATGGTGAAATCACAAGGAAAAAAGCAAGATTAGTTTGCAAGGGATATGCACAAGAAGAAGGAATTGACTATGGAGAGACATTTTCCCCTGTTGTAAGATTGGAAGGAGTAAGAACTATGCTTGATTATTCTGCATACAAAGGTTTCAAATTTTATCAGATGGATGTTAAATATGCATTTTTGAATGACATATTATAGGAAGAAGTTCACATAGAATAGCTAGAAGGATTTGTTGATGTTAATAAATAGAACATGGTCTGTAGACTACACAAAGCTCTTTATGGTTTAAAGCAAGCACCAAGAGCATGGTATGAAAGACTTCATAATTATCTTATGAAGACTAGATTTGAAAGGATTGATGATAGCAAAAATCTATACATGAAGATAAACAAAGGAAAATGTATTTTATTATCTAAAATATTTGTTGATGATATCATATTTGGAAGTCAAGATGCTTTATGTAAGGATTTTTCAAATCATATGAAGCAAGAATTTGAAATGTCTATGTTTGGAGAGATCAAATTCTTTGTGGGTTTGCAAGTATATCAGATGAAATATGTTATATACATCACTCAGTCAAAGTATGTCAGGGAAATATTGAAAACTTTTGGATTGAAGGATTCCAAACCAGTAAGTACACCTATGGTGACATGACACAAGTTGTCAAAGAATGATGATTCTACTGAGGTGAATCAAACATTATACAGGTCTATGATTGGCAAATTGTAGTATGTAGTACATAGCAAACCTGATATTGCATTATCTATTGGGATAGTTGCAAGATTCTCTACTAATCCTAGAGAAAATCACTTAATGGTTGTGAAGAGAATAATGAAATATCTGAAAGGAATAGAAGAGTTTGGTCTGTACTATAAGAAGAATAAGAAATTTTAATTAAGAGCCTATATTGATGCTGATTGGGCTGAAAATATTGATGATAGAAAGAGCACTAGTGGAGGAGCATTTTTCTTAGGTAAGAGGCTCGTTACATGGACTAACAAGAAACAAAATTGCACTTCACAATCTACTGTTGAAGTTGAATATGTTGTTGGGTAAAAGCACAAACCTATGTCACCCTTTTGTGATAGAAAAGGCTTAAAAAAGTATAATTGTTCACCTCCAATGACATAAAATTGTTATTATTACTTTGAATTTGAAAATGAAGTAAACTAATGAAATGTGTAGAAATGGATGAAGTTTAGGATTATTATTTTAAATAATTATTTGGAATAAGGATTGATATATTTTTCTAATTTTTATAGACAATTTTTAGCTACTAAAAAATGCTAAAAATTAGGGGTCTAGTTCCCACCACAAAACTATATGGAAATAAACTTATTTCCCTTTGATCTCAAACTATGTTATAGATAACATATATAGTTAGAACAATTAAAAATAAAAATCAGCTTTAGATCTATATTTTTTCTTTTATATTGATTTAAATTTCAATTTACCTGAAATCAATAGTTTTCATCTCTCACCAACTTTTTAAAAACAAATCTATTCTTACCAGGAGAAAAATTATACATTCTACAAGAGGACTCTCTCCTCTAGAATGCCATATAACTTTTAAATTTTTTTTATATGATTTAATATTTCTTTATCAAAATTCACAAATTTTTGAGTGTTAAAATACGTGCTTGTAGAATTTTTTATTTATGATATACTATATCTGGTTAGAACACTATAAACTATATGAGAATATTCTTGACTATGAGCTCTATAAAATGGTGTTTATATGTTATTAAGAAAATATCATAAAAAATAGTAAGAGCTATTGAAACGCCACTTTTCTAAAATAATTTTATTTCTTTAGTAATTGGATACAAACTAGTATAAAGCATGCATTTAATAGATATTTTCAATTGGAAAAGTGTGAGCCTATATATAACTTAACTATAATGAATTAATCTTAGATCATATGTTTGAATAAAATTGATTTTTAGATAGAAATACTAAAATTCAGTTGTTCTGATAAGTCGGCCTGAAAGGTGACACAACTTTGTACTTTTACCTTGGCACTGCTGCTGTAAATTGTACAAACATTGTGTGCATCAAACAATTACTCAAATGAATTAAAGAAGAGATCACAAAACCAGTGACACTTTATTGTGATAATACAAGTATCAATATATCAAAGAATCCAGTGATAAACACAAAGACTAAGCACATTGCAATCAAGTATCATTACTTGAGGGAATTAGTTCAAGATAAGAGGTGAAGATGGAATATTCAACACAAAAGAGAAAATTGTTGATATCTTCACAAAAGCATTACCTAAGGATTCTCATGAGTACCTAAGAGGTAAACTATGGGTGTTACCCCTATCAAAGGCTATCTAAGTAACAAGAGAACTACCTTGCATCAAACAAGTTGATTGCCATATGTTGCAAATTGATGCAATGGATCTTACTTTAGGAGTTGCCTAAAGTAATCAAAGTGCTGGAACTACAAAATAGTCACAAGAAAGGTGACATAAGGAGAAACTAATGAAACTTTAAAAGTTTATATCTACATGTTTAAGATGACAATTTTTTGGCACATGTCTTTCGCATTTTTGTCAAAGAGCTGGAGAGAGTGTTACTGGTCTTAGAGGGAGATAATTGTTGATATTGTTGATCAGAGGAGAATACATGTATAATCAAGGAGATAGAGAATAAAATAAGAAAGAGGGAGAAATCCTAATCTACCTAGTAAGAGGGAGATATAAGAAAGATTTTTTTGTAATCTAATCAGAAGATGGAAGTTGCTAATAGAGGGAGAGATTTCAATACAAGGCTTAATTATTATTTTTTGGTATTGTCTTACTATTTTAACCTAGTCAGTTTGGTTGAACAAGATGTACATCATTTGATTGATTTGGTTAATCAGTTTGGTTTGCCCTCAATGCCAAAGAGGGATATTTTGAGATCAAATTGAAAAAAAATCATTGTTGAGAGAGATTGTTGAAGAAGACTGTGTGTTTTAGTTATTGTTTTGTCATTGATGTCAAACCTACTTTTTGTTGGTAAGACAATTACTTATAAAATTCAAGTACTATCACTTAGTTGATTAATGAAGAGGATTTGATCAAAAGATGTAACAATAGCACCTAGAGGAAAGGTTGAGTTATGATTATATAATGGAGTACAAGAATCAATTAAGATAGTGATAGCATGATGCATTGATAATCTACTTAAGGTTACAAATTTTGGCTACACTAAGAAAGGTTAGAAGAACAAGTTAAACAAAGTTTGTCTGATAAGTTTGATTGAGTGGATAGTAGGTGATGAGAAAAGTTAGTGCAAGCTGAGCAAAAAGTTAGTTGGAGCTGACTAAAAGAAAATTCTAGTGAATCAAAGCCTTACTATTACTCTCTAACAATTGTATCAGTCTAGGGTAAATCCTTTGGATTAAGGTTGACCTATTAGTCATTTGTAAATCCTTTAACCAGGTGACATTCCAAGTGAATGGTCTAAAGTCCTCTAACAAGGCTCACTCTTAACAGGGTGATTGAAATCCTTTAACAAGGTCACATTTAACAATGTGTATTATAACCATGAATAGGGTTGGCCTTTCATAGGGCATCATTTCAGAAGAGTGAAAAGAGTAGCATGTTATGGTGGTTCTTCTCAAGTTGGGTTTCCACATAAATCATTGTGTCATATGTGTTGATGATTCTGTTATGTTTGATGCTTTACATTTCTATAAGTTGATTTGATGCTAACCTTCAAGTTTTAAGTGATTTCATAATCTTATGGATGCATGCATGAGTATAAATATTTTACGGGTTCACTAACCTACTAAAAGTTTTATTTATACATCTGGACCTTGACTAACTAATTCATCCCCCCTCTCAATTATTCTAAAGTATTTCAAAAAAAAATCTTATATTACTAATAAATATATTAATTGATTATTATTTATGACATATTTATAATCATTTATATTTATACATAGTACTATATCTATATTAGAATCATAATTTAATATGTAATTATACATTCATAACAATATTTTTAATCCATTTTTTTAATAATAATGAGATAAATTTGTCTCTTTTAACATGACAATGGGTACTTAAAAGTAGTATTCAAACATCATTTTAATGAGTTCCTTTAGTTACTTCAATGTCCTAAAGATAACATTCAAAGAGGGTAGGAGCAAGTGTGGAAAATGATTTGATTGTATAGCAACATATGCATCATTTATCTTAAAATTATCTAATGTTATATAAAAAAATTATTATTATCCATTTAGTCATCTTCATCTAGGTGACTAATAATTTGGCCATTTATTTGCTCATTTATCTAGTCATTTTAATTTATCTAACCTTGTGATTTTACCCAATCACCAAATTAGTCATTTATATAGTCATTTATACTTATGGAATACAAAATAATAGTAGAATTTGATCACTTTTAGTTACATGACTAAAAAATTTAGTGGTGTGACTAAAATTTTTAGTCACGTAATCATTTATTTTCTTTAATTCTACTAGTGATTGTTCAGAGGCCTAATATGCCTAATTAGGCTTGATTAATAAAGAAACTACCCAAAAAAAATTCATCAAATAAATGATTGTATTGACTAGGGCACTATAAAAAAAAAAAATTCTTGAGTTGAACATGATTAGAATGAACCATGCATGGGACACATTACAAGTTGGGCCTAATTAGAATGCAATAATATAAGGTATTATCAAGATATAGGAGAGAGAATATTGTGGTTGAACCAAAAGACAAATCATCTTCTGAAGAAATGATGGAAACTTCCTGTGAAGGCTCTGAGGTATGTTGATTGATTTTACTCAACTTTCTCTTCGATTTTTATCTTCTAGGAAAAATTAGTGATGGTTTTTTGTGTGTATATCAAGAATAGGTGGAAGAAGGGTTTGAAATTAAGCCAAGGGTGCATCACCATGAAGAAAAGGAAACCTATAGAAATATTCCTCTTGAATGGCTCGAGAAATTATTGGAGCTCTTATTGAAATGAAAGAAAAATTGATGCTCGATATTGATAGCAATTTAGTGTGGATTTTGAAAAATTGAAACATGTTGATAAGCACTCTACTGAATATATGTATATAATTATGGAGGTGCCATGACTTATTGCTCTATGTCACACACAATTTTAAACAAGAGAGATAAAATTTTCCATGACATTCTAGTAGTTGGAGGTGCCATCTTCATCACAAGTTTTCCATGAAAATCTAGCAGTTATAGGTACCATATTCATCACAAGTTTTCCATGGCAGTTAAGTAGTTTAAGGTGTTATCTCCATTACAAATTTTCCATGATAGTCTCATAAAAAAATTAGGTGCTATCTTCATCACCAATTTTCCATGACAAACTAGTAGTTGGAGGTACAATCTTCATCACAAGTTTTCAATGACAGCCTAATAGTTGGAGGTGTCATCTTCATCACAAGTTTTCCATGATAGTCCAGTAGTTTTAGGTGCCATCTTCATCACAAAATTTCCATGATAGCCTAGTAGTTGTTGTTTCCATCTTCATCACAAGTTTTCCATGAAAGACTAGTAGTTGGAGGTGCCATCTTCATCATAAGTTCTCCATGATAGACTAGTAGTTGGAGGTTGCATCTTCATTACATGTTTTCAATGATAGTCTAGTACTTTTAGGTGCCATCTTCATCAAAAGAATTCTATGATAGTTTGTTGTTTATCAAAATGGAAACCCTTGTAGGGAAGACCTAATTGCAATGCAACAATACAATTTAAGGTCAAGATATAGGAGAAATATTGTTGTGGTTGAACCAAAAGATAAATCATCTTTTGGAGAAATGAAAGAGACTTCTTGTGAAGAATTTGAGGTAAATCTATTCAATATGTGACCACCACTAAATTTTAAGGGTGTGGAAACACAACCATCTTCATCACAAGTTTTCCATGATAGTTTGGTGTTCATACAAATGGTGACCCTTACAAGGAAGGCCTAATTATAATAAAACAATATAATGTAAGGTCAAGATATATGAGAGAGATACTTGTGGTTGAACTAGAAGATACATTATCTTCTAAATAAATGATAGAGACTTCCTCTGAAGGCTCTGAGGTATGTCAGTTCAATGCATCACAAGTTTTCCATGATAGTCTGTTAGATGGAGGTGCCATATTCATCACAAGTTTTCCATGATAGTCTAATTATTGGAGGTGCACTAAAGACCTTCTACAACAACATGAGCTACTAGTAGATGGTGAATATTCATCATAATAACCTGATATAGGCTCACATACATATCATGTGTAGAGTACAATGAAGGTGAATGTTAACTAGGTCTTCTCAATCTCAACAATATTAAGAATCATCAAAGCCTATAAATATGCCACCACAACCAAATTTGGATGGCATGGAAATGCATCCATCATTTTCTTATGCACTACACTTAAATTAATATGTTGTAATCATTTTTTCACTTGTATACATGATCTTATTTCCATTCTAACAAATGTCTATCTAAGTATTTGGGTTTAAGTATGTAGTTATGACTTTGCATGTTAATTAGATGTTAGATTTCTCATGAAGCTTCTATACAACCATTGAATCCCAATTCAAAAAATTCTTCAAAATAAAAAGAATAGATTGACCTATAGATGGATAGAGGTATCAATATAGGATACAAATAACATTTTTTCAAGATGGATTTCATATGGTTTTTGGATAAGAGGAATTATTTATATGTTGTCATCCTTACTATAAGGGCTATAGAGCTTATCACCAAACATTAGATTCATGTTTTCATGTAGGTACTATAAAAGGACAAGGAGGTCTAGTTGGGACAAAGCTTCAGAATTGGTTACATCAATTCGGGTGGGATATCTAAGATTATTGTAGATTCAATGGGTGTATCTCCTCCATTTATAAAGATAAGTGCTTCCAAATATTTTTTGGCTATAATGTATCAAAAGGGGTCATGAGGGGTGTGTGTTGAAAGGGACATTAGGACCCCTTAAGATCCCTTAGGAGCCCATAATATCCATTAAAATTTTGTTTCTAAGAACACGTGCAGTAAAGACCTTCTATCACCACTTGAGCTACTAGTAGATGGTGAGTATTCATTATCACCGTCATCTAGTATAGGTTCACATGCATATATTACTTCTTTCCTTTTTTGTTTTCCCCTTTCTAGCTCTTGGGCTTCTTACTTATCACTTCTATAATGGCTCTAAGATGCTCTTCCCACTCTTTTCTATGAACTAGGTGGGATTTGTCTCTTAATCCCCAGTAATTAATTAATAGTTTCATTCTTAATAGAATTCATAACCAAATTATCCATAGCTATTTTTCTTCTTGATCGCTACAATATTTTCTCCTCAACTGAATATTTTGTAATTAGTTGATATACAATCTCAATTTTCTCTTGACTAATCATGTAGGCATGTAATTGAGCTCGTAGATCCACAAAAGGGTTGAAATCTAGATTTGGTAGATGAATGGTACCCCTTAAGGAACACTTGATGGTTGTAATGTGTCCCAAGGGGTTAGAGGTCATTAGGGGTGAACTAATGTTCCTTTAGAGAAGTTCTAGGACCCCTTTTGACACATTATAGCCATCATGTGTACCCATAGTGGATCTAATATTATTCTTCTACCAGATCAAAATTTCAAGAAAATTGTGATTGTATATCAACTGATTACAAAATATTTAGTTGAGGAGAAAATGTTGCAATGTTAATGAATAAAATTGGCTATGGAGAATCTAGTTATGAATTCTATTAATAATTTAACTATTAACCAATTTCTAAAGATTAAAGAGAAAAATCCCACCTAGTTAATGGAAAAGAGTGGGAAGACCTTCTTGGACCCATGAAAAAAGTTATAGATAAGGACCTAAAGTGATAGAAATGAGAAAAAATAAAAGGAAACAAGTAACATATGCACGTGATCCTATGTCAGATGATAATGATGATGGATAATCACCATCTAATAGTAGCTAGTAGTGACAAAAGATCTTCAGTGCACATGGGTCAAAGCACAAACCTGTGTCACCCTTTTGTGAAGGAAAATGCTAACAAAAGTATATTTGTTCACCTTCAATGATATAAAACTAGCATTATTATTTAGAATTTGAAAATGAAGTAAACTAATGAAATGTGTAGAAATTGATCAAATTTAGGATTATAATTTTTATCAATTATTTGGATTAAGAACTGATATATTTTCATAATTTTTATAGATAATCTTTTAGTTGCTGAAAAATGCTTAAAATTAGGGGTTTAGTTCCCACCACAAAACTATACGAAAATAAACTTATTTCCCTTTGACCTTGGACTATGTTTTAGATAGCATATATATCTGGAACATTCAAAAATAAAAATTGTCTTTAGACTTATAGTTTCACTTTTATAATCATTCAAAGTTCAACTCACCTAAAATCGATAGTTTTTGTCTCCCACCACATTTTCCAAAAAAATCTATTCTAATCTAGAACATTCAAAAATAAAAAATTTCTTTAGACTTATATTTTCACTTTTATAATCATTCAAAGTTCAACTCACCTAAAATTAATAGTTTTGTCTCCCATCACATTTTTCCAAAAAAATCTATTCTAAGCAGAATAAAAATTATACATTCTAGAAAAGGACTCTCTCCTCTAGAACGTCATATAAGTTTTAAATTTTTGCAATATGATTTACTATTTTTCTCTCTCTCTATAATGTCCCCAACAGGTTATAACTTCTTCAAACACCAAAAATCTTTATACTTTAGTTGTTTGACATTTCGTCAAACACTTTGCAAGCAAGCTCTGATACCACTGTAATAACCCTCCTCAAATCTGCTCTCAAAGATGATGATTGAAGGCTCAAAGAATTTTGTCAAAGAATTCACGTGCAAGAGACATATGACTGATATAGTATTTCAGCTTGCTTTAAATGACTTTTTTCCAATTTGCATCAATGAGAATCTAGTGATAGAAGATTACAATGAACTACACAATGACCTAACATGAGTGTGCTCCTAATTTTGACAATATTCAGTGCATATATTATGATCTAAGCATGAGAAAAGAACACCTATAGCCAGCTGGCATTTTTGCAAATAGTTGGTATGCAAACTATCTAGCTGATAAATAATGAGATTGAATTTCTTAAATGACACTAGCAACTATTATCTTTTTTATTGCAATCAAATTTCTAATACAATGCTCATGAAATATGGCCAAGACTTTGGCATTTACATGGATTACCAAAATGACAATGCTGGTATAATGCACACTTACAGCTGAAACTTATAATACCCTAAAAAAAAAATACTAACAAGGGAACCTGGTTGTAGATGGCTGTAATAATTTTCCTTCAATGCTGCCCCTTCTGCTTTACTTTTTTGAACTGCTTTTTCGGCTTTTTTTTTGGTTCCGCTTTTTTCGCTTGCCTTTTCGATTCCATTTTTCTGCCTGCTTTTTCAGTTCTACTTTTTTCGCTTGCTTTTTCAATTCCGCTTTTTTTGCCTGCTTTTTCGGTTCTGCTTTTTCGGACTGCTTTTTCGTTTTTGCTTTTTCGGATTGCTACCCTGTTGAATCTCAAGACCATATCTTTCAATGGTGTCAAGATTTTCAACTTGAAGGGATTTCATCCTTCAAACTATTGAGACATAACCTCCAGAAAATTCTCCAATTTCTTTGATATTTCCAATCATGCATAAAAGAAGCTCTTCCATTTCTTTTATAGTTTTCTCACAAGAGCTCCACCCTTTGTTTTCTCAATGTGGGATAAAACATAACTCCCTTTATGTAACTTATGTCTCCAATGTGTTATAAAATAAAGGGGATTTTTAATTTAAATATTTCCCACAAACTATAGTCTATGCATTAATAAAGTTAAATATTTAGATTTAACTTTATAAAATAGCTTTATCAATGCATAACAAATCTTGTCAATGATAAACAAGTCTTCTTGTCAATTTTAAATAATTACCATCGACATACCGTTGCCACTGGATGTCCACCCATGCGCAAGATGACTTACTATAGATAGTAAGTATGCTCAAAGTTACCTCAAAACCCCTCAGAAAGACCTACAACTGAAACTATCTAGGCCAAATGGCCTCTAAGCCCCTTTAATGTCCTGGTTAGCCTACGGGACCGTGGGGAAATAGGCTAATGACAACATCATGCTATGAATGCTAAAAAGGGGACATTACAGTCCGCCCTTCCCAAAATTGCTTGTCCCCAAGCAATGGCCAAACAACAACCCAATCAATCCACCTAGATCCCAAATGTAGTCATGAACTATACTACTGTCAGTCAACATAGGCTCCTGCAACAACCTCTGAAAATTAACCAAGAGGAATCCATAATCAAATTGGCAAATACAACTCACCCAAACTCCAAAGTCAGGAACCCATGAGAAACAAGCTCTCGAAATATCAGAACCCAAGTAGAGTACATAACCCAAACTGCCAACACAGTAAATACCAGCAACGCATCCGACTGGTCTATATGGAATGTACAATCCAACTCTGCAACAATGGTGACCACTCCCACATGAAACTGCACCAAATACAAAGAATCCACACACTGTACATCTACTGCAGTTAACACAACTCTGTAGATTACGGGCCACTGTCTCATAACCATAACTCCCATGCACCGCTGATGGTGAAAAGACATCACAAGATAAACAGCAAGAAATGGAACCCAAACCAAATCTACCTGCCACCAACTCCTCAACACAAGGATCAAATGCTAACCAATGAACATATCCTTTAGTATAATGCCGGTAAAAAGAACCAATCTCAGTCAAAGACTCATCCTGCAGATGTGATATGACCAACTGTGACTGATCATTAGCTAAGTCAGAGGATGATATAGCCAAGAGTTCAGAATCAACAAC
This sequence comes from Cupressus sempervirens, assembly GCA_028749045.1. Lineage (NCBI taxonomy): Eukaryota > Viridiplantae > Streptophyta > Pinopsida > Cupressales > Cupressaceae > Cupressus > Cupressus sempervirens. The sequence goes on along the minus strand of CM053787.1, from coordinate 95,257,062 downwards.
AACATCACTAGTCTCTGTGCCCTCCAAGTCAAACATATCACAATGCTCAGCTGCAGCGCCCAACTCAATGGAACCTACCTCTAGTGGAAATGGACCAAATATTCCAATAGTAGTGTTGTGGATAGATATATCCTCATCTCCACTACCTCTATCAACCTCAACCATGGACATCCACAGATCACCAGACACCATGGTTTGTGATTGTACAGAATCTGGTAAATACTGAAGTCGCTCTAACTCCATGGTCACCTTAGCCAAATGAAACTGTGACTCCTCGAAAGCCAACTATGTACTCTCAAGAATCTCAGAAGTCACCTCAAGCTATTGAGTAAGCTCACTCACCTCATCTTCCTTGGCCAATAATGCATCGTATGTTGTACTCCCCCACTCCATAAGATAATCTCTGTCGGCTACCAACTGCATATAATTTTTTCTCAGAATTCGGATAGCCTCCCATAAAGAGTGGATCTCTATCAAGGAAAGATAATTGCCTCCCTGCTCATCACTGGTAGGAGAACCCCATCCATAAACTGCTAACAACTGACAAGCAGCATTGAAATGCTCGCAAGCGATAGAAATGTCTCGCTCGCCAACTCTCAGCTGACTAGACACATGATTGTGCTGACTGGTCAAACTCCTATACTCTATCCCTGGTACACTGTCCAAAGGAGTAACCTCATAATAGCTATCATCTGTAATACTCAGATCCTAGGAATCTTTTGTAAAATCTATCATATCTGATAGATCATCAACCCATTCCAACAAGAATGGTCAACTAGATATATGAACAATGCCCAACAAAGGTGTGTAAAAACTAATTCCAGCATCAAACAAGTTGCTGGCATGGATGAGAACTACACCTTGCAAACTACTAATCAAGTCCATGATGATGCAATAGATACTACTACCAAGGAATGATAGATATCTCTAATCAAAATGATCCCAAGTACTAAGATAAGGATCCCAACATCTAATCCATGAACGAAAACCAGCTGGCAATTCAAGTAAACTTCTCACCTGATTAATGTGAACAATACCAACTAACTTCATGCACCTATCTACAATCTTTGAATCCGGAGTGTGAATGCTAGACATACTCATATCATCATCATGTGACTCAACTATAAAAGAAAACTGAGTCCCTACTATACACGCTAACTTCCAAACTGAACTCACCTCAAGACAAAGCTTGTCCACGTGTCTCTCAAAATCCTAGAGAGCCAACCGAGTACACACCAAGGAATTTTGGGTATCCTCCAGCTCATGAAAAAGTCGGTCAACCTCCTTCTCCTCCTTCTTCACTGCATCTTCCTTGATCTATTGTAAGTCATCACAAGAAGAACCTGTTGTGACTCCTTTCTGTCTCTCCTACAGTTGAATCATCCAAATGTGATTCTTAATCAATCCATGTATCCTATCATGATGAGATAAAGCCGTGACAATATCATTGTCCCTTGTCTTCATCTGGCTTGCCAAACCAAGTGAAGAGCTACTAGCCTCTATCTCATGTGAAGAAGCATCCAACTGTGCTTGATACTCATTTTCTGCAAAGTCCTGAATGCTCACTTTTTGATCAATAGTACTATCCTCAAACATGACAGTATCCTCAATTGATGTAACTTCATCCAGCCCAACTGTACTAGAATCACTATCTGTGTCAATCATGCAATCTGGTGTGCCTATGATATCACCTTTTGATGCAACTGGCTCAACCTACACAACATCTGAAACCTCTTCTGCCTGTGAAGATGATGCAGATAAACCATTAATTGAAGATGTGTTGAAGTCTCCCTGTATCGAATCTGCATGTCTGTTAAACTCCTCATACAAGTTTTCGATTGTCATAGGGAAAGTATGATCCTTAGGCCTATCAAAGCTTTTAATCAATCTCTCCATAAACTCCACATATGAGGTAATGTGTGCATGACCCATAGTGACCATACCATGATGCCACCACTTGTGTGCTAACCCATCCAGGTGAATTGTTGCATACTTAATAGCTTCTTCCTCAGGCATAAAGTTCAATTGTAAGTATGTTTCAAGCTTTTGAACCCAACCTCTTGTTGTAGACTTCCCCGAGCCATCATAATATGGTAACTAAAGTTTCCCTACTTTCTTTCGTAGCTCATAGCTCTAGTTCCTGTCATGTCCACATGGCATATGCTTCATCCGCACATCTATATACTCCCTAAAGGTGATTGCAGCAATAAAATTTGGACCTCCGACTTCCCAATCTCTCCTCAGCTGGTCATGTATATCAGTGATTTGGGGCTCTAGTACGGGCTACTCTGGGGCTCTAGGAGGAAATGTGGGAATCATGGGCCTTGAACTCACTGTCCTAGTTTGCTGGGGTGCATGACCAAAATTGTTCCCAACTTGTTCACCTCCACTATGTGTCCCATCTTGATTATTACCATTCTGATTATTTCCTCCACCCACATTAGCATTCAACCTCATTTGACAAGTCATCATCTGCATCATAAGCTCCAATCTCTGACTCTGTTCCTGTGCTTTCTACTCTGCTAATCGTTGTCCCTGTGCCAAGGTGTCTAATATCTGTAAGAATCTTTCCTTTCCCTGATCTGGACTGATACACATGTTGTCAAACATTTTTTCTCTCTATCTAGCTATTCCAAATAAAACCTCCACAGGATGGTAGGACTTATAGCTCTGATACCACTGTAATGTCCCCAACAGGTTATAACTTCTTCAAACACCAAAAATCTTTATACTTCATTTGTTTGACATTTCATCAAACACTTTGCAAGCAAGCTCTGATACCACTGTAATAACCCTCCTCAAATCTGCTCTCAAAGATGTTGATTGAAGGCTCAAAGAATTCACGTGCAAGAGACATATGACTGATATAGTATTTCATCTTGCTTTAAATGACTTTTTTCCAATTCACATCAATGAGAATCTAGTGATAGAAGATTACAATGAACTACACAATGACCTAACATAAGTGTGCTCCTAATTTTGACAATATTCAGTGCATATATTATGATCTAAGCATGAGAAAAGAACACCTACAGCCAACTGGCATTTTTGCAAACAATTGGTATGCAAACTATCTAGCTGATAAATAATGAGATTGAATTGCTTAAATGACACCAGCAACTATTATCTTTTTTATTGCAATCAAATTTCTAATACAATGCTCATGAAATATGGCCAAGACTTTGGCATTTACATGGATTACCAAAATGACAATGCTAGTATAATGCACACTTACAGCTGAAACTTATAATACCCTAAAAAAAAATACTAACAAGGGAACCTTGTTGTAGATGGTTGTAATAATTTTCCTTCAATGCTGCCCCTTATGCTTTACTTTTTCAAACTGCTTTTTCGGCCTGTTTTTTCGGTTTCGCTTTTTTCGCTTGCTTTTTCAATTCCACTTTTTCTGCCTGCTTTTTCAGTTCTGCTTTTTTCGCTTGCTTTTTTGATTCCACTTTTTCCGCCTGCTTTTTCGGTTTTGCTTTTTTGGATTGCTTTTTCATTTTTGCTTTTTTGGATTGCTACCCTGTTGAATCTCAAGACCATATCTTTCAATGGCATCAAGATTTTCAGCTTGAAGGGATTTTGTCCTTCAAACTATTGAGACATAACCTCCAGAAAATTCTCCAATTTCTTTGATATTTCCAACCATGCATAAAAGAAGCTCTTCCATTTCTTTTATAGTTTTCTCACAAGAGCTCCATCTTTTGTTTTCTCAATGTGGGATAAAACATAACTCCCTTTATGTAACTTATGTCTCCAATGTGTTATAAAATAAAGGGGACTTTTAATTTAAATATTTCCCACAGACTATAGTCTATGCATTAATAAAGTTAAATATTTAGATTTAACTTTATAAAATAGCTTTATCAATGCATAACAAATCTTGTCAATGATAAACAAGTCTTCTTGTCGATTTTAAACAATTACCATCGACATACCGTTGCCACTGGATGTCCACCCATGCGCAAGATGACTTACTATAGATAGTAAGTATGCTCAAAGTTACCTCAAAACCCCTCAAAAAGACCTGCAACTGAAACTATCTAGGCCAAATGGCCTCTAAGCCCCTTTAATGTCCTGGTTAGCCTACGGGACCGTGGGGAAATAGGCTAATGACAACATCATGCTATGAATGCTAAAAAAGGGACATTACACTCTCAAAATTGACATTTTTTCAAGTGTTTAAATATGTGCTTGTAGAATTTTTTAATTATAATATACTATATCTAATTAAAATACTATAAACTCTATATTTGAATATTCTTGACTTTGGGTTCTATAAAGTGGTGTTTATAAGTTATTAGAAATATATCATAAAAAATAGTAAGAGTTATTGAAATGTCAATTTTTTGAAATAATTATATTTTTTATTAATTAGATACAAACTAGTATAAAACATGAATTTAATAGACCTTTCCAATTGGAAAAGTGTGATACCATATATAACTTAGCTAGAATGAATTTATCTAGATCATATATTTGAACAAAATTAATTTTTAGAAAAAAATACTCAAATTTGGTCATTCTGATTAGTTAGCCTAAAAGGTGACACAACTTTTTACTTTTACCCACATGCAATCAAACACAAAAAATTTAGATAGAGAAGTTACAAGTGTTGTGGAATTATCAATAAAACAATATGAACTCTATACAAAGTGTAAAAAATTAGAGCTTAGGTGAATTGGCTCCATGAGGGTGATAAAGGATTTGAATACTTTTTTAATCTCAAAAAAGATAATAAGATAAGGTAATTAATTAAATAAATTCAAATAGGTAACCGTATTTGTAGAAATAATAATGATATCAAGGTAAGGCCACAAAACTATTTGCCACTTTTTGTAATGAAGAATTTAAGTGACAAAAAATTATTTTAGGAGGTTTTGTGTGGAGCCTCTCCTTCCTTTGAAGCCCTATGCATGGGGTGCTTTGAATGAGGGGATGGGGGCTTCATTCAAAGCCTTTGGCTGTATTTTTATTTAAACAATTGGTGTTAGAGAAAAGAATGTGACATATATGGCTTGCATCAACTTCCCAACACTTTTTTTGGCCTCTTTCAAGCATCAAGCATACCAAGTACAAAATATTCTTTTTTTAAAAAAATTTAATAAATTTTTTAGTGAATATAAAATAATTTTTAAATTAATCATAATTATTTTTAATGTTTACATGTATTTTTTTAATATGTAATAGTTAGTTTTATGATAGATTAGTGTTAATTTTACTATGTTAGATAATTTTAAAAATTGATAGTTAGAAAATATTGAAAAGTCACAATTATAAGCTCTTACTTAGAAAAAACATTAGGTTCGGAAAATGAAATGCATATATTGTTCAAAAATTTAAAACGAAACCCCTAGGTAGATCTAGAAAACAAAAAATTAAACCACAGTCCTAGATAGAAATCAAAAAATGAAAACTCTAGGTCTAGAAAACAAAACACAAATCCCCCCTCCCCCCCCCCCCTCCATCTCTCTCTCTCTCTCACTCTCTCTCTCTCTCTCTCTCTCTCTCTCTCTCTCTCTCTCTCTCTCTCTCACACACACACACACACACACACACACAAGTCCCTTTTGTCTCCTTCAACCCCTCTCTCTATATATCTTACTCATTACATTGTGTTCTTCATAACTTCATGGGTTTATGGAAAACTAGAAGCAATGCTTCTAGTTCTTAATAATGCAATCTTGTTTGGTAAAGCATAAAGTGGTCATATTTATAATGTGGTCACATTAATAATGAGATCATGTTATTTCCAAATTCAATTTTTTAAATGTTTTTTTCTTGGCTCGTTATCGGTCCAAGGATCATTTTGAGATTTGATGAAAAGTACACATAACACGATCATGTTATGTGTAATTTTGACTTCTTCTTTTTTCATGTTGTCCAATTTTTCGCACACCATCTTCGTGCATATGCCCTCAACAATGAGAGTGGTAAACTAATTGTCAAATACAGGTATTACCTCGTATGCTCTCTTCTCTAGGTCTAGTTCACTAATCTTGACTGAGATGATGTTCTTCAACATATTAGTTACCTTCTCAAGACTTTATTGAGTCCTCTTGATATCCTTTTCTCAATTATTTTTCTTGTGGAAAATGTTGATATTTGACTAAACATTCCAATTTCTACATCTCCTATGGCTACCAAAGGTGTGTTGGTCTTCATGTTTGGCGAGAATGAGTCCACTAGGGACTTTGATAAGTTTCACACTTACTTTGTAGACCCCTTGGTTGGTGTGACAAGATATAGTTATAGATTTTGACTGATGTCCTTTTCTTTGGTCTTCTCTCTTACATCTACTCAATTTTCTCTTCCTCCTTCTCTTTTTCTCCAACCTCTTGTGAAGTTTCAATTTTGTTACTAGCCTTTGAGATAGGCTTGTTCTAGTGAGGTTTTTTAACCTCCTCAGTCCTTACATACTTTCTTCTTGTCTCTCCTCTTCTCTTCCTTCCTCTATGCTTGAGCTGGAATAGTGTACAATATCCTTAGTTGCAAAATTCCCAAGACTAAACTCTAATTGAGTTCCAAATGGTATATCATGTTTTTAACACTATGAAATTCATCTAGGATAATTTAAAGTGTCACTTTTATAGCCATGATATGGGGAAAGGTGTGTGGCTATTATTGTTGGTCCTAAATGGTTGGATAACATTTTCATTGAAGGATCCTCTCCATGTCATAAGGCTTAATGGATTATCAATAAAGAGAAAGAGGAACTTTATGGGATCTACAATGTCTATACATCTATTATAGAAAAAGAGCATTTTTTGGGACAAGCTTACCTCCAATATTCAAGAGTATAATTGGGTAACTATAGGGTATTTAAAGAGAACAAAAATGTGTTGGTAACATCTTAAATTGGAAAGGGAACATGCAGTACTTTTGGGCTAAATTAAAAAGGAAGGTTAAGTTGACTAGTCCTATTAGTGGTCTTTAGGGCGAGTTTGAAGATATTTGGTTTACTTGGTGCAATAACCAATCTAGTAAAAATATTGTTTATTGTAGATTAGACATAATTTATATAAATACTTCACATATTGTTTTTAAATAAACTGCTAGACATACCCCTTTTTAAGTGCACTTGGTCAATATATTAGATCATTCTCATATTTCTTGGAGCCTAAGATTGGGATTTCATAATTGCCACTCTCACATGAAGAGATAAAAAAATGTTCTAATTTAATGTATCTCTACTTCATGATCAAGATAGATTCAATACCATTAAGATGAATGTAGCAATATAGTTAAGATGTGCAACTATTGAAAATCTCCATGAGATTTGTAGACAAACCATACTAATGCCTGTGGAAGCATCTTCGAGATAGTTGGAAAAAATAAATCCATTGGTAAGTATAGTGAAGAGAATTATCTATAAATAGAAGTGTAATTTAAATGAAGCTTTAGAATATTTGAAAGGATTTGATTTTAGAGAAAGTGTTTATTCAAACAAAAAATGAAAATATAAAATCAAAACAAAAATATATTCAAGGTGTACTAAATTAGAGCTCAAATGAATTGGCTCCATGAGGGTGATAGAGAATTTGAATACTTCTTTAACCTCACAAAAGATAAGAAGATAAGGTAATTAATTAATTAAATTCAAATAGGTAACCACTTTTGTAGAAATAATAATGATATCAAGGTAAGGCCATAAAATTGGTTGCCACTTTTTGTCACAAAGAAAAGTGACAAAAAATTATTTTGGGGGGTTTTATGTAGAGCCTCTCCTTCCTTTGAAGCCCTCTACACAAGGTTCTTTGAATGAGGGGGTGGGGGCTTCCTTCAAATCCTTTGGCTTTATTTTCATATAAACAACTGGTGTTAGAGAAAAGAATATGACATATATGGCTTGCATCAGCTTCCCAACACTTTTTTCGACCTCTTTTGAGCATCAAGCATATCAGGTACAAAATATGCTTCTTTCTTGTATGTTTTTAATAAACTTTTTTAAAATAAATATTTAATTATTTTTTAATTTATCATAATTAGTTTTAATGTTTACGTGTAATTTTTTATATGTCATAGTTAGTCTTATGATACATTAGTGTTAATTTTACTATGTTAGATAGTTTTGAAAAATAATAGTTAGAAAATATTGAAAAGTCACACTTATAAGCTTACTTAGAAAAACACTAGGTTTGGATATATTCAATTTTATGGTGGGTAAGGGTTTTATATCCATGTTGACATCTATTCCAAGTGTTGGATTTACCTTGTGATTCAATTGGTGAACACTTCATTCATAAACGAGGACTAATTAACCCTTTTAGCTCTATTAATAGTAGTGTTTGATGATTTTAAGTAAGAGTTAGAGTCTACAAGTTTTGGTATTTACGTATTTTTGAAAAGGGTACTCAATTGTGTAATTTGATTCCATTCTTCAAAGAGATTTTTCAGAAACCCCATTCATAGGACTACTAGGAATAAGTTAGTCCCAATAGATCAAAACATTAAAATAATGATCCAATATAAAGAGAAGTTATTTAAGTGACAAGAAACTTTCTAAGGGTTGGTGTAGAAGCCCAAAATACTTTACTCTACTCCCTAAAGCCAAGTTGATGGATTGTGCACATAGCTTGATTGTAAAAGAAAAAAATGATATGGGTAAAGGGCCAATCCTCTAAGGTTTGTTTGATTTCCTCATTTTTTTGATCTCTAAAGGAGTTGAAGAAACTTAAATAGATAGAATAAGATGTTCTTTTGAAGGAAAGTGTGCATGCACTGGATTTGTAGGAAAACTAAATTTGTATTACCTGAATTTTCCACCAAAACATATATCATTTCATTTATTTAATAATTTCAATTAAACACACCTCTCAAAATTTCTGCAACTGGCTTTCAAACAATAATGAATATTTGGGGTTTGGTTTTGAAAAAAATGCATAATCGTTGATGCAATTTTAACAAGAAATTGTGCAACTTTTGCAATTTTTAAATTTATGACTCCTAATGGATCCAAATTCAACTATTTGGATGCTAAGACACATAAAAATATCCTATCACCTAAATTTTCATCGATTGAGACTCATTTGACTAAGTTTGAGACAATTGGGGTATCTAATTACAATGAATTCAAAAATTCTAGCTAACTCCTACCATATCCTAAGACATGTTGATAATTCTTCCTAATGAGGGTGCCCCTACACCACAATTCAATTACTTTACATGTAAGTCCTAATTTATTATTACATTTTAAATTTATTTTCTCATTTCTGTTATGATAAATTCATGTAGTTTGATGTTCCAGTTGCTCAACCATTTTTAATATTTCTTTATCCAAGTTTTCTTCCTAGATTCTAAATCCTTTTCTACTATTTTGGATTAGTGTTAGCAATCTAGATATTTAAAACTTTATTTAAATATATTATTAACTAAGGTAATCGATCAAACCTCTAACAACAAATAATTTCTTTAGGGGAAAGAATATCGTTTGAGGCTATAGTGTTTACTTTGTGGTTTCTTTTGAATAGATCTTTTTAGTAACATGTCTTTCTGAAAGCCTTTAAATACAATTATCTAGTGTTTCAATATGGTCTATCCTCTTTTGAAATATTATACTCGATATAGAAATGTACTAAGACAAACACTTATTACCATTACAATATTATATCCATGTATCTATGTTTTTCTCCTATAAGTGTCTAGTGTTCCATGATGTATTCTCTTTTAAAACATCATATTTCTACACATAAATTATAAATAAAATTCAATTATTTTATAATGAAAATATTTGTTGGGGCTAGATTTGGAGTAAATTCAGAGTTTAATCTTCTTTACCTGATTAAACATTTAAATAATACCATTTGAATTATTTAATCTATTAAATTAAATATGTTAATCTAAATAATTGGTGCAGGAGCACCCACAATAAATCAATATCAAACCTTAGATCCAAATATAAAACCTCGTATGTCAATATAAAACCTCAGGAAGATTAATCAAATAGACATCTAGACCAAAATTGTATGACCTAGTTCTAAGATTGGCATTGTTATAAGCCCTTGGTCAACTATGGTCAAAGATGGTCAAAGGGCCTAGAATCTTAGAGTTTTGGATTACTTCACATTTTATCATGTTCAGTACCTATTTCGGTCATTAGATTTAAGTTTTCATTACTTTTTCTTAAGGTGCAAAAAGAAAACATGCAAAATTGCTTGAAAAGTTGTCAAGCAACTTTTTGCAAATCAAAGAAAAAACTTCCCCAATGGCCATAAAAAGTTTGAATATTGTTATGGACATTGGAAGGCCTATAATAATCCCTTTTAGGTGGGTGATAGGAAAATACAATGTAATTTCAATTTTCAAATCAATACAATACCCTATATTTACTGCAAACAACTTGTTGTCCTATTTGTACGAATTTGTACAAATTCTTCCAGAGTGTAAAACCTACATTTTTGGATAGGTGGATGAATTATTTTTCCAATTCTTCTAGTTTGAAGTCTCCATATACCCCTTAACTCAAGATATTCACATTTTGTGTAAGAAGGTCCAAATTTCTTGCTAACCTAAGGTTTTGAAGAATTTTCAAGCATAGAGGAGGATTTCACCATGAGAATTTAATGGCCTCTGGAGAAATCCTAGGATTGGATATGTATTTTAAGATTCAAGTGGTTTTAAGTTTGTACTTTTAGGGATCATTGAGAAATTTGATGCCCTAGGCATGCATTTCCCATGTGCATGCTAGGAAAAGGATGAAACATCTTCCACAACTCCAACCAAACTTGGCATCAAGGCTTGAAATCAAGTTTGTAACTTGTCTAGGGTTTTCCTCACATGTTTCCATCATTTTTTTCTATTATGGAGTCCAAAACGTGTACTTCCTTTGTAATTGGAGGCCTAATTGCCCTAGTTACCTACGCAAGAAAGTGAACAAAAGCCCATTTGTTTGTGTCATCAAACCTTGGTGCCTTAGTATGTTTTGTAAGCCCCAAAAGGGTTTTAAAATATGAATTTTTTCCCCTAGGTTGTGTGGAGATATTTCCTTTAAAAAAATTTATTCATCAAAAAGTGCTACTAGCCCTTTTAGATGGTTTAACAAAGCAACCATGCGGACAACTTACATAGTTTGGTTTTAACCATTGTTTCATGTTATTGGTGACCTAAATAGACTATTCCCATGTGTTGGAGTCTTCTTTGGTCATTTGCAGAAGTTTAAGGTTGTTTTCCAAAAATTGGTCAATTTGTGCATTTTAAGCAATTTGCAATAAGTTGTATTGTTCATAGGGTTCCCTAGTGATTAGGGTTTTCCTTGTTGGGTGTAGGGTTATGATAACCCGGTATCATCCTTGTAGAACTTGTGATTCGTGCTTGCACATTTGATCATCTTTACCAAGATATTTGGTTGAAGGACTGTAGTAAAGAAGGTTTTTGGACCAGTTGATCACGTTGTGATCAGTCCCACTGCTCCATTGCATCAAGTGGTATCAGAGCCATGGATCTTACTAAAGAAGAGGAAGAAATACCTACCAAGGTTAGAAATAATGAATTGGCAAAAATGGTAAGGGAGCAAAGAGCAACCAATGCTGCTCTCACAAAGAGGTTGAAGGAAGTCAAAGGCAAGTTGAAAAATCAAAGAGGCCCACAATCTAAAGAAGATTAGAATACATAGGTTGAAGATCTTGATGAAGATGATGAAGTGCCTACTAAACAAAGGCCTCTCTTAAATTCTCTCAAATCCATGGAGAAAAGAACCATGGAGGGGAAGTTGGAATTGCCAACTTCTAATGGAAAAATGAATGTTGATGTAGCATTGGATTGGATAGAATCCCTAGCTAGTTTCTTTGAGTGTGAAGACATCCCAGAGAATCAGAGGGTAAAGATGGAAAAGCTAAAGTTGAAGGAGCAACCCTAACTTGGTGGAACTTCATCCAGATAGAGAGGGTGAAGAAAGGAAGAAACATGATCTCTTCTTGGGATAGAATGGTGCCACTAGTAAGGGAAACATATGTACCCAAAGACTATGGTGTACAACTCCATAGAAGGAAAAAAATTCTAAAGAAAAAGGATCTAGATGTTAGTTCCTATATAAAGGAATTCTTAAAATTGTGTATGAATACCAACATAGTAGAGGATGAGGAAGAAAAATTGGAAAGGTACATGAATGGCCTTAAGTTACCCATCCAAGAAGAACTCAGCCTTCACACCCCTAGTTCTATGAACAAGTTCCATCAATTAGCACTCAAGGTGGAAGAAAAATGGAAGAGGCAAGATCAAATTAAAGGCAAGGAGAATAATAAAAACTTCAAGCCCAAGAACAATTCCTGGAACAAGGGGCAGAATAGTGGAAACAAACTTATTGATCAGAATAAGAATCAAGGAGGAAAAAGTTATAAGGAAAACTATAGAGGAGGAAAGTGTTTTAGAGGAAAAGGAAGATGAAATGGCCCTCTCACATGTTACAATTGTAATCAAGTAGGATACCATGCAAGAAAGTTCCCTGTAAAAAAAAAACAATAATCAAGGGGAAAGAAGAGCAAAAATTGTGGAGGAAGAGCAATTTGATTGTAAAGAACTTGAACCTGAGGAAGGAGCATGTCTAATGATGAGGCAAGCATTTTTTTAGATCCATCACACCCAAGAGCCACCCCAAAGAAAGAATCTCTTTAGGAAAATGATCAAGTGCCAAGGCAAGGTATGCAATTTGTTAATTGATTCAGGTTCTACTAAAAATCTAGTTTCCTCTAAAATGGTAGAAAAACTTAAACTACCTAAGAAATCTCACCCCTTTCCATATCATGTCTCTTGGCTAACAAAAGGTCAACAAACCTTAGTGACTTAACAAACATGGATAGAATTTTCTCTAGCAGACTTCAAGGATAAGGTACTTTGTGATGTTGTAGAAATGGATGCATCTCATATACTTCTAGGAAGACCTTGGAAATATGATGTTGATGCCATCCACCATTTCAAGAAGAATACTTATTCTATAACTGGGAATAGTGTAACCTTCACCATGAAGCCCATACCTAATCCTAAAGCAGAACTTGCTATTGTAACCATAGGGGAGAAAGAAATGAATAAAGCCTTGAAGGAACCTGATGCCCAAGGTTTTATTTTGGTCTCTAAGCCAAAGGAAAACATAACTTCCAAGGACAAGGATCCTATCCCTAAAGAAATACAAGATCTACTACAAAAACTTACAGCTAGCTTACTATTACTAATCTTCCCACAAGCCTTCCTTCCATTAGAGATATCAGTCACCAAATTGATGTGATACCTAGCTCTTCCCTACCTAAAAAGGCACCCTATAAAATGACACCAACTCAACATGCTGAAATTACAAAGCAAGTGAATGATTTGTTGGAAAAAGTTCTAATACAAAGGAGTTTAAGTCCTTGTGCTATTCCATCTATCCTTGCTCCTAAAAAGGATGATAAATGGATGTTGTATACTGATAGAAAGTCTATCAACAAGATTACCATAAGGTATAGATTCCCCATGCCCATAATTGAGGATCTATTGGATCATGTAGGATGAGCTTGCTATTTCACCAAAATAGACTTGAAGTTTGGCTACTATCAAATCTAAATAAAACTAGGTGATTAATGGAAGACAACATTCAAAACTAATAAAGGTATGTTTGAATGGTTAGTAATGTCGTTTGGGTTAAGAAATACTCGTAGCACTTTTATGAGGCTTATGAATGAGATATTCACAATTTTTATTGTCAAATTTATTGTTATTTACCTTGATGACATACTAATATTCTATAATAGCAAGGAGGAACATCTTGATCATTTGAAACAAGTACTAAGGAGGCTTCATCAACACAAGTTGGTGATCAACTTGGAAAAGTGCACGTTTATGAAGAAGGAACTTGTGTTCCTCAGATTTGTGATCTCACAAGGTACCCTCAAGATAGACCCTCAGAGGGTTGGAGAAATCATCAACTGGGCCCCACCAAAGAACCAAGGTGATGTAAGAAGCTTCCAAGGTCTTGCCACCTTCTATAGGATATTTATCAAAAACTTTAGTCATGTATGTGCACCCATGCTTAACACCATCAAAGGAGGAAAAAAGACTAAATTTTCTTGGACAAAGGAATCCAATGATGAATTTTAGTATTTGAAGAATAAAGTCTCTCAATACCCAATCTTGGTTCTACCTAATTTTAATAAGGTTTTCAATGTGGAAACTTATGCAAGCAATTTAGCCATAGGTGCAATCCTAAGTCAGGAAGGCAAGGTAGTAGCTTTCTTTTCTAAGAAACTAAATGATGCTAAGAAAAAGTTTTTAATTTATGACTTGAAGCTTTATGCCATGGTACAAGCCCTCAAGAAATTGAAGCACTATCTAATTCCAAAGGAGTTTGTAGTATACATTGACAACCATTCATTGAGGTTCTTCAATTCTTAAGAAAAGCTCTCTGTCAGACATCTAAAATGGATGGAGCAGTTGCAGGCTTATACTTTCAACATCAAACATAAGAAAGGTTTTACAAACAAAGTTGATGATGTCCTTAGTAGAGGGGTTGGTCTAGTTGATGAAGTACAACTAAAAAGTGTGGGAATTGATTCCCTCAAGCAATTATGTACTATTGATCCTAATTTTGTAGAGATTTTTCAAGTTTGCATAGAGATGGTTGAAAGATACCATATAGATTTCTCTAAATATCTGATTTAGAATGGACTCTTATTCAAAGGAGCTCAGTTATACATTCCCAAATTCTCAATGAGGACAAATACCATCAAGGAGAAATACTATGGTGGTCTAGGAGGACATTTTGGCATTGACAAGATATCAGACATGGTGAAAAGAAGCTATTATTGGCCAAAGATGAACAATGAGGTAAAGAAGTTCATTTAGACTTATACCCTCTATCAGCAAGCCAAAGATGTTTCAAAAAATCAAGGGTTATATCAACCCTTAACAATTCCCAGAAGTCATTGGGATTTAATCTCAATGGATTTTATCATGGGGCTACCTAGAACTAAGCGAGGATTTGATAGTGTTTTTGTGGTAGTGGATAGATTCAGTAATATGGTCCACTTTATACCATGTAAAAGCACAAATGATGCTTCTCATGTTGCACGTATTTTCTTTAAGGAAGTACTTAGGATCCATGGTTTACTACAAAATATTGTATCTGACAAGGATGTAAAATTTTGTGGTCATTTTTGGAGAACACTTTTTAAGAAACTTGGTACTAACCTAACCTACAGTTTTTCCTAGCATCCACAAACCAATGGGCAGACTAAGGTCATAAATAGATCTTTTGGAAATCTCCTAAGATGTCTCACAAAGAATTATGCTTAGATTTGGGATCTACTCTTGCCCCAAGAAAAGTTTGTATTTAATGACTCCATGAATAAATCAATGGGCAAGACTCCCTTCCAAGCAATGTATGGCTGTCATCCCAAGGAACCATTGGACCTAGTAGAACTACCATCTAACTTCAAAATCAGTTCTCAAGAAGAAAAGTTACCAGAACTTATTACAAAGGTGCAACATGAGGTCAAGGAAGCATTACAGAGATCAACACTAAAATACAAGGAACATGCTAATAAGAAAAGAAGGGAAATCCACTTCAAAGTTGGAGACAAGGTTTGGGTATATTTGAGAAAAGAGAGACTACCTAAAGGTAGATATTCCAAACTTTAGATGAATAAAGTTGGACCATATAGTATACCCAAAAAGATGGGTGAAAATGCATATGATATCTCTCTTCCCCTCTACCTTGCAAATTTCTCCAGTTTTCAATGTTGTAGACCTCACCCCATATAAAGGCATAACAGATTCAACAAGTTAACAAGGTGAGCAAGTAGACATTCACAGTGAAGACTATGTAACTGATCTCCCTCAAAGAAAAATAGTGGAGTTAGAAGAGATTTTGGACATGTTTTATCAAGAAGTACTGTAGTACTTAGTCAAGTGGAAAGGGCTCCCCCATATTGATGCAACTTGGATGATAGAAGACCATATCAAAGAACATGATACATCTATGGAGCAATTGCCCACAAGTAGGAAATTGAGTTTTCAAACACAAGGGTAGTATGGTGTAGGAGCACCCAGAATAAATCAATATCAAACCTTAGATCCAAATATAAAACCTCGAAAAGATTAATCAAATAGGAATCTAGACCAAAATTGTATGACCTAGTTCCAAGACTAGCACTATTATAAGCCCTCGATCAACTATGGTCAAAGATGGTCAAAGGGCCTAGAATCTTAGGATTTTGGATTATTTTATGTTTTATCATGTTTCGAGAACTTATTTGGGTTATTAGAATCAAGTTTTCATAACTTTTTCTTATAAAGCGCAAAAAGTGCAAAAAATGCAAAATTGTTTGAAAAGTTGTCAAGCAACTTTTTGCAAATCAAAGAAAAAACTTCCCCAATGGCCATAACAAGTTTGAAATTTTTTTAATGACCATTGGAAGGCCTATAATGATCCCTTTTAGGTGGGTGATAGGTAGAGACAATGTAATTTCAATTTTCAAATCAATAAAATACCCTATTTTTACTGCGAACAACCTATTATCCTATGTTGTACAGATTCATACAGATTCTTTCAAAGTGTAAAACCTACATTTTTAGATAGGCCGATGAAATAATTTTCCAATTCTTCTATTTTTAAGTCTTCATCTATCGCCTAACTCAAGATATTGACATTTTGTGTACGCAGGTCAGGATTTCTTGCTAACCTAGGGTTTGGAAGGATTTTCAAGCATAGAGGAGGATTTCACCATGGGAATTTAACTGCCTCTAGTGGAATCCTAGGATTGGATATTTATTTTAAGATGCAAGTGGTTTTAAGTTTTTACTTGCAGGGATCAATGAGAAATTTGATGCCCTAGACATGCATTTCCCATGTGCATGCTAGGAAAAGGATGTAACATCTTCCACAACTCCAACCAAAATTGACATCAAGGCTTGAAATAAATTTTGTAACTTTTCTAGGGTTTTACTCACATGTTCCTATTATTTTTTTCCAGGATGGAGTTCTAGAACATGTACTTCCTTTGTAAATGGAGGCCTAATTGCCCTAGTTGCCTAAGGGAGAAAGTGAACAAAAGCCCATTTGTTTGTGTCATAAAACCTTGGTGCCTTAGTATGTTTTGTAAGTCCCAAAATGGTTTCCAAAGCTTTTTTTTTTTCCCTAGGTTGTGTGGAGATATTTCCTTTAAAATTTGGTTTTCATCAAAAAGGGCTACTAGCCTTTTTGGATGGGTCAACAAAGCAACTATGTGGAAAACTTACATAGTTTGGTTTTAACCATTGTTTCATGTCACTAGTGACCTGAATAGAATACTCCCATATGTTGGAGTCTTTCTAGGCTATTTGAATAATTTTAAGCTTGTTTTCCAAAAATTGGTCAATTTGTGCATTGTAAGCAACTTGTGATAAGTTGTCTTGTTCATAGGGTTCCCTAGTGATTAGGGTTTTCCTTTTTGGTGTAGGGTTGTGATAACCTAGTATCATCCTTTTAGCACTTGTGATTGGTGCTTGCACATTTGATCATCTTTACCAAGAGATTTGGTTGAAGGACTTCAATAAAGAGGGGTTTTGGACCAATTGATCACCTTGTGATTAGTCCCACTAGGCTCAATTGCATCAATAATATTGTGTGACTATTAATCTACAAATATTGATACCAAGAAGTAGTTACTCACAAAAGGAAAAGAAATAATTGTAACTTAATGCAAAGTACTAATTATATAACATAATAAATTTTTAAATATGATACCTTAGAGAAAATAGAAGAATTTTGATTCCTTATTGACTCAACAAAGAGTGCACCTTTATAGTTTCATATAAGTTGAACAACTCTCTCCAAATTTGCAACTTAACTTGATGATTTAACTATGACTACTTGACACCCAATTAATTGCTAATGACTCATCAATTCTAACCCACTCTTCTAACCCAAGTCTTTAAAACCTTCTTGAAGGTGAAGCCTCACCTACCTTACATGGAATAAAATTTAATTGACATAATTAACACAGAACCAAGTGTCAAGGTCCTATGTATTGTCAATGACATATTTACTACAATTAGTTGGCACATCTTTGAACATATTCATAGTTATGAATTGTAATGAAATCCTAATGATTTATCCCATTTGAAATGTTGCACTCCTTTTCATTGGAGGGTCCTATTCTTTTACAAGAGAAGTTTTAAAAATTTGAGTATATATTCATCTACAATTAATTTTAAGTTCCATCCTAAACGTGTAGTGATACCCTTAACCTTCCCAACAGTTTTTGCAAGCCTTAAATTTCTTTCTTTGTCATACACAAATGTTTATTTCTTGAAATTATCAATTAATAAACCAAAGTTACTTTTACTATGTAAGACCCTATCACATTTGCTCACATTCCCTTCAATTTATTATAATTTCCTTTACATTAGGTAATTGATAATTTACATGTACTCCTAGCTTGTACATACTATAGCTTGCTACAGTTTCATGCCACTTTCTATTGTCCATCTTATTCTTTCCATTATCAAAGAGTTTATTCTTGCCTTTTTTTCTTTCCAATATTCTCATTCGTTGCTTTTTCCTTCCCTTTCTAAACAATATTCTTATATAAATATCTATTGTTCCACAATGTATTCTCTTTTGAAACATCATAATAATCCACATAAATGTTCAATAAATTTATATTTAAAATATTGTTTGCGACTAGATTTGGAGTAACTTCAGAGTTCACTTTTCTTTATCCAATTAAACATTTAAATAACACTATTTAAATTTTATAATCTATTAAATTAAATAACCTAATCTTAATAATGTTACGTATGACTATTAAACTACATATATCCATACCAAAACAAGGTTACTAATGTTAGGTGACTATTAAATATGGTGGTAGATGAAAACTATCAATTTCAAGGGAGTTAGAATTGAAATTGTTATAAAACAAAAAATATAGGTCAAAAACCTTCTTCTTTTTTAAATTTTACTAGCTATATATGTCATCTATAATATATCTTGACATCAAAGGGAAAACAACTTCTTTGCATATAGTTTTGGTGGGAACTAGAGCCCAATTGTTTTTTTCAAATACTAAAAAATCATAACTAAGATTAGAAATATAGATCAAATTTTATTCCAAATAATTATTTAAAATAACAATCCTAAATTTTATTCATTTCTATACATTTCATTAGTTTTCTTCATTTTCAAATTTGAAACAATAATGCCACTTTAATGTCATTGAAGTTTTATAGTATTAGTTTTGTTAGCCCTTTCCTTTTATAAAAGAGTAGCATAGGTTTTTGTGTTGTTTATAAAGAATCCTAATTATATAATTTTAAAAAATCAAATATGATATCATATAGAATATAGAACAATTCTAACTCCTTATTGATTTGATGAAGAGTATAAATTTATAGTTTTAAAGAAGCTAAACAATTCTCTCCAAACCTACAAATTAACTTGATGATTTAACTATGACTACTTGACACCCAATTAACTAGTAAAAATTCATCAATTCTAACATGTTTTTCTACCACAAAACTTAACTAGGAGTTGCACATTTATGTACATGCAATGATTTGGCGATAGGAATAATTTTTCTTGTACTATGAAGGAAATTTATGAAAAAAATATTATATTAATATTTTAAATGGTAACAAAATAGAATAGCACAATAGATGAAGCCAAAACAAGATAAATACATGTCTCATGGATACACAAAATGGAGTTGAGACAACACAACAAGATAAAAAAATTCGTGACAAACAAATATATAATTTTGATTCACAATTTCATCCTTTCACACAAAATAAAATAAAAATTTAGATATTCAAAACTTCAATATCACTCAAAAAACATTTTAATAATTCAATATACAAATCTCTTATAGTAACCCATTTCTACAAACCTAATATAGTGAGCCGATTCCACAAACCTAAGCTATTAATTCCACTGCAAAAAAAGAAGAGAAAAATCCTCTTCATACAAATTTAATTGATATCCTAAAAAAATAGAAACTATTTACTTGATTAAATTTGAGAAAGAAACTAAAAACTAAAATGAAATGAAACAAAGGGTAAAAATGCCATTTATACTAGAAGAGTGCAAAAATTAATTTGGAAAAAGATATAGAAACTTAGAGATATCTAACTAGTAGATTTTAAATGGAATATATTTAAACAATTTTGACTCCTACAAATGTCATCCCATTGCTATGAGATACAATGGAATGATACCTTTAGAAATGCTCTTGGCAGGCATTATCCAAAATATGGAACCATAGATGATGGGAACATCATGGTTGGTGAATGACATTTTACCCTACTAAAAAATTAGTATAGTCTGAATCAAAATTTCAAGCTATAGTCCAAGTATAATAATAAATTTGAAGATTTCCTAATTGGATTGCAGTATAAAAACTCCATACACATAACTATATGAAGGTGATAAATTCCATATAATCAGATAAGAAATGGCAATAGTACCAAAAGAAGAAAAAGTAAAAAAAAATCAAATGATAAATAGGTGTCTTTGAAAACGCAAGGGAATTGCAAGAAGTCTATAAATGAAGCACACTGAGAAAAAAAATATTATACTATTCAATATTTTCTAAAATAACATCAAGATAATTAAACAAGCAAAAATGATTAATCTTTCATTTCAATGAGACATCCTATTGTAGATAGGGAAACTTGCAAAAATTGGTATAGTTTGAATCTTGATGTAGGGCACAAAATATGGTGACATTTTTCACTTCAAAAAAAATGTGATAATAAAAATGACCATTATAGAAATTTGGTACTATAATGCTAGTTTTAAAAATAGTTATATAGAGTAATGATGCAGAAATGATTTGCATACATTGAATGTCTAGCATTGAAATGATATAAATAAGATTTGAGGTTTATGTAATCCACTGGTTCCTTATTCTTTCACATATTGTGGCTATTGAATAATATTTTATTCAAGTCATGCAATGATATGTGAATATTTTAAATACAATGAATTCTCTTCATTGAAAAGCAACAAGTACACCCAATATTTAAAATGGTAATGAAATAGAATATTGTAATAGACAAGATTATTGTTTCAAAGTTGATAAAAGATAAATACATTTCTCATGGATATACAAAATACTATTAGTTATCCATAATACCCATTATTATTATTCATAATATTGTTTTTATATTTATTATGAGTAACTATAATTTTTAATAATAATTATAAATTGTGCAATTATATTTAATGTGGATTATAAGTATTTTATGAATATATATAAAGTATATGTATTCTTATTCATTAATTATAACATTATTATCTAACAATGATAATTATTAGGCAAGAGCCTAACAACGCAATGGTAAATTATGAATTTTTCATTGAGGTCATGTTGGATTCAAATGTACTCAACATTAACACATAATAATAATTAATCTTGGCAATAATAATAATAATAATAATAATAAATCTCTAGAACTAGCTGTGGTGTCAAAGTGGCTTCTAATAACCCCACCACTACTCATGAGCAATTTGTGGATGATATTATCTTGTTTGAAGAAGCTACCCTTTCTAACGCCAAGACTTGGAAAACCTTGTTAGATAACTATGCCAATCTATCTGGCCAATATATAAACTTTCATAAAAGAAAAATCTTCTTTTTTAATACTCAACAAGACATGCAAAGAATCATTCTATAGAACTAGAATGCCAAATCGAAAGTCTCCCTTATATGTATCTTGGCCTCCCTTTCTCAGTTGAAAAACCTAACCATTGCTACTGGAACAGTGTCATAGATAAGTTTCAAAAGAAATTGGTTGGATGGAAAGGCAAAATTTTGAGTTTTGGGGGTAAGATCCTTCTTCTTAATTTCCTTCAAAGTATTATGGTGTACCTCCTGTCCCTTTCCTTAATGCTTTTGAAGGTGGCAGATATCCTCAAAAAAATACAAAAGAAATTTATGCAGTTCGGAGTTTAGGAAAAGATGAGAATGACTCTCATCAACTGGAATCAAATTTGCAAACCTAAGGTGAGGGTATGTGCAGGATCATGGTGTGCCAAAAAGTGGCGATGTGAAAAAAAAAGAGTTTGAAGACGCCTAAAAGCGCTTCAAAATTTGCTCTGACTTTTTTTTACCTATCCAGGAACCAAACCTGGAA
Source organism: Cupressus sempervirens (assembly GCA_028749045.1). Taxonomy (NCBI): domain Eukaryota; kingdom Viridiplantae; phylum Streptophyta; class Pinopsida; order Cupressales; family Cupressaceae; genus Cupressus; species Cupressus sempervirens. Next base: position 95,234,979 of record CM053787.1, on the reverse strand, counting down.
GGTTAAGCCGAGCCTTATCGGATATCCGATTTTAAATCCAATATCCGACTAATAATTAAAATCATATAATAGTATGATATATTATTTAATATTATTATTATTGATATAAAATAATAATATTATTATTAAATAATTTATCATACTATTATATTATAATAATATTATTATTATTTAATATTATTATTATAATTATTATTATACTATAATATAATAATATTATTATAATTATTATTATACTTTAATATAATAATATTATTATTATAATTATTATTATACTATAATATAATAATATTATTATTATATTATAATCATATAATATTATACTATAATAATAATATTATAATAACATATTATATTATAATAATATAATATAATATTTCATATATTATAATATATAGTAATGTAATATAATATATATATAATATAATATAATAATAAAAAGTAATATCTTATAATATAATATATAATAAAAAAGTATAATATATTATAAATTATAATAATATAGTATAATAATAATATTTTATATTATAATATATAGTAAATTAATATAATAAATATAAAATATAATATAAAAATATATAAAATGTAATATATATGTTATATTATATATATTGTCATATCGGATATCTGATACCTGTGCATTGGATTAAACACAAAGTCACAGACCCGCGGCCCTTATTTTACGTGAATTTGGGCCAGTCGAATCGGATATCAGATAACAGGTATGTTCCCCCCCCCCCCCCCCTGACTCGTTTTTAACCTAAATTTAATAGATTTTAACATGGTTTTGTTTGTTTTAGTTGAATCTAGGGTTTTTTTGACAAAAATGGTTAAAATTTAGAAATTTTTTTAATATATATTACATTTTGCAATTCAATAAGACCCCATTTGACCCATATTACCCATTCGAATATGTCCTTAGGGGTCCTAGGACCCCTAGCGACATATGTCATCGTTTAATGGGTCAAAGGGGGTCATAGGTCACCTTATGACCCCCTTTGACCCATATGAACGATTCGAATATGTCCCTAGGGGTCCGAGGATCCCTAGGGACATATGTCGTCATTTAATGGGTCAGAGGGTCATAGGTCACCCTATGACCCCCTTTGACCCATATTACCCATTCGAATATGTCCCTAAGGGTCCGAGGACCCCTAGGGACATATGTCATCATTTAATGGGTCAAAGAGGGTCATAGGTCACCCTATGACCCCTTTTGACCCATATTACCCATTCGAATATGTCTCATATATCATCGTTTAATGGGTCAGAGAGGGTCATAAGTCATTCGAATATTACCCATATATTGTCGTTTAATGGGTCAGAGAGGGTCATAGGTCACCCTATGACCCCCTTTGACCCATATTACCCTTTCGAATATGTCCCTAGGGGTCCTAGGACCCCTAGAGACATATATCGTCGTTTAATGGGTCAAAAAGGGTCATAGGTCACCCTATGACCCCCTTTGACCCATATGAACGATTCGACTATGTCCCTAGGGGTCGTAGGACCTATAGGGACATATGTCATCGTTTAATGGGTCAAAGGGGGTCATAGGGTTTGACCCATATGAATGATTGGAATATGTCCCTAGGGGTCTTAGGACCCCTAGGGACATATGTCATCGTTTAATGGGTCAAAGAGGGTCATAGGTCACCCTATGACCCCCTTTGACCCATATTACCCATTCGAATATGTCCCTAGGGGTCCTAGGACCCCTACGGACATATGTCGTTATTTAATGGATCAAAGGGGGTCATAGGTCACCCTATGACCCCCTTTGACCCATATGAACGATTCAACTATGTCCCTAGGGGTCCTAGGACCCCTAGGACATATGTTGTCATTTAATGGGTCAAAGGGGGTCATAGGTCACCCTATGACCTCCTTTGACCCATATGAACGATTCGACCATATGTCGTCATTTAATGGGTCAAAGGGGGTCACAGGTCACCCTATGACCCCCTTTGACCCATATGAACGATTCGACTATGTCCCTAGGGGTCCTAGGACCCCTAGGGACATATGTCATCGTTTAATGGGTCAAATGACCTATGACCCCCTTTGACCCATAATACCCATTCAAATATGTCCCTAGGGGTCCTAGGACCCCTAGAGACATATATCGTCGTTTAATGGGTCAAAGAGGGTCATAGGTCACCCTATGACCCCCTTTGACTCTTATATATTAATAATATACATATTAATATAATAATATATATATATACATATTACATTATTATATTTAATGAAAATATTATGTTATTATATAGATATATTAATAACATACATATTAATATAATAATATTTATAATATATATTATATTTAATAAAAATATTACGTTGTTATACATATATTATATTATTATACATATTAATATAATAATATATAATACATATTACATTTAATGAAAATATTACGTTATTGTATATATTAATAACATACATATTAATATAATAATATATAATACGTATTTTATATATATATATAAATTATGTTATTATATTTAGTAAAAATAATAATAATATATATTATATTTATAGATTGTAATAAGATTAACATAAGATATTATTATATATTACTAGATTATATCTTGTATGTTTACATTACGTTATTTTATATATATATATATATATATAATATATATTAAAATATGCCTTTACATATTAATATAAGTGAAATAATTTAAAAATAAAAAACTAGAACGTTTAAATCGAATTTCCCTCCAAAATTTGAAGATTTTTAGAATTTGACTTTGAAATCGGATATCCGATCAGGCTTGGTATTTACCAAGCCTGCCCGGTCAACCCCAAAGACGTGTTTATAGAGAGTTTTAGTGATACTCAAACTTCAGGTAGCCGTCTGACAATGTTATTATGATCGAAACTAAATGAAACGAAATGGGTTTTTTAATATCGCTCTCTAGATTCCATCAATATAATTTTTTTCAAATTCTAAGTTCGATAAGTATTTATTAGTTAATTATCAATGAAGATTATTGTAAAGTGTTGATTGACATACTGAATGAAAAATAGCTATAACTTTCAAACGGTATAACATTTTTTAAATCTAAAAGTTGCGTCACGTTCTATACTTTTCCTAGTATAAGAAAAAAAATAGTAATAATAAATTTGATCAAATTTTCTATTAGTTAGGGTGGTCAGACACGGGACTTTTTTAATCCGAAAAAGTTTTGGTAGAAAATTCATATTTAATTATTTATTTGGAATAAAAATATCAAAAAATATGCGTCACATCCGGGCATGAGTCTAGTTTTCATATCTATAATTATATTAGAGAAATATTATGATTTGGTTTTGATTAAGGTGGTCAGACATACACCTACTTTTTATTTTTGCCCTGAAATTTTCTTAGTACTGCATTAAAATTCAAACTTTTGACCAATCAATTATTTTTTTCTCCTGATAAGGCCTAGTAGTTTAGAAACTACATTCAATTTTCTACAAATTATTTTCTTACAACTTTTTGATATAAAGTCCATAACCACTTCAAAATTATGTGTCAAGTTGACATAAACCTGATTTGCTGATTTTTCACTGCCACTTAAGGCCATAGTTTGGTACACCATGATCTTGCACATACCCGTGAATGGTTGTTTGGGTGTCAAAAATCACAAAAGTATGAATAAAGTTCTTCTCTATATGATAGGTTGGTTAACTCTTCAGGGAGCTAAATAGTGCATGAAAATCCTAAGGGCTAAATATTTATTTTGTGGGCCTTCTTACTCTTATCTTAGCAAGAATAAGCCCAATGGTAGTTCAATCCTATGGAAGAACATTTTGAAAACCAAAAGTCCTACTAGAAGAGGTAGTCATACACAAATAGGAAATTGTAGAAAAACCTAATCTAGAAAGAAATTTGGAAGGATGAGGTTCCTATTAAGGAGATGGTGAATGACCAGGGTCTGATTGACTAGTTAAAGGTGTATGTTGGGGAGAAAGTGGAAAACTACTTAGAATGGGAGAATGGTAATGCCAGATGGAAGAACCTTATTAACTTGTGGCATGTCCAACGGAAACCTAGAATAATTAGACATGTTAGTAAAGAGTTGGTTATCTATGTTATGAATACCCTCCCTAACACTACTCTCTTTATTAAAGATCTAGATGATAAATAGTGCTGGAGATATAAAATCAATGGTCTCTTCCCTGTTACTTTGACCTAAAGAGCACTTGAGGAGTTCTTTGTGGTTGATAAATTTTGTAAAAGCATTGGGAACTATAACCTGCCACCAAAAATAAACTTGTTTTGGTGGCCTATGGATCATAGTAAAATCCTCACCCTTAACAACCTATCTAAATGTGGGCGTAAATTGGCTAACAGATGCACCCATTGTGAAAAGAATGTTGAGTCTATTAATCCTATCCTCATTGCTAGGTCATAGATGAGATTTCAAACCTAGTGCTCAAGGAGTGTAATCTTGCTATGGTTTTCCCTGACAACATTAAGGACATGATCTTACAATGGAAGATGTCTCCCTTCTCCCACCCTATCTAGGTCAATCCTTGGGGGAAATTTATTCTACCTATGGTTAGTTGGTGTGTCTGGAAAGAAAGAAATAATAGAATCTATAGAGATGAAAAAAGGGAAGCTATCTACATCTTTGATATTATCAAAAATATCATTAGAGATAGTATAAATTGTTCTCATTTCCTCAAAAGCATGACATTCCCTAGCCTCATCGATATAAGGCTAAAACAAAACTAGAATATAAAACAAAAATTGATTGATATCAACTAGTAGAAAATATGGAAAAAGAAAAAATTATATTAGATCATGCTAGAGAAAATTTGGTCAAAATGTAATGTGGATGGTTGCTCCAAAGAAATTTTGAGGGAAGATGGAGTAGGAGGAATTATTAGAGATTGGAAAGGTGGTATTATCCTAGGCTTCACCAAGTGGCTAGTATTAGATCTAATAACTATAACATGGCTATAGCCATGTGGTTTGGTATTAAAACTTTGCAAGATCTTGGAGAGGTCAATTTGGAGTTGGAGGGTGACTCAAAGCTCATTATTGACCTTCATTTAAATAAATTCAAGTACCCATCGAGTATTTCCACCATAATGAAAGATTGTAAAAGAAAACTCTTGTCTTTCAACAATGTACTAATCAAACACACCCTAGAGTAGGGAATAAAGTCACAAATCACATGGCTATGTGGGGGTTAAACCATGAATATTGGAAGATGGTGACTAGGATGGAGAGGTCACAAGAGTTAAATAAAATTATTTTTAATGACTATTAAAAATAGAATGGTATGTGGTAAAACCTTTAGAAATGCTAGATGGATGAGCAAGATTCATAGTTAGTCAAATCCTTGCCACATGATCATGAAGAATAATAATACTATTATTATTTGTTTGAATATGATGTGTAATTGTCACATTGATGAGGAGTTATCCCCTATGAAAATGGAAAGAATGATCCATATCATTTTAATTATAAACTTATATGATGCAAATCTTAACCCATATCCTTCATTTTTATTCCCCAAGATGGTTAATTATTTCGCTGCTAGATATTTAAGGCAAAAATTTGGAAAGTAATGCACTCAATTATGGCATTCCATGTTGTGTGTCAAATTGATTTACATCATTGATCTCTTCAATGATAGGGAAATAGCCAAGTGTTCAAGTAAGTATGGAGCTAGTAATGAGGGAAAGATTTGTGACAAGATCTTTTTAACTTCCAAGTATCATTATTTTCGTCACCCTTACTTAGAAATAAAAATTTTCACTTTGAATTCTAAGTTTCTTTATAATATCCTTAGAGTTCTGGTTGTAGAAAAACCATCCATGACAAGCAGGGTTACAGCCAAAGGTTTTTTCATGCTTATCTTGGGCCCCGAGAAAGATAACTAGTTGTATGAGAAGGAAAGCATCATGGGTAGCCTGCCGAAATATGTGAAACCTATAAAAAATAAATAATTGGAGAAGAATAAGGATATAAGGAGTTACTTTGTCAAAGAAGGATTACATCCTTACATCCTCGCTATGAAAGGCCTCAATATCATTCTCTTGACTAAGTTTGCTAACTCATAGAAGAAGGGTCGCGTAGAGGTAAGAAGTATCAATTTTGTGGTGATGCTAGAGTTGTTTGGTGAAGCGATGGGCCTATATTGTGTTGGTGAACAAGTTGAAAGGAAAGGTATGCTAGATTATAGAAAATTTAAGCATAAATTCTTTGAAGAAATGAAAGAACTCGTTAGAGTCAGTTTTGGAAATGGGTATGATAGGATATCTCTTCCTAATCTCTTTGGAGTCATTTGTTACTCGATAATTAAGCATTTCATTCTTGAAAGTTGGTACACAACCTACCATGGCTACCATTTTATGTTTCTTAACATGATATGTCATGGGGGAAAAAGTTAACATCCCTTTCTTCCTGTACTCCGCTGCGGTCAACAACATTATCCTAGGTGGAAACCCTCCCATCCACCAAGGGCTCATTTTTGTCCTTTACCATCATGTCTATGCTCACCATCTGGGGTTTGGTAGATGTCTCTCACTCATTGTTAAACATACTTCTCCTAAATGGCCTAAGTCTATGGTGGTTATTTAAAAAATAAGCTCAGAAAAAAACCCTTCTGCAACCACCCCAAACCACGGAAATTACTTAGTCTTCCAAGCATAAGAAGCCTACCATTTCCATGGAATAATCCCTTTTGGTTGAGCACCCGAAAAATGCAAGAATGCCTGTTCTAAGTCCAACCATGTTAGTACCCCGACAAAAAAGGAGAATGATGGATAACATTATTGTGTCACATCCTTATCTTAAGATAAAATTTTAATAATAATTAGATAATACAATGTTACTAAGTAAATAATAAGGTTATATTAAAATTAATACTAAAATATAAAATAAGAAAATAATAATTATTTAATCTATATTATTAATAAAATAATACTTAGTGTGATATTTTAAATAATTAAAAAATAATTAAATTTCAATGAGTAAAGAAAGAAAATTAAATACAAGAGACAGTATTGTAGAAATTATGTTAAATTTCTAAATAGAATTTAATAATAAATAAAATAAACACAAAAGTAAGTAAATAAATAATATAACATAGAATAATATAAATTAACTAAATCTAATGAAAAGTTAAGAGATGTTTAACAAATAGACATGACTTCTTAAAATTAAGATATAAAAGGGAGGAGAATTTATTTTAGAGAGTAGAAAAAAGGAAGAGAAGAGGGGAGAAGTTCAAAAAGGAAAAATGGAAGAGGAAAGTAATATGAAGAAAATAAGGAAGCTACTTTCTAAAAAGGTATCAATGATGTTTAAATGATGTGAACTTTTGAAAGGGTCATAATTATGAACAGTTGTAACTCTTAAAAAAATATTTTTGGTTATAAAGTATTGGGACTTTTACAAAGGATTTTAGTTATGAAGTGTTGTGACCATTTCAAAAGGATTATAACTATGAAGTGTTGTGACTTTTCAAAGGATTTGTATTATGAAAGGTTGTGACTCTTGGAAAAGAAGAAATGAAAAAAGAAAAAATTCATTTCCTTATAATTAGGAAATAAAAATTTTTGGAATGTAAATATAGAGTTGAGATAAGGGCATGTGCAGGCTCATGGTGTGCCAAAAAGTGGAAATGTGAAAAAAATAGAGTTTGAAAATGTTTAAAAGCATTTCAAAATCTGCTCTGATTTATTTCCACCCATTCTAATACCAAAGCTAATAACTTAGGACCAATCATTTTCAGGTATCCAATTTAAAATTGGATATCCGATATTATATCAAGTATCCAATATGAAATCAAATACCCAAAACCTGTAACATAGATTTATAAAAAAAAAACTCAATAGCTCTTTTCACATTGCATTTTTGGTTGTTTGAGTGTTTACCTCCATTTGGGTATCAGATTTTGGAACAGATATATGATAAGAGTAAGTTTTTTTTTTTAAATGTTTTAAATGAATATTATTATAAATTACTTATTTTTAATTGAATTTGTTAAAAATTAGTTTTTTTTATATAAATTGTTGAAATTTGGGTTGTTTTTAATAGAAATTATGTTTTGCAATTTAATAGGTATGACTAACCCAAATGATAATACTGAGGCAAGAAATAATATTCCTCATAACCCTCCACCAAATGATCCAGTACCCCCTCAATACTGTCCACCAAATGATCCCCTACCCCCTCAAAACCCTCCTTGAATTGAAGATTTGATATTTGAAAATCTCGCCGAACTAAGGGTTTTGCAAACCAAATATAATATTATACCTGCATTTTATCCCATGTTAAACACCATAGTGGATAATATTGAAACACTTACCAATGAACAAAATGCAACTCTTTGCTTTCATGACCAAATGGATGCCATGTTTGATGATGGGTTGGACTATGATGAGGTTGTACCCTAAATATAACTAAAGATGATATGGTTAGCCTTTGTGCAGACCCAAAAATTGGTAAACAAGTAGAACACACAAAGCCCAAACTATCAATTAAATGGTGCACAAATGAGGCTATGTGTGTGAACTTTTGGGATTGTTGGTGGATGGTTTTTGACATCCCTCCACACAACAATTTAGAGGTGTCATTTTATTTCATTACAAAATTGTATGTCGAATTTGTGTTGAACCTCAAGGTGAACTATTGGAGTATGAAGCTCAACATGGGTGTAGGAGGAGGAGCTCCTTAGGATAGACCCTTTGCCTAGTAGAAGAAAGTTGACACTTTTGTCCCCCCTACTGATGTCTCCCCCTCTCCTCGAGTGCAGCATCCTGATATCATTGCAGAGGCTAGCTCTTACACTATTAGAGCCATACATAGATTGAGTAGCCTATTGATATCCTAGGCTAGGTCAATGTTGCCTCCCTATATTAATGATGCTGGCATGAGTTCATCATCAGCAAGCTCATCACATGTTTGTGTGCCCCATACTTGCATAACATGTAACAATATTTGTCTAGGTCCCATAGGTGATCTTTTTGAGTATCAGTTTGTATGTGAAGAGGATACACCCGATGCATGTATAGAGGCTACACACCTTGATGTGAGAGAGGAGGGGCATGCAAAGGCATGGATTCCTTTTGTGTTGGTATGTGTATATAGTTTTTTGTTACGATATATGCCATTTAAAGTTAATATTTATAATAGAGTAATTTTAATTTTTAACCCATGCTAACTTATACATGTATGTGATCTTCATTCATGTTTAGTTGATGATTGAGGAGGAGCTCAAATAGGTTGACAATGTCATGCTCTCGACTATTTCATTTGGCCTTGAGACATCTAGGGTACATTATATTGTGTTCTCATTATTTTTTTCAATTTGATATTGGAGCATATATGGTTTCTAATCTTTCTTTTCTCTTGTAGGTATCACCTATCAGTGGGGGGAAAAGTGCAAGGGATGAGGCACAACCCATTAACAATGGAAAGGTAATTATGTTCTTTTAAAGTGATTATATATCGATGCATTCTTGTAAAAAAATTTTGGTAATGAAATTTCATTACATTCATTTTGTATAGGGTGTGGCTACTGGTGATGAGTCTTTGCAGATTCCACGTTTCAAACCCTCTGGCATTTCTATTTGTAGTGAGAGCCCCATCATATGTGTTAGAGTAAATAATTAATATCTAATTATTTATTCTATTGCTTAAGCTTACTTAGGTCATGCATTTATTTAATATTTTATATTTAATGCATGTTGTGGTTAGTTGGTGACAACACGAGAGTTTGTTCCCTTCTAGTTGTCACACTTATCTTCTACCACCTTTCAGCTTGTTCTACAAGCTTCCATGAGCTCTTTATATTCGGGCTCTCTCTCATTGTAACAACATCTTCATCACATCACATTATTGTAAATACATTTCTTCTTGTGTTTGCATTATGATGGCTCTCATGTCCGTTTAGGGTTTTTGCCCATGCTCCATGCTCCTCCCCTTCTATAGCTTCTCTTTGACAAGTTTCGCATGCAGGTGATCTTGGCGTCTTCGGAGTTGGCTTTCCTCAACTCCAACATGGTATCAGAGCCTTCCTGCTGCAGCTTCGTTGAAGAAATTTTGAAGCTGTGATTTGAAGTCACAAACCCTAGTTTGTTTGTGCAATTTTTCTTCAAATCAGGGGATCAGCATTTTTTCGGAGCACTTTCAGCCCAAACGGACATCACCATTGGATCCGGAAGGCTGTTTGCAGTCAGGATTCATATAAAACTTGTCATTTTTGGAGACAGGGCATTTTTGGAGATTTTTTGAAGCCTCCAGGGTTTGCCGTACGGGCCGTACGAACGAAAATGGTTCATTTATTGCAATTTTTGTTTTAAATTGCAGGGCCGCCACCTGCGCGCAGCCCATAGCGGCCGCAGCAAGCAGCGCCGCCCGCGAACCACCGCGGCCCGGCCGCCTCCCGGCCGCCGCCCTCTGTCGGTGGCTCCTCCGAAGTTCGCCGCTTCCTCCCGGTGGCGCCTCTCCAGTTCTCCACCCACCGCTCAGCTGAACAGCTCCGCTCCGCCCGCCCGCTCTGTGCCACATCTGCAGGGTCAGATAGCACCGTCAGCCGAGTAGGCCACTGAGGGGGTGACACGTGGCGTGGGCGCCACATGGCACCTTGCCACGTGGACCCGCCACGTCACCCCTGCCACGTCAGCACTGCCACGTGGCAATGCCATGTGGCACTCTTTTTTGCTGCGACGGCCACCAAACCATCAATTTTAAGCTCCAGTTATGCTGACGTCAGCATGATGTCATCCCTATGTCATCATCCTTGCTTGCACTCTCCTTGCAGTTCTCTTTTGGACCTACTTGTGGTTTTTTGGCCATAACTTTTGCATACGGAGGTATTTTTCCGATCCGAAAGAAGTGCCGGAAAGCTGGTTCTGAGACAAAGATTTTGGTGTAGGTATTTTTTGGTTTTGATGCTTTTTTATTGCTTGTTTTTTTTGTTGAAGTCCGAAGTCCTATTTTTGACTTCGGCATGCATATCTTTTACATCCCATGTCAGTTTTTGGAAAACTTTATATTTCTGGAAAGCTGGTTCTATATAATTTTTAGAAAAGTAGTCCTTTTTCTTCGTTTTTGGCCTCTACTCTTTCTATCATAGTTTTGGCATTTTTGCTCTATGGTGGATATTTTGAGTGTTTTAGGCCCGAGGATCGTTTTCCTGGCATGGTTTGCTTTCTTTTCGGCTGTACTTTCTTTTGGTTCAGCTCTTTTTCTTTTTTGATCATTGTAGCTATCTTTTTGAAGCACTTTTCTATTTCGCACTAAGATAAATTATCACTTTTGTATTCTGGGAGTCATGAACGTTGTTTTGAGTCAGGTGTACTTGCACTATTTTCATAAAGCACCATGGGGGGGATTATTTGTTTGCTATTTTAGGCATTCTCCCTTTGTCAAGTGAGTGTCCCTTCCACGACATTAGCCCATGCAGAGTCAGTTAGACCGTGTCTTTATCGGTGTCTGTACCTCTTTCCCTCTCTCCTCGTTCTTGGTTCGTTTGCAGGAGATTTTGGCTCACCTTCTCAGTTGCCTGTCATCACACCCCATCTGCATTAAGGGGGGGTTATGTTGTGTTCTAATGCATCCATGGTTTGATGGTTTGATAGTGTGAACTATGTATTCAGTGGTTGATCCTATATACAAGGCGATTGCAGTGGCTGGCTACCTATGCATTTCGGTGAGATGGATCATCTACCATATAGACATGCTCAGTTCGTGCCTTCTTCTTCCATGGAGGTTTCTTCAGATCAGCAGTTTGGCAGATTTGTGGCTTCTTCATGCTTCAGTGATGCTGCTTCTTCATGATCATTCCTTGTTCCTGTTTTAGGGGACAATTTCCCTAGTTGGAGACTTCTTCAGCTCTTCACTGGGTTCTTACCTCTTTTTGGGGGAGGGTTTTTCCCACGTGGTTTTCTCTCTTTCCTCGCTTACAGAGGTTGCTTTCTTCTTGCATTGTACTTGGGTACCTAACATGGCCTCGTTGCTGGGACCCATTATGCATTTCATCTTTGTTTTGTGAGCTTAAGGCATTTCCCTAAGTTGCACTTAAGGGGGGGTGTTAGAGTAAATAATTAATATCTAATTATTTATTCTATTGCTTAAGCTTACTTAGGTCATGCATTTATTTAATATTTTATATTTAATGCATGTTGTGGTTAGTTGGTGACAACACGGGAGTTTGTTCCCTTCTAGTTGTCACACTTATCTTCTACCACCTTCCAGCTTGTTCTACAAGCTTCCATGAGCTCTTTATATTCGGGCTCTCTCTCATTGTAACAACATCTTCATCACATCACATTATTGTAAATACATTTCTTCTTGTGTTTTCATTATGATGGCTCTCATGTCCATTTAGGGTTTTTGCTCGTGCTCCATGCTCCTCCCCTTCTATAGCTTCTCTTTGACAGGTTTCGCATGCAGGTGATCTTGGCGTCTTCGGAGTTGGCTTTCCTCAACTCCAACAATATGTATAAGTATCATTTATTTTTTATTTTCCTTATTTTCATAAATAAATTCAAAACTAATTTATGTGATATTAACAACTAATATTTTGTATTTCATAGGAAACACCTAGTACAGAGGTGGTTGGATGCCAAAGTTTTGTATCTTTGTTGATGCAGCCATTATAGACAAAGGAGGAGTTGACACAGGTAAGTTGTAGTATGAATTGTGCTATGAATTATAATATTATAGTTTAAGTTGTATATTCATCTGATAAACATACTTGAACATACATAGGCCATAATCAATGAGGTTCAAGCATCACCAAGGACATATGAGAGGATTCCTAACCGATGCAGGAGGTTGATGAGAGAGGTATTTATGATGAAATTTTAATACTATAAATCTTCATTAAAAAAAAGATCATTCTGCATTTGAGTAACTAAATGTTAGATACATAGAATCATATAAATTTATTAGTCTAATTGTGAGTTTTCCTTTTTTGTTTATGTAGGAGGCATCTGATCCACCTAGTGCAGTGAAGAGGCTACATTTTGATCATCTACCAACAGCATAGGATAGTATAGTTTTCATAGGATGTGTCACGAGACATTTTGAGATGGAATTTTCCACATTGTATACAAAAACATTGATATTATACACATTCTGATGGCATGATCAGCCACATTTTGTATATGGATCTATGTATTTTGATATATATTTGCATAATTTGTCTGTGGATACATGAACTTTGATATATATATTTGTGTAATTTTTCTATAGATACATGTATTTTGATATATATTTTTTTCATTTATGTGCACAATTATATACATATCAATTTAGTATAGTATTGTTCAATTTATCATGGATCATGTGTATTGTTCATGTTTGTGGAATATCATTCATTTTGATCATGTTTGTTATATTTGATTCAAATGCAATAATTTGTGGATAACATTTTAACAACCTTTATTATCAAATTTTGATGCAATGTTTAATTCGAATGCTATCATATATGTTTAATTTGAAATAATATCTATAATCCCTTAAGATGTCACTATGGTTCACCCACCCAAATGCACTTAGAGCACCTTGGAAATGAGATAGGTTATTGTAGGCCTCAACATGACCATCCTATAAAATTTTATGTTTCATCAATAGCCCCCACGAACTTTGAGTTATGAGCCTTAGAAGATTGACCTCAAAATGCACTTAGAGCACCTTGGAGACTTTTCAGTATAGGGTGGTTGCAAATGATGGAGGCTCTCCACAACTGGACCAAGGGTGTCACTAGGGTTCACCTACCCATCTAAAGCTAATAGTACTAATTATTTGATGCCAAGATTAGCAGTTTCAGAGTTACACTATGATGCACCTATGAACTAAGGCACACTACTAGTTTTGGCATCGAGAGAGATCGCTATGCTAAATCCAAACAGAATGTGATCTCTCGAAAATGAGATAGGCTATTTTAGGCCTTGACATGACCATCCTATAGTATTTGAAATTTCATCAATAGTCCTTATGAGCTTCAAGTTATGACCCTTAAAAGATCGACCTTGAAACACACTTAGAGCACCTTGGAGACTCTTTGATATGGGGTGGTTGCGAATGATGAAAGCTCTTTGCAACTAGAACAAGGGTATCACTAGGGTTTGCCCACCCATCCAAAGCTAATGGAACTGATGATTTGATGCCAAGATCAATGGTTTCAAAGTTACTTTGTGATGCACCTATGAACTAAGGCACACTGAGAGTTTTGGCATTGAGCAAGATCGATGTGCCAAATCCAAACAAAATTTGATCTCTCAAAAATGAGATAAGTTATTTTAGGCCTTAGCATGAATATTCTATAGCATTTGACATTTTATCAATATCCCTCATGAGCTCTGAGTTACAACCCTCGGAAGATCGACCTCGAAATGCACTTAGAACACCTTGGAGACTCTTTGGTATGGGGTAGTTGCGAATGATGGAGGCTCTCTGTGGCTAGAATAAGGGTGTCACAAGGGTTCATCTAGCCATCTAGAACTAATGGAACTAACGATTTGATGCCAAGATTAGCAGTTTCAAAGTTACACTATGATGCACCTATGAATTGAGGCACACTGTGAGTTTTGGCATTGAGTGAGATCATTGTGCCAAATCCAAATAGAATGTGATCTCTTAAAAATGAGATAGGTTATTTTAGGCCTCAACATGACCATCTTTTAGCATTTGACATTTCATTAATAGACCTCATGAGCTCTGAGTTATGATCCTTAGACGATCGACCTCGAGACGCACTTAGAGCACCTTGGTGACTCTTTGGTATGGGGTGGCCATGAATGATGAAGCTCTTTGTGGCTAGAAAAAGGGTGTCACTAGGGTTCACCCATCCATCTAGAGCTAATGGTGCTGACAATTCGATGCCAAGATCAGCAGTTTCAAAGTTATGCTATGATGCACCTATGAACTAAGGCACACTATGAGTTTTGGCATCGAGTGAGATCACTGTGCCAAATCCAAATAGAATGTGATCTCTCAAAAATGAGATAGGTTATTGTAGGCCTCTATATGACCATCTTTTATCATTTGACCTTTCATTGATAGCCCTCACAAGCTTTGAGTTATGACCCTTAGAAGATTGACCTCGAGACACACTTAGAGCACCTTAGAGACTCTTCAATACAGGGTGGCCACAAATAGTGGAGGATCTCTGTAGCTTGAAAAAGGGTGTCTCTAGGTTTCACCCACCCATCCAAATCTAATGGCACTGACAATTCAATGCCAAGATCAGCAGTTTAAAAGTTTTGCTACAATGTACCTATGAATTGAGGCACACCACGAGTTTTGGCATCGAACGAGATCACTGTGCCGAATCCAAACAGAATGTGATCTCTCAAAAATGAGATAGGTTTTTGTAGGCCTTCACATGAATATCCTATAGCATTCAGTATTTCATCAAGATCCCTCATGAGCTCTAAGTTACAACCCTCGAGAAGATCAACCTCAAAACACACTTAGAGCACCTTGGAGACTCTTTGGTACTGGGTGGCCATGAATGATGGAGGCTATCTGCATCCAAAAAAAGGGTGTCACTAGGGTTCACCTCCCCATTATTAGCTAATGGTGCTGATAATTCAATGCCAAGATCAGTTGTTTTAAAGTTACGATGTGATGCACCTATGAATTAAGGCACACTGTGAGTTTTGGCATCGAGCGAGATCGATGTGCCAAATCCAAATGGGTTTTAACATTGAGTGAGATCATTGTGCCAAATCTAAATGGAATGTGATCTCTCAAAAATGAGATAGCTTATTTAGTCCTTAGCATGATTGTCCTATAGCATTCAATGTTTCAACGATAGTCCTCACGAGCTCTGAGTTACGACCCTTAGAAGATTGACCTTGAAATACACTTAGAACACCTTGGAGACTCTTCGATACAGAGTGGCCGCAAATGATGGAAACTCTCCATGTCTGAAACAAGGGTGTCACTAGGGTTCACCTACCAATCCATAGCTAATGGCACTGATGATTTGATGCCAAGATTAGTAGTTTTAAAGTTACGTTGTGATGCATCTATGAACTGAGACACATTGCAAGTTGTGGCATCAAGCGAGATTGTTGTGCCAAAACCAAATGGAATGTGATCTCTCAAAAATGAGATACGTTATTTTAGGCCTCAACATGACCATAATGTAGCATTTGATATTTCATTGATAGACCTCACGAACTCTGAGTTACGACCCTTAGAAGATCGACCTTGAAATGCACTTAGAGCACCTTGGAGACTCTTCAGTACAAGTTGGCCGCAAATGATGTTTGCTCTCTGTGGTCAAAAAAATGGTTTCACTAGGGTTCACTTGCCCATTCAAAGCTAATGGCACTGATTATTCGATGCCAACATAAACAATTTTAAAGTTACACTATGATGCACCTATGAACTGAGGCACACTATGAGTTTTGACATCGACCGAGATCATTGTGTCAAATCCAAATGAAATGTGTTCTCTCAAAAATGAGATAGGTTATTTTAGGCCTTAGCATGAAAATCTTTTAGTATTCAACATTTTATTGATAGCCCTCACGAGCTTTGAGTTATGACCCTTGGAAGATTGACCACAAGGTACACTTAGAGCACCTTGGAGACTCTTCGGTACAGGGTGGCTGTGAATGATGGAGGCTCTCTATGGCCAAAAAAAGAGTGTCACTAGGGTTCACCTACCCATTCAAAGATAATGGTGGTGAAGATTCAATGCCAAGATTAGTAGTTTCAAAGTTATGCTATATTGTACCAATGAATTGAGGCATACTATGAGTTTTGGCATCGAGTGAGATCGTTGTGCCAAATACAAATAAAATGTGATCTCTCAAAAATGAGATACGTTATTGTAGGCCTTGACATGTTTTTCCTTTAAAATTTCACATTTCATTTATATCCCTCATGAGCTCTAAGTTGCAACCCTCAGAAAATTGAACTCAAAATGCACTTAGAGCACCTTGGAGGCTCTTTGGTATGGGGTGGCCACGAACAATGGAGGGTCCCTGTAGCTAGAAAAAGGGTCTCACTAGGGTTCACCCACCCATCCAAAGCTAATAGTGTTGAAGATTCAATTCCAAGATTAGCATTTTCAAAGTTATGCTATGATGCACCTATGAAGTGAGGCATACTATGAGATTTGGCATCGAGCGAGATCATTGTGCCGAATCCAAATAGAATGTGATCTCTCAAAAATGAGATAATTTATCGTTGGCCTTGGCATGACCATCTTGTAGCATTTGATGTTTCATTGATAGCCCTCATGAGCTCCAAGTTATGACCCTCAAAGGATCAACCCCAAAACACACTTAGAGCACCTTGGAGACTCTTCGATACAGGGTCGCCGCGAATGATGGAGGCTCTCTGCAGCCAGAACAAGGGTGTCACTAGGATTCACCTACACATCTGAAGCTAATAGCATTGATGATTTGATGCCAAGATCAACCATTTCAAAATTACATTGTGATGCACCTATGAACTGAGGCACACTACGAGTTTTGGCATCGAGTGAGATCATTGTGTCGAATCCAACTAGAATGTGATATCTCAAGAATGAGATAGGTTATTTTAGGCCTTTCATGACCATCCTATAGAATTTTATGTTTCATCAATAGCCCTCACGAGCTCTAAGTTATGGCCCTTGGAAGATCGACCTCAAAATGCACTAAGAGCACCTTGGAGACTCTTCGGTATAGGGCGATCGCGAATGATGGAGGCTCTCCATGTCTAGAACAAGGCTATCACTATGGTTAACCCACCCATCTGGAGCTAATGGCACTAATGATTTGATGCCAAGATGAGCGGTTTCAAATTTACACTGTCATGCACCTATGAACTGAGGCACATTGCAAGTTTTTGCATTGAGCAAGAACGTTGTAGCCAAATGGAATGTGATCTTTCAAATATGTGATAGGCTATTTTAGGCCTCAGCATGACTGTCCTGTAGCATTCAATATTTCATTGATAGCCCTTATGAGCTTTAACTTACGACCCTCAAAAGATTGACCTCAAAACACACTTAGAGCACCTTGGAGACTCTTCGATATGGGGTGGCTGTGAATGATGGAGGATCTATGTGGCTAGAACAAGGGTGTCACTAGGGTCCACCCATCCATTTGAAGCTAATGACACTAATGATTTGATGCCAAGATCAACAATTTCAAAGTTATGTTGTGATGCACCTATGAATTGAGGCACATTGTGAGTTTTTGCATCGAGCGAGATCATTGTACTGAATCCAAATAGAATGTGATCTCTGAAAAATGAGATATATTATTTTAAGCCTCAACATGACCATATTGTAGCATTTAATGTTTCATCAATAGTCCTCACGAGCTTTAAGTTATGACCCTTATAAGATCGACCCTAAGACGAACTTATAGCACCTTGGAGACTCTTCAGTACAGGGTGGCCACAAATGATGGAGGCTCTCTATAGCCAAAAAAAAGGTATCACTAAGATTCACCCACCCATATAGAGCTAATGGCACTAATGATATGATGCCAAGATCACTGGTTTCAAAGTTATGCAATGATGCACCTATGAACTGAGGCACATTGTGAGTTTTGGCATCGAGCAAGATCACCACGCCGAATCCAAACAGAATGTGATCTCTCAAAAATAAGATATGTTATTTTAGGCCTTGGCATGAATTTCTTGTAGCATTCAACATTTCATCAATAGCCCTTACAAGCTGTGAGTTACGACTCTTGGAAGGTTGACCTCAAAATGCACTTAGAGCACCTCAGAGACTCTTCAGTACGGGGTGGCCACGAACGATGGAGGCTCTCCATATCTAGAACAAGGGTGTCACTAGAGTTCACCTACCCATCCAGAGTTAATGGTGCTAATGATTCAATGCCAAGATCATTGGTTTCAAAGTTATGCTCTGATGCACCTATGAACTAATGCACACTGTGAGTTTTGGCATCGAGCGAGATCATAGTGTTGAATCCAAAAAAAATGTGATCTCTTAAGAGTGAGATAGGTTATTATAGGCCTTGACATGAATTTCTTGTAGCATTTGACATTTCATCAATATCCCTCATGATCTTTGAGTTATGAACCTTAGAAGATCAACCTCAAGAGACACTTAGAGCACCTTGGAGACTCTTTGGTACAGGGTGGCCATGAACGATGGAAGTTCTCTATGACCAGAGCAAGGGTGTAACTAGGGTTCACCCACCTATCTAGAGCTAATGGTGCTAATGATTTGATGCCAAGATTAGTAATTTCAAAGCTATTCTATGATGCACCTATGAACTAAGGCACACTACAATTTTTGGCATTGACTAAGATTGTTGTGTTGAATCTAAATAGAATGTGATCTATCGAAAATGAGATAGGTTATTGTAGGCCTCGGCATGATAGTCTTGTAACATTTGAAATTTCATCAATAGCCATCATGAGCTCTGAGTTATGACCCTTGGAATATCAACCTCGAAATGCACTTAGAACACCTTGGAGACTCTTCGATATAGGGTGGTCGCAAACGATGGAAGCTCTCCACCAGTGATAACTTTAAGAAACCCCTTCCAAAAAAAATACCTAAAATGTTGGCAAATCCAACATTTTGTGGGTAGGAAAATTTTAATGTCGAGGGCGATTTTTTTGTTCCATATAGGGAAATAAAATGTTATATGTTGGCAATTTTTTTCTTGCCCTAGCAAAAATTATTTTAAATGTGGAAAGTTAATGTTTTTTCTTGCTAACATATAAATAAATGATAGCTATTTTTTCCCTTGCCAAAAATCAATTAATAATGTCAAAGGCGAATTACTTGTTTTGTAGGAAAATGAATAATAATGGTCTTGGCTAATCTTTAGTGGTAAACTAAAAATTTGTTTAATCTGAAAGCGAATTAGTAGTCACTTCAATTTTCAACTTGTGTCCTATCTTAGGTCTATTATTCATAATGTTGTAACATCGTTACATTAGTGTCACTATTACCAAGTTGGCTACCATCACTTTCAAGTTTTGTATTATTAATACAATAGTTTTATCGACCGTTGATTAATTAGAGATCAATGACAGAAGATGCATTTCGGGGCCACTTGCTTGAAAAGACATAGAGTCACATGAAATTCTCCAAAATGGAGACATGTGGAAATGGAAGCCATTAAGGTATTAACTAGAATGTACTCAATGTTAGAAACTTTCGATTCCTTGACATTAATGCGAGTGCATTTCTACATTTTGCACACTTGAAAATTAATAGGAATATGAAAAAATAAGATATGAAAAATCACAAATGCCAAACAATTTAATGCAATTGCCATTAAATAGCCTCTTCAAATCCTCTTTCATTATCATTTCTCAAATTCTTCAATCTGAATTCAGTTTGTAGAGTTTCTTGAATCTTAGCCATAGATATGCCAATTCGCCTGAAATGCACTACAGTGGCTTTATAAAAGCCCTTTTTGGGCAGGATTCCTAATGATGTCCTTGCCATGATTTTCAAGCTTGATGCCCAAAGTTCTTTTATCTACCATACTATATTCATGGTCCTTGGCCATGAATTCTTAAGAAATAATAAGAGGTGTCATACATCCACAAATATTACCTCCCACTTCTTCGTGTCTCTTATCGATCTTGGAGGTAGTCAAATTGAAATTCTAATGTTTCTACGTTACATTTTTAAGGAAACATTTTTAGAAGATCATGTCAAAATTCTTGTATTGGTTGAGTAGGTACCAAGGTCGGGCATTGGTATCTCTTTTACAGATGTAGCAGGAAAGTGTTGGGAGCAAGGCATAGGGAGCATTGTACATAAGCATCCCTTCCTACTTGGCATGAATGAATGAAAATTGACTCACCATCAGAAGTGGGCACAGCTCAGAAGGGATTTTCTATAGAAGTGGCTATTGTTGGATGACATTAGCGAGATTGACTTCACATTGTTGCATGAGTTCAACGACATCATCTTCTCCAGCAAATTCCTTGCAAAGAGACTTGAAGACTTTTGTGATTGAAGGCTTCAAGCCTTTGGCCCCTTAGCCCGCTAATGCTTCTAGCCTCCCTATTCCCTGTTTTCTATTTTTTCTTTAGATTGAGCCTTACCCTTTAATGTAAATTACAAAATAGTAAAACTAGGCTGATTTAATTAGCTATTTTGAATATCTATGCTATGAATCAGTATTATGTACATTCTACACTCTAAAATATTATCAATGAAAAAAATAGTTTTTGACTTTTCAAATTGTTGTTCCTGTTAGTCTACGACTTTGTTTTTGCAATTTTTTGGCATCTCAATGCACTGTTGAAATGTTAGTCTACGACTTTGTTATAAAAAATTAACTGTTAATAGTTATAAAGTTAGAACTTAGAAACAAAAAAGGATTTCAACAATCACTTTATGGTTTCATATTTGATTAACGATTTAGAGTAAAAAATTATTCAATTGAATATTATCTAATTAAATTTTTTGTAATTTCTAATACTATTTTTCTTTAATTTGATTTGTTAAAACAAATGGAATAATAAGAGTGGATTTCAAGGAAGACTAAAGATTATAACCTTAACAAAGTTAAATAAAATTTTGATAATTTATGTGTCAATTTTTTATTTCATACCTATCTTGTCACCTAAGTTTTTTTCATTATGAAATATTTTAAATGATGAAGAATATTTTATAAACAATTATCACAATTCTCAATGTATATTAATAATTTATAAATAATTATACTATATTACATTTTAATTTTGAAACTAAATAATAAATATGAATAAAAATATAGCATTTGTAATTATCTTTTTTTAATTTTAATTATTTTATTTAAATTAAACTATCATCATTATTATTTCATATCTTGCACCAATTTTATTTTATTAAATTTAATATATATTCATTGAATTTTTCATATCATCTTTACAATAAAAAGTTTATGATAGAAAAGAAAATCATTTCTGTAATAGAAAAGAAAATCTTTTATTTATATTATATTATAACTATTATAAATTATATTATAATTATATATATATATATATATATATATATATATATATAATATTTTATATAAATAATTAAATTAACATCATGATTTTGACATGCTCAAATTTAAAAATAAAATAATAATAATTAATAACAATTTCTTTAACAATATTTATTTCAATATTTTTCTCTATATTAATTAATATACTATTTAAATTCTTTTCATGCTAATATTAAATTAATTTTTAACTAATTCAATCAATTTTTTTGCCACAAACTTAGTTGCTATGGAACCTTGTTTAAATAATTAATATTAGTTGTTCAAAAGGTATAAGCTTTAACGATTTACGATTTGATCTGGACCATTCAATGAACGATAGATCAATGACCATGACTCTATTTTGGGCCAAATTTTAAAAAATTGAAGTTAAATTATATTTCTACCCAAAATTAGGACATGTGTATTCGAAGATTCTACCTGAGATCCTAACCATTGACTAAAGAAAGATCTTAGATCGATGACCCAAGATGAATTTTAGGCTGATTTGGGGAATGGTTTCCCATTTGCCTAGATTCATCTGAAATTGTGACACTTGTTCGGTCATTGCAAAGCTCAATTAAGTGTCAGAATGTGTCACTCAGTTAATATTAATAATAATTATATTTATAAATAATTATCACAATTTTTAATATATGTTAATAATTTATAAATAATTAAACTATATTACATTTTAATTTTGAAACTAAATAATAAATATGAATAAAAATATAGCATTTGTAATTATATTTTTTAATTTTAATTATTTTATTTAAATTAAACTATTGTCATTATTAGTTCATAGCTTGCACCAATTTTATTTTATAAAATTAATATATCTTCATTGAATTTTTCATATCATCTTTACAATAAAAAGTTTATGATAGAAAAGAAAATCATTTCTATAATAGAAAAGAAAATTCTTTATTTATATTATATTATAACTATTATAATAATTATTATAAATTATATATATATATATATAATATTTTATATAAATAATTAAATTAACATCATGATTTGGACATGCTCAAACTTAAAAATAAAATAATAATAATTAATAACAATTTCTTTAATAATATTTATTTCAATATTTTTCTCTGTATTAATTAATATTCTATTTAAATTTTTTCATGCTAATATTTTTTTAAATCATTTTTTTTACTAATTCTATCAAAAAAAAATTCCATGAACTTAGTTGCTATGAAACCTTGTTTAAATAATTAATATTAGTTATCTGAAAGGTTTAAGTTTTAACGATTCACAATTTGATCTGGACCATTCAATGAATGATAGATCAATGACCATGGCTCTATTTCAAGCCAAATTTTCAAAGATTGAAGTTAAATTCTATTTCTACCTAAAATTGGGACACGTATACTCAAAGATTCTACCCAAAATCTCAATCGTTGACTAAAAGAAAGATTGATGGCTTGAGATGAATTTTGGGCCGATTTGGAGAATGTTTTCTCATGTGCCTAGATTCATCTCGAATCGTGACATGTGTCTAGCTCAATTAAGTGTCAGGACTCAATTAATATTAATAATAATTATGCTTAGTCTTTTTTAAAAATTATTACTTAATCCCAACTTAGTGATGTCGCGATTGTTAAGTAAAAGGTACATCAACACCAATGACAATGGATCGGGATGAATTTTGGGTAACTTTTGGGTCTGCTATCATTGTTGTCAAGAAACATCTGAAATCTTGACACGTGTCCTTGACAAGTGTCAAGATTTCGAATGACTCTTGACAATAGCGATAACATTCCACAAGTTGACCCGAAAATCATATCAATAATTAAGTTCAATTTTTATTAAAAAAAAAAATTAAAATGAACAAATTTCAAAATTCAAATGTATATTTAATGTAATAAATTGTTACTTTTAATTATTATAGTTATGTACATTACTATATTATTGAGTCTTTATGTTGTTTACATGCACATTGTACATACTATGAATAAAGTACCTAAAACCATTAATTATTTAATACTTTCATTTTAGCTTTTAACTATTTACCTTCTATGTTTTTAGAGTATGAAGTTGAAAGTTCTCCAAGTCAAGAGTCTGATACGATAGGGTTTTCAAATTTCAACTTTTAAAAGGCTAGCTGAATTCCATTTGTGTTCTAAAGACTGAAAGTGTCAAACTTGAGTATCATAGGACAACGCCAATTATCGAATCTTGATTCTAGGTATTTAAATTCTTTAATTTTTTTCATTACAATTTGCAGCAATAGAAATCTTGATTTTTATTGTCTTAGATTTACACTTTACAAGTTTTTTAAATAGGGTTTGAAGAAGAATTTTGTGTAATAACTAGTAGCAAGCATGGGCAAAACAAAGTCAAAAACCTCCAGTATGAGTGCAAGCATAAAGGAAAAGAAAGACATTATAGAACTCAGGCAAGTGCTACAAACCCTAGGTTTCCCTGATGAATGTCATTATATTTTTTATCCTGTTATCCATGCAAATTTTGGAATCATGAGAATTATATATTCATTGTTTAATAAGTGGAAAGATACACAAAAGGGAAGAAATTATTACAAATATAACAACAGTATTTGTGCACATACAAATAAACTAGCTGCTTTGGTTATTAGATTATTAAACCTTGTTGTACCCGAAGTATTCCCTTGCCCTAAAATTGTAATGCTATGTTCTTTGAATTATGATGAAAATAGAAAGGAAATTGTAAATCAAAACACTCAAGAGGAAATTTTATCCTAAACTGAGAGTGAATTTTTCACTCCGTTAGACCTAGGGCTAGGGTTTAAACTAAAAAGCTTTAACGAGTGCATTGACTTAGATAAACTAGCACAAGCTTATGACAAACTGGAAAGAGTTTTTCAAGATTCATATATTAAGGGTTTAATAAACTCAAAATCATCTACTAGTCTTACACTGGACATAGACCATAACCTTCTTTATCAGTATGATATTTTTGTGTCATGGGTTCAAAATACTATTTCTTTGTTATCATTTTTTCTAGGATTGGATAGCAACAAGGAAGTGGGGGGCAGTATTCTTGAAATGATTTATAATATCCATTTTTGAGGTTAGTCAATTGAAAACATAGATGTAAGATATAATTTTGTTCAACACATTGTTGAATCTATTCAACAACAATTACTAATGATTAAACAAAGTGCAACTATAGGCAAGACAAAGACATTTAGATTCACAAGTTACTTATGCTACCTTCTTTTAACAAAGCATTGCCCGATATTTGAGATAAAAAACAACAAGCCCTATATTGAGGTATATAAGTTTGATGAGAAAACCCAAAAGAAATCAAAGACTCCAAGTCCAGTATATGAGTGGACACATAAGATGAGAATGACTGCTAACAGTAATAATGATAACCATTTTGTAGACTTATTTTTGGCACCTATTTACCAAAAAATTATAGGAACTTCGATGCCTAGATTTCCTATTTCTTATAAATATTGCATTCAACTGGGAAGTCAAATTCAATTGGCTGACTAGTTCTTCGTGGAAGAGTACATTGTCTTAAGATTTTATGGTTTAGCAGTTGAACCATGCAAACTTCCAATGCATGTTATAGAAAGGGAATTTGCCCTAAAATATGTACAATAGATGGAAAGTGCAGATGAACTTTTCAGTGGACAACAAAAGAAAATGATATTTCTTTCATTGCCTTTCGTAATTGGAGGTCTCACATTTGAGAGACAAGCTTTCAAAGTGGTAAATGAATTAGTAACTTTTTTTGGCTTTGATTTTATCAGTCACTGAAATTATGATCCACTAAACATGATAAAAATAAGACTTATTGCCAATGGAAACTCTAGGAGAAAATATCAACATCAAGAGATGCCATTGATAGAAAAGTTTAAAAAATAAGGATTTGTGGGATGAGGTTAAGAAAGAGATGGAGAAACATGCAATAAAGAATAATATTTCAATGCAAGAATTATCATCCCAAATTATAACATTGCACATATCAGAATCATATAAATTAGAGCCTCTGACATACTTGCCAAAGCAATTAAAGAGGCATCTACATTTGAATTGTGGTGTCAAACCAAGATGACTAATTTTTGAAAAATGAGGAAAAATTTGGGTGAACCAAATACATCAACAGGTTTTGAGGAAATTGATGCGGATGAACTTTTCAGCGATTATTGAAATAAAGAGCATTCAACTATACTATATGATTTTGCCAGTTGTAGTGATGGTGATATTCAAAAATAGAAGGACCCCAAGTCTAATGCTGACATTCAAGGTATTCAGGATTCCAAGTCAACCAGGGGTAGACATATTGTTAATCTTCAAATGAGTGATTCTACTAAACAAACATATGGTAAAAGGGAAACTATGATACAGAAAATGGGTTATGCAGGTATAGGCCCCATGGGTGCAAGTGGTGAAAGGATTTGGAATCCAGTTCCAGTACTAGACCCACCCAAAAGAGGGAGTAAACCAATCATTTGACTCTCTGATGAGATTGAAGATGGTTCATCTAGAAAGGGAAAAAAATATTATACTTCTGCTTTTGAAGGTCATCCCAACACATTATTTGTTAAATCTTCATATCCAGTTGTAGTTGATCCCATTGGCACTGGCACTGGCACTAGCATGGATGAACCTTGTGAAAAAAAGGAAAAAATTATTAGAATTACACCACAAGTAATGTCAGTGGTTACTTCACCAATGTATGCACCAGTAGCTTATGTACAAAGCCCTGAAAATAGTCCTAAAATGCCAAGATTTGGAATGGGCCATCTTTAGTATGTTGGCAATCCTCAAAATACAATTTTAGGTGGAGTAAGTTTAACTAGAGTTGGAGGAGAATATAACAATACAATTGATAAGTCACCTTTTAAACACTCAATTGTGTCAGCAAACCGAGATTTTATTTTGAACAAGTTTGTATCAAAGTTTTATTAGATAAGTGAAAGAAATAGGCAAATTGTGAAAGCTTTGAAAAGTGATGCAGTCATTGAATATCAACGATCTACTAATAGAATATTTCCAATATATGATCCAAACAATGAAATGATGAACCTCATGGCTGTTATGCCCCTGGCTAGAGATAATAATCCGCCAGAAAATGTAACAAATCATAATGATGTACAAGTTACCAGTCTTCAAATGGATTTGTTAAAAGTGAAAAATATTAATAAAATCAATATATCAAAAGAGAGGAACAAAATTGTCTACTCTACACTTCTAAAGGCAAAGAGGGAAAACAAAACCCTGACAAAGCAAATAAAAAAGTTATAGGTAGACCTTGATAATGTGAAGACCAAGGAGAAAGTAGTAGACAATAGGTTCAAAGAATTGCAAAACAGGATAAAGAATTCTTCTCCTATAGAGGCAATTGTCCAGCAAGAAAAGCTAAATGAACAAGTGCAAAATTTGGCTAAAGAATTGGATGGGTGCAAAAGAAAATTCAACATGAAAAAGCCTCTACTGTACTATTGTTGAAGTCTGTAGAGAGTAGTGCACATGTCAACAATAAATTGAAAACTGACCTGGACTCTCCTATCAAGAAAATTAATAATTTGAAGATTGAATTGGATAATGAAAAGGAAAAAGATGAGTCTAAAGCAAGGATAATTGATAATTTGCAGAAGGAATTGGGGAATGAGAAGAAAAAAGAGGAGTCTAGTGCAAACACAATCCACGATTTGAAGAAGCAATTGGAGAATATGAAGAAAAAAGAGGAGTCAGCTACAAAAACAATCCTTGATTTGAGAAGGAATTGCAGAATGTGAAGAAAATGGAGTCTAGTGCTACTTCAAATAGTAACACAGTCCACCATATGAAGAAGGAATTGGAGAATGCAAAGAAAAATGAGGAGTCAACTACAAATAAAATCTTGGATTTGAAGAAGAAATTTGAGAACATGAAGAAAGAGGAGTCTACTCAAACACTCCATGATTTGAAGAAGGAATTGGACAATGCGAAGAAAAATGAGGTGTTCACTGTGAAGACAATCCATGATTTGAAAAGGGAACTCGAGGATGAGAAGAAAAAAGAGGTAACTACTGCAAAGACAATCCAAGATTTGAAGAACTTGGAGGATGAGAGGAAGAGAGCAACTAATTAGCAAGGGCAACTAGAGGAAATATAGAAAAAGAGTGAAATAGAGATATCTAAAATGAAGAAAAAGATGGAGAATATAATTGCACAAAATAGAATGACATCTTCTAAAGATGATCATGTCAAGGATACTATAATAAACATGATTAAGCTTGTCAAACAAGAAAACTGGGACAAAATAATGAAGAATAGTGATAGTTTGTTTGAATGGCAATATCAGACTTGTCTTTGAAAATTTTTTAAAAAGATGTTGAGGGTAAAAGAAGAATCTTCGCCAATTCCTTAAAAAAATTTACTAAACAAATTTTGAATAAAGTATAGAGATCTAGTGATGGGGATTTGGAAAACCATGGAATAAACAACCACTTGGATGCCTGTGTAATGACCTTTGTTGTCTGTCATAGTTGTGAACAAGTAATGGAAATAGATGAAACTCTCAAATCTGCTTCCAGAGACTTGATGAAGATGAATCACACTATACTAAACTTGTTAAATGTTGGATTACCAAATCCAACTTACTCAGACAAAAAATTCATTGGAAAAGAAGATTACATGAAAAAGTTGTAAAACACCATGAATTCTGATTTAGGCAACTTGCTTGAGTACACCACTCCAAAAAGAATTGCAAGTTGCATCAAACCACTATCAACAATGAATGCAGTTATATATAAATTCCTTGATTCATGTAAAACTATCTCTCTGAAGTATTCATTTTTGATGAGGTTACAACTATTTAGCTACAACCTTAAACAAATAGAGCTTCCAAATGATGTAGAATAGAGCACCCTAAAGAACTTCATTCGAGTTGGGTCATCTTCTCAAATTGTTACTATTGCTGTCAGTGGAAGTCATAACTGATAGCACTAAGAAGTAATAACTAACTTAGTAAGTGATAGTACTATAATCATTTTTTTACTTGTTGCTCTTTAATTGCAAATTTTGGATTTAATTTCAACTTTGTTTAATGTTAATTGTTATAGGAATCAAGAGCTAGCAAATTAGGATAGTTGGATAGCCAGGCACTGGCATACTATTACTATACAAAGTAGATGAAAAATATTTTCCTACTCCTAGTTGAAAAAATTGTACAATTGGCAATGTGATTGTACACACATAGTGTATTATGTATTAATAATATAATTATATATACAATTACAAACTGACCTACAACTATTGTTGCTCCCTTGTATTTGTAAAGGGAATTCAGGTCATTTGACACTGAGTCATTTGCAAAAAGTTGTAATTGTTTGTAATTGTTAAATGTATTATGTTATAGGCTAATTTATAATTATAAATTTTAATTAAAAAAAATTAAAATAGATCTTATTCTATTAAATTCATAGTGTTATAATTTCTTAAAGAAACTAGAATCAATGGAAATCTAAAAGTAAAAATGTCTAAAAACTAGAATGAATGAAAATCTCAAGTTCAACATGTACTATTGTAGTAAAACTAGAATCAATGAAAATCTCAACATGTAAGTTTGTAACATCAACATGTTTAAAAGAAAATTTAAGCATATATAAAAGGATAGTTAATGAAGGCTATAAATTAACTTCTACATACATAATTAATTAGTAGATAGTCTTATATCAGAGCTACTAGCCTACTACTTGACTCACGTAGAAGTTAGAACTTGAAGTTGAGAAGTTGCTATAATTGCCACTCTACCTGGTCCAGCTTAGCATCAGTGTCATCAAAATCCTCCTCATTTATTGTGTATAACATTTCATTGTTCATTGTGTATTCTTCAGATTCACTATTAGTGTTAGTATGCATGCCAAAGTCAACATCATCTTCATTGCTTCCAATATCATGACATGAACCACTACCATTGCCACTACCACTGCCACTTAGGCTTGAATTGTTGGCCATCCCTCTTCTTTGACATTTGTTTCTCCAAATGCTAAGAGCCCTATCAGAAGGGAAACTATCTACCTCATACCTAAAATTATAGAGCCTCAAACAATTATCCAAATTTTTGTCTAATTTATTTCTAACCTTTAACTTCAAGAAGCCCAAAGTACTGAAAACTCTCTCATCCTCTACAGAACCCAATACCATTGTCAAACATAAATTAGTAAGCTTGAAATATTTTGGTATTGAATCTCTCAATTGATTTCTTTCACCATGGTTTTTCTAAAGCTTTGTTACTGCTCGTTCTTCATTTGGATTCTCCATAATACCATATTGTTCCCTCATTATGATTGCAAAAGAATATGATTGATCTCTTAGTCGAGATTCATCTAAAATTCTATTTATAGTTAGTTCATTGATTACTTTAGGTTTGCAAAAATGTTGAATCAAAGTCATCATCCTTCTTTGAAAATTAGTCAGGTAGTTTAAAGACCAATATTGAAGAAAAGTAATTTACATTGCTTCAAGCAATTCCCTTGAGGGAATTTTAATCTAATTTCTGACAAAAGATTGTAGCAAACTTGCTTGATAGAGTCAAACATAGAGTCTTTGATCTTCTTGAAGTCTTCACTTGTAACACATGAAAGTACCTTCTCTAGCTTTGATTCTACTTTGCTTCCCACTTCGTTGGGGTTAGAGTCAGGGTTGACGCGGCCATAGTATTACATTAGTATGTCAACACAACGTACCCTGGCACATGCCTCATCACTTGCACCAATATGTAAAAGGTTTTCAGGATTGTTCAAATCTATGATTTATATCCACTTTCCAAACTTTGATTCATCTAATGGTAGTAATCATTACAAAGTATCTAGGCTATTACATGTCATTTTACACAATTTATTATATTTTACAATGTACATAGCTCTTTGTTGAACCTTTTTTATAATATTTATCATGTCCTGTAGCATGGCGAGAATTGTTACCAAAAATTTTACACATGCTGAAAATTTTACTCCAAGTAACATGCAAAAGGAAACATACTTTTTCTATTCATTTATATTCCATCATTTTTGCAATCATAAATGAAATTATGAGCAAAAGAGATACAATGTTCATTATATAGATCATCAACTGATATGTACAATTTTCATTTTTTACAAAGTATGAAAGCATTAATATGCTAAATAGAGAAGATCTCACACAAGCTGTGAGTATAACTAGTTAAGTTTCTTTCATCAAGAAATACACGAACAAATATATATAAATGAAAGAAATAAAGAGTAGAGATAACCAGTCATTGCCTGTTGCTTTGACTGGTTATGTACTCTTTCCCTGGCGCACTCGTCCATCTTCGAGCTCCATGCTCTCCAGCAGCTGCAAAAAGAGAAAAAAAAAATTGGTGTTAGATCCCGAGGGATCTAAGCAATGCCCGTATACCTATATTCCTATGCATATTTTATCTGTCAATGCATTTCATCATGAAATAAAAGTAAGTAGTGATATTGGCATTTAGTGCTAAAAGAAATAAAATCATTTGTGAGTGTCACGAGTCCATGCTCGAACCTCATAAGATATGCCATAGGATAAAAGATTACAGCAAAACAGCAATATTTGATATATAAAATAGGGAAAGAAAAGATGAACAGACTAACAAATCTGTATTATGAAGCTTTGGGTTCCCGAAAAATAGGAATAAAGACTCTATATGGTGCAATGACCATGAAGGATTCTCCAAAACCTAAATAATAAATCCATTTGGAAGCATCTACAATCTATCAAATCATTTATAAACATGTGTACTACCATGAGAGATAATCAAGGAAAAATACTTCAAGATATACCGAGGAATTTTGTTTACATCTTATTTACAGCAAAAATGACAAGTACCTCAAGTGTAAGTTGTATTTATAGCAAGTCATTTATGTTTGTATTGAGCTAAAAATATGCAAATTGGCAATCAACAGGAGATACCTTATGTAATATAACAATAGGATAACAAAATCCACATGTATTTCTCAAGAAACATCAATAATGATGCCTTATCTATGGAGCTTCCTTCCGGTAAAGATGGAATTATTAGACTAAAATGGGCTACCTAGTTTTTTGTTCTAAGTATATTATTTGCAATGACAGTATATATACAATCATTGGGCTTTTTGGTGTTGCTCGTTATGGGGATCAAACAAGTGATAAAATTCTTCAAAAAAAGTAGATGGAAGGTGAAGTCGGGCAAGGAGCTACTGGTGTCTATGTCATATCATGTCTAAGTCTTATTATTATTAACCATTTTCTGCTCCTACTTAACAGAGACTAGTCTGTGGTTTGAGGTATCATCACTCATAATGAAGTGTGCTAGATCTGCAATGAATCAGCCATGAGCCTTGGCCTAGTGAGAAGGATTCAGAAATGACAGCAACATATAGCACTCAAGTTTTTCTTCATTCAAAGGGAAAGACTTAAGTTAAGTTTTGCTGAGAAAAGGAAAGTTGGTTCTAAGTTTTTCAAGGAAGACTATGCCTAAAAAATGACAAGAATAACAGTAAATGTTCATGGCAGTATTTTCATAACTTCATAACAACATCTAAGTTCCAGCCGGCAAAAGAATCCCACTTTACCAAGTAGCCCATAGTCGAACAAGGGATAAAGGAAAAGACATGAATTTCTCCATAATGCCACATTTTCTTGAAGATATTGGGCAGTTGAGAAGGGTTATAACAGTGGGATGAGTCAAGAATGTGACATCAAATGCCATCAGAATAGCAAACAACATGTTGAAGACTCGCATTTTGAGGATAATGCTCCTCTCAGGACTATGGGTAAGAATATTTGAGAAACCAACATGATATAGAAGCTGAAGAAAACTAAATGTGGAGTTGAGCAAGCAACAGAGCAGAATGACAAACCTGGAATAGTATATTCAAAGAGTGTGTGAGAACAAACAACCCATAGACACCTGACTATAAACTAGTTTTAAAAGCAACTTTTGGGGTTTTCATATGAGACTAATCAAATCTTACTTCCAGTAGTGCACAAGAATCTTTCATGGTGGCTTCATCAAATATACAACAAGTTATTTATGGCAGCCAACAAAATATAAAACTCCAGACGCTATTTGAAAGTGCAAGAAATGAGATGAATATAAATATTTCCAACAGCATTAAGCCAAGTATGGCCACTCAAACAATACCTTTTGTGTTCATCAATGGTAGCAGGAAGAAACAACAATACATGCAGTAAAATCCCTCAACAATGGTGGCCAACAAAAATATTTCAAACAACTGAAAATGCATTGAACTACCTTTCATTATTTCATGGTGGCAAGCAATAAACCCCATTCGAATTCTTAAATTGTAACTTACAAGCTCATTCAAAGGGAAAAAACTCATATCTAATAGCAGTAGGCATACTTCTATCATTCCTCCCATGGCAAACTTGAAGACTCACATTCATGGTGCAAAAGAACCCAGATGCAAAATGGCGGCCATGAAACTTCTACAAACCCTCATTCCTCCTCTTCACCATTTGAAATCTCCAGAACATGAAAATGAAATGAGTTTAGGTTTTTTAACCTTTTTATGACCTTTTCATTTGCCAATAAAATTTGGAATCCATGGGCTTTTTAGGGGGATTTAATTTCTTTTAAAATTTTGTTTTAATTGTGAAGGGGAGGGGTTAGTGTTTTGCCTTAGAAGTTTTGTGGTAGAGTTATTATTTTATTTTGTTTTGTTTTTGCATATGGTGATATTGTAAAGTAATAATATTAAAATGATATGAACATCATTTAATATTATTGTCTTGTTTTAAAATGCAAAAAATAAGCAAGTTTTGTTTTATTTTTGCATAGTCCTCATTGTAAAGGGAATATTTAAATGATAAAGTTATAAATCATTAGATATTTTCCTATTTGTCATGCAAAAGAATGAGTCATTATATCCCTATGTAATGGTCTTTATGTCAGATATTTTGGAAATATCTAGAAGTTTTATAGGTCTGGGTCAATTTTGATTTTTGTCAAGGTAGTTGAAAGGAGTTATTGCATTTTGGAGTCTACTTAGAGATAATAATTGCATTTATGAGGGGTAGTTATGATGATATTATCAGACCATGCCTTTTGGGCTATTTGGTACACCTTTTGAAGTCTTTTCAAAGACTCAAGTTTGGCCTTAGGGGCAGAATCCAACCCAGCATTTATGGCTTTTAAAAAATGCAGTTGGAAAAAAGTGCATAAGTATGAGTTTTTCAACTCATTGTAAGGGGTTTTTATTTTATGGATAGAGGTTTTGTGGCTATTTTCTGAGTCCTAGACTTTATTCTGCAGAGTCTGTAATTCATTTTTGGAAATATAATACAGGTACCAGCAGTGTGATCATGCTTTGTGAAGTTATCAGTTAGGCCTTTTCCTTTCTACAATTTATGTGCACATTTTTAAATGATTTGATAGATTAACTTGTGAATGTTTCATTAATCCTTGTTTTCCTATCTCATTCCAGCACCTTTGTGTAGAATAGTAAGTTTGTTTGCAGGTTATGATATGTGTTTTTAGGTGAAATTAATTAAAGTGGGGTATTAGTTTATCCTCCTTTTTGTAGTTTCAGTATGGAAACGTTATTATAAATCAATTGTGCAAGCCTTTACAGGAAGTTGTGCTTTATCTATGTTTCATAGAGCTATATAATCCTCTCTGTTACATGTGGGTTATGTTTTCATAACCATTTTTGGTGTATCACCCCCTTAGTTTAAACTTTAGGTTTTAGGTTTGTTTTAAGTAATTTCTTCCCCCCCACCATTTTTTCCTCAAGTTTTTCTTTAAAGTTTTAGAGGTTATCACTGAAAGATTCAATAGGAGCCGGCCTAGAACTGGGAGGTTTCATTTCATTATCCAGTCTCGCATAATGAAATGACTCCCATGTTAAGTAAGGGTCACTAAACGTTTCCAGTTTGGTAAAGGGTGCAAATTTTAAAACTTAACAAGAATAGCTGCTAAAGTTAAGAGTATCTTAACATTAGTCAGACTTGAATATAGCCAAGGGAATTTGTCGCACATAGAGTTGATTAATCCAAGAAATGATGGATATTCAAAGATTACTCAATGCATTGGTCTATCCAAAAAGATCCATCTAGTATCATTGTCTTTAAGAAGCTTCCTCCCATCAATAAGTCCTTGAGAAAAGTGTTGAAATTCTTGGACTTGTTTTGGACTTAGACAAAAGTATTGGTAAATCTATTTTATTAGAGATTCCACTTTTCTTACACAACCAAAATCCCTGACAATTCTAAAAGCTAGATTCATTCGATGGGCCATGCAATAAATGGGAATAGCGTAGGGTGCCAAATCATTCTTGATCATTTTGCAAAGAATGCCTTTATGACCTCGCATAACTAAAGTTGCATCTACTCCAATAGACACCAACTTTTTGGCAATGTCTATGTTATCCAAACCTCCACATTCAATTAGAGTACTCTTTAATAAATCATATAAATTTTTAGTTGTCACACTACAATTCAATTTAGCATGCACACCCAAGAAGTATTATCAATTATTGTAACTTCATCTAGACACAATGTAATGAAATTTGAGTGGTTTATTTTTTCCTTCATATCTTCTTTTTCAACCTGTGTAAGAAATCTAGCCCATTCCCACCTGCTATTTACTAACCAATGACTATTTTGGATAGTTTCAAACTTTAAAAAAACACAAGGAAGTAATTGAAGGGTAGTCCATCATAGGACATCCTCTACTCAAAATATAAAAGACCACACTTAATTGAACTACTTTTCCCATATTTTGCACTTCCATTTCTTTCCAAATGAAATATTCAATGGAACCTTTTATTGCAAAACGCTTCTTTCGTAATTGCTAGTGCAACTTGTATATTTTTACATTCTTGATATGCCAACAATTATCCTTTGTTTTCCAAGTTAGCACGGATTTTTCAAATCCATCTATAGTTTCCTTTTTGTAAAATTTATTGACATGTTTTTCTATGGTATCAAGTTTAAGCTACAACCTCTTCTCCTTCTTTGTTATCTCTATGAAAATCTTACATTTGTATTCTACAAGAGGCTCACCATCAATTGGATCGGCCACTAGTTCAATGAACCAATACTTTTCCACCCATTCTAATTGAAAATTCCTTTTGGACAGATCCCAGTGAGATCGATCTTTCCTTGATTCCAATTTTCTTTTCCCCTTTTGTGCATGAACATGATTTATGGAATCACTTTTGGTTTTCTCACCCGACTAGTCCAGAACCAACTCCAACTCTATAATATCATTTTGTGACTCCCTACTCAGGGGAAGTGCCTCCAAATCATGTTCAAGTTTTTCCTCGAATGAGATATCAAGTTCACCAATTTAAACTTATTCAATATGGTCTCCAACTTGTGATGAATCTCCTTTCTCCAAAAGCACTGGAGATCTAAATTGTGAATCTTGTAGGTTACCAACATTTCCCCCACCAAAATATGTTGATATGGTTCTACATTTTGGTAATTATGGCCTCTCTTGGATTTTAGGGATCCTACAAAAACCCCTGTTACCCCTCTTGTTTGACATTGCAAACCGATAAAGGCTGAAAAAAAATCAACTTAGAACTTGTTGAAAAAACGACTCAAATAGTGACGAGTCAAAGACTACAAACAATGACAGTAGACTACTTAGACTACTACTACTATGGTACGATAGTCTATGATACTACCCAATAAAATTTACAAACTTATAGGCTATCTTAGCATGTGAGATGTTTAGTCACCAATGGACACTGGATAGTAAAACTTAAAAAAATCAATACCAGTACCATTGTTGACATAAAATATAAATTAAAAATCACTTGCCTTTTATGAAAACCATGGTCCATGAGTCAATGGACAATGCACTCAGCACTCTAAGACTTCGGTAGCAATAAGAAATTCTAGTCTCTAGACTAGAAAAGAGTGAATTGTGTAGAATAATAATATCTTATAGTCTAATATAGGTTGGTGAATTACATGGGATTAACAAGTGGGAATGTCAAATGTAGGCAGAATGCACCTTCCTATGTAAGCCCACAATAGGAAATAGTTGGCTAAATGGGGTTGATGGTTGACACACGTCGAAAAAATGGTAGGCAATGCCCATCCCAAGGGAAAATTATTTAGTTGTAGTAATGGTGAAAAAACGTGGGCCAATAAGAAACAATATGCAAAGGATGGCAAAATGTTTAAAATAAGTGTATCCAAAACATATATCACATTGGCAATTGGACCGATATTTTTGACCAAACATGTGATAACTAATGGGTGACTACCACAGGTGTTGGACCCAAATCTGATAAATATCTGGTGACGCAGTTGACCAATGTTGCATGTGCTATTTGTCGAATGACGATCAACCCATGAGATGGGATCGCCAAATGGCAAAGATAAAGTAATATCTGCTCTCCACAGCTAGAACAAGGGTGTCATTAGGGTTAGTATTAAGTAAAAACATTACTTTTTACCTCTCCTAAAATTTTTTGGCATTGGGCACAATGCAAGTTTGGTGTTAGTATGTATTAAAATTATCATTTTTTAGGTCCCTCCACATAAATTGTATTAAGTAAAATAATCTTTATTTCTTACATTAAATCAACAAGTTTACATTTACAATATCTCAAGCATTTCATCATTATTACATCAATGCACAACTACCAAAAATTGTAGTGTCATAAATAGTAGTGTCAAAAATCATAGTGTCAAAATAGAATAGATTTTTCTTCATTCTACTCCTTTAGTTTTTTATCTTCATGCATGGCTACTCTTAATGATGTACCTACATTCCAATATCATAAAAAATATTAGTAACTTATTGTATTAAAGAAGATAATCATTGGTTCATCAAATCATTATGAACAAAATAACATAAGAAGTAAATATACCTAGTCAAGTGTTCCAATAAGATCCTCTCTCTATTTTAGGGTGTCCAATAGGGCTTCATGATCAAAATTAGTAATAGTATAAAGTTCTTTTACTTTTGGTCTTCCTTGATGCTTCAACATCTTCACATTTGTTGCTATAATAAGATGTGAATATATGAGAATTATTTTGTGCTTCTGATAGTCTTCGAATGCAAGAATTCCATTCCTTCTAAGCATGTATGTTGGCATCCATGTTCTACCAACAATCATTGAACCATTAGGATATGTGAATCCATCATCATCTATGATAGGTTGTGCAAGCTTTTGTTTACCTCTTCCACAACATCCCAACCATTACTCTGATTTCTCATCATTCCCCTATGGTGCAACCAATGCAAAGACATGTCCTAGCTGAAGAAGATCTGATAGATAGTTATACTCAAGTGAACTTTCCATGTCATCATTTCTAATAGATGGTATGGTAGACAATGGAGTAAGATAATGTGGAGCCCACATGTCCACCCACTCACTTGACTCACAGTGATCCCAATCACACTGAAAACAACTAAGACAAAAGCAAGCTAGCTGTCGTGTCTAAATGGTCCATGTACTAAAATCAGAGCTCTAGAATGAATGAATTTTTGATGAGTCTCTCACTATAGCACAATCTAATCTATCACCTATGGACCCTTCCTCAACCAACAAAAAAAACCTAAATACTACTGAATCAAGAGTCCCCCCCTATGATAATGTTAAACTATACCAATCAACAATGCTATAAGCATTAAGAAGCTCTGCTCTTAAAATATTTGATTGCTCCTTAACTAGAGCTCTTCCCACACATGCCCCTTCTCTATCATGTTCTCCTTTCCCATGGCCAGACTCAAAAAAACTCCAAATATGAGGCACCCCCCTCTCTACATGCATTGTACACAACCAATAAAACATGTGAGGATTTTTGTATTGACCTATGTGAATATCTAACCAAATGATATGTCTATCCATAGAAATTGCATTCTCTTGTAAGAAATCAAAATAATTCGTGAAACAATGTTGTACAAACTTGTGAGAGTGAGATCTATCATCACTCATATAAAAATGGTACTTGCTAATAATCTTCTAATTATCTTCCACACTATCAAGGGCATGTCTATATGTTATGTGAACAAAAATAGCAATCTGAATGGAGTTGTAATACTGAGATTATGTCTCATTTTGAGGCTGCAATGTTTAGTTCTCAAGAAAGTTAACAACTAATATAATAGTTCCAATGAGAAAAGTCTCCTTACACATTCTAAATTATTGATCCAACCTCTAAGACCTGTGACTATGTCTTGTATACTTGTAGAAAAGATTTGTCTTGAAATCTGAAATAAAACTAGCCACACTGATTTTTTTTGCAACCAATTCACATCTAGAGCCCTCACCCCCACTCTTCAATTTGTATTTCATCATTTCATATACCATTATTTTTACTATTGTCTTCCCAAGATCTTTTTTGCACTCGTCATGGAAACATGTGTCAAACTTGGATAAGCCACCACATTCTAATCACTTCTCATTTAAGCAAAAATTGCTATAAAAGAAACAACCATCAACTATATGACATAAAAATTGATCTAGCAAGTCTCTTGATGATTTTGGAAGACCACTAGCACCACAATTTTCCAACATTTCTTTACTATGCAAAGTAGAACAGATGGAGCGTAATAGTTCATGGTGCATATAAAACTCAACATGATATTTGCAACAACATGCATTTCAAATTTTAAGTGGCACACAATAAAATGGCTTGAAAGATTCAAAATCCCTTTATGATATATGTAATCTTGGATGACTCTCTTTAAATTGTTTGAACAACATAGTTTGACTTACCTCCAAATAATGTTTAGGATGTGGCGTGTGGTCTCTAATGCCAATTCTCAACTTTAACATGTCTTTAGCATTGGGTGACACTCTTGAACTAGAGTGCCAAAACTATGTAATTTCTTCCTTCACATCATCGGATAACTTCTTATCAAAATGTGGAAGTATAACACCAAAAGCCCATGTTTCATTTTGAAGAGGATCATCAATTCTCTCTCGTCTACTAAGTGCTCTTCTCAAAGTAGTATGATTTAGGTTCAAATCAATACAAGTTTGTCTCATATATCTACCCTTTCTCAAATGATCACTTACCAAAGAGGTTGTAATAACCCTTCGATTAATTCTCTTGTCCTTCTCCCTACTAATTTTCCCAATGCTATTGAAAGCACTGAAAATATTCTTCACAATAATGGCATTTCTTTCCAATTTTTTATTCACACGAATCTTCAATTTGGAAAGCATAGGTCTCATCTTTTGCATCTTTAATAAGTGCATAAAAGGTTGACATTGCTCCACCACTGTCTTGTTGAAAAACATCTTATATAATCTTGAAGCCCATAACTGAATGGTTCTTTCTAATTTTTTCCCTTCCAAATTGGTAATAATCATTTCACCAATTTCAACTATCCATTTTGGTGTTCTAGAACCTTCATGTTGATTATAATTAGGAGATATGTAATGTTCCTATGCATTGTCATTTTCAACATGTTCAATCATGCAATTTACATTATGACCTGGTAAAATTTCATTCTCCAAATTTTCATTCTCTAAATTTTCAATCCCAGCATTATCATTATCAATTGGTACATTTTCATTCTCCAACTGCACCTATTCATTATCTGACTCTATGATTTTAGCTTCGATCAATATATCATCTACTTAACTCACATTTAACATACCTTGTCTCTTCCTTCGATGATTTACCTTGTCCCTTTCCCTATATGTTGCAATGTCTTCATTCGATACCTTCCTTTTGCATTTAAAGACTTTACACTCTATAAAAAGTGACCTGGTTAAAGGATTTCACTACCTTGCTAAAAGTAGGCTTGGTTAAAGGACTTTTGTACATTCACTTGGAATGCCACCCTATTAAAGGATTTACAAATGGCTGCTAGGCTAACCTAAGTCCATAGGATTTCCATAAATAATACAATTGCTAGAATGTATTAGAAAGTCTTTTGACCTGATAGCTTTGCAATCTTCAATTTTTTATTATAGATTCCTATTCTGCTCTTACTGATCTGATCCTTGCTTGATCTGATATGTCACTCTTTGATGTTTTGATACTCTATTCTTCAATAACTAGATTTTGCAATGTTGCTCTGTTCTTCACTAAGTCTTTCAAACTCCCCTCTAAATTTCACTATAGTTCACCCATACACTTCTCGCATTCGCTCATACAATGGGGTTTCATCCTCCTTTTAAATATTTTGAACACTTAGGTTTAGGTATGAATCTATGATCAATATTAGATGTTCATTTCTTGCTCATTTTCTACATTTTTGCTATTGGTTGCATGTTGATTACTTAGGTAATGAAAAATATTTGATCTTATCTTCAATATCCTTCGAGATTCATCCTATGTCATCTCCAAAAATGGTTTACATTTGAGTTTATGAAGATACAAACTCATATGTTGATTCTATGTTACTTGGCACATACTAGTTGTTGATGCTCAGCATATATAGAAAAATAGACTCACTCAGCTCCTATAACAATTCTATTTCACTCAGCATCTATAGTGACTCGACATCTATACATCACTCAACACTTGAACTTCACTCGGCACCTAAAGATTGCTCAACATTTGAAGTTCACTTGGCACCTAATGAATTTTCTGGCTCGGCATACACTGTGGCTCAGCTTCTATATTATACTTGGCATCAACTGAAGAATCGGTTAAGTGTGTTGACACTCAATTGTCAAAACCAATCTGGGACCAACAATCTCCCCCTTTGACATGTTTGGAAAAAACACTTAACTAAACTTTATGCATCTAATATCTATGAGTATACTACATATTCTCAAAATCTTGTAAGTCCCTCTGAGGTGATGTATCATTATCATTCTTGTAACAAAAACTCTTTGGCTAAATATGTCTCATGTTGATATACCTTATACTCTTTGCCTTATCTACCTTTATCTATATCTGTGTACCCTGTTTCTACTTCCTGTACTTTGTATCTATTCCCTGTCACATCTTCTTGTAGTTTTGCATCCTTTTGGCTTTGTTACTTCCTCAAAAAGTGAATTTGAATATCTCCCCATTTGGATATTATTTATTTCTTCCATAAAGAATGTATTATGTAACCATTCTTATTCACATTTCCCCAAAACATTATATCTCCCCCTTTCTATTTACACACTATATCCAAAACATTATATCATCTCCCCATGAATATACTCCCCCTTTTTGACATTTAGGTCAAAGGGTCCTAAGGATAAATATAATAATTTTCCAAAAAAAAATTATTTACCTCCATAATCATCTTGAGAGAAACATCCCAATTATCTAAACTAATCTCCAATGACTTGTGTTGGATGGTTGTCTCTACTGCAAGATGTACAAGGCCTTCTAAAGTAGAAAGATTAGGATCCTTCTTTAAAACATTTTCTACAAAGGTCTATTCTTTATGGAGTACTTCCAAATGTGTGGTTACAAAAGATTGAATTTGCATTAATTTGGCCTTAATATTGGCCTCTTCTACTATCAACATAGCTAATTCTTTTTGTGTGTGAAGCGTAGCTGCAAAATGCTTCTCACTCTGAGCTAGATCTTTGGGTAGCTACGTGCTAGAAATCTTTAGGTTTCATTCCAAGCTCATTATCCTTTGGTTGGTTTCCTATATGAAATATGAGGAATCACACAACTTGTTGTACAATGAGAATACATTCTCAAGTACTTTCTTCACTTTTTCAATCTTCTTTGCCAATTCAACTTTTGAGAGTGTTATTTCACTTGATATCTTCTCATTCAATTTCATCTGAGACTTCTTTTCTGACCATTCCAATAATTTGACATTAGTTTCTAGGTCCTCATTCTATACCTAGTCCACAATGTTGGACAATTGCTCCATAATGGGTTGGGTTTCATCAGGTACTTGCAAGCTGAATGCATCAAGAAATATTTCTTTGATTTCCACTAGTGCTTTATTTTGCTTATACTCATTTTTTAGTATCTCTTGCCTCTTCCTCCTTTCTAGTGCCTTTTGCACTTCATTGATTTGTGCTAAATTCATAGTCCTTGAGTCATAGCTTGGTATGACTATTTCTTCATCAAGTGCAGGGTCTCCATAGTGAAGTACCCTTATAGCCTTGATGGAGCTCGAGCCTGGTGCTGAAATCTACAATGGGACTACATTAGTGCTTGGCTTCTTATTGGTAGTCCCCGAGGTAGGCAAGTTTACCAATGTTTGTATTGCCTCCTAATCCTTAGGGGTTTTCTCCTCTTCTTTCTCCTCTTCTCTACTACCTTTATCTATAATGATAATTTGAGGAGGTGCACCTTGACTTTGTGCAGTAGGAACATCTTGCCCTGTTTGTTCCTTTGCTTGCTCCTCAGCAGTTATTGTCACTTTTATTGTAGACTCAACCTCAGCAATTTTGTCTTGTTCTTCTTGCTCTTTGGGTTAATCTACTATAGTTGTGGGAGGCTGTGTATTTTTTTCTTGTGTGCTTTCCTTCTCCCTTGTTATCTCTACTACAACTTTTTGCAGTTCATCAACACTCACCAATATTGAATTTGTACAAAGTTGTGCCAGTAATGTAGATTGGTGAAGGATCTTTTTGAGATCCTCTACAGTTAAAGGATTGATGTTTTGACCTGAAGTGTTAGGAACATCCTTTACAATGACTATTTCTATAGGTGTTGTATGTGGAGGATTTGGTGGTGTCATTTGTGTGTCTTGGACACTCTGTTCAGTCTGTTGCTCTTCAATTGTTGTCTCTTCACCACGTGTCTTCTCCACTGTCTCTTTTTCTATCTCTTTCTCTCCTTCATCTTTTTCTTGCTCTCTTTCTTCCTCTTTCTCATTCTCTTCTTCTTCTTCATCATTCCTACCCTCACATGGGTCTTCTTGCCCTTCTTTCATAGTTGTCAATCCATATATTAGTTTCCACATTTGTGTGGACTTTTGGACAACATCTTCTATTTGGTTCTACAAAATTTTGAAGGCTCTATATTTTGGTGCAAATTTTCTCCCATGCTTCTTGCTAGCCTTTATTATTTGATCTTTAGTGAGGTCTAGCATTACATGAGCTAATGTAGACTCTATTATTTCTTTCTCCATTTTAAGATAGTAATGCCATTTATTCTCAATTAATGAGCTTAGCTCCTTAGGCATTGAATTATCTAGTTCAAGTGGGGTAGTCTTGAACTTAGCCATCATAGTGTAGATGGACTCTTCCACTATGTTTTATTGTTCCTTTGACAAATTTTTGAAATCTATAGTCTTTAGACCAGATAAATCAGCATTATCTCTAATATTATCGCAAATGTTTTCCAATTTAGATGTGGTAGAATGGCTTACCAGTCTAAATTGATCCTCATCAGACTTTGTTCTTTCCTCGTCTGATTCGGGGGGTGCAACAAACCTTCTTCTCTTCTTCTTCTCTACGGCCCCTCTTGTTCTATTGCCTTCTATTTCTCCTACACCTTTGCCCCTTGAGTTGTAGCCCTAGTGTCAACCCTTGTAGTTGG
Source organism: Cupressus sempervirens (assembly GCA_028749045.1). NCBI lineage: Eukaryota > Viridiplantae > Streptophyta > Pinopsida > Cupressales > Cupressaceae > Cupressus > Cupressus sempervirens. Next base: position 95,190,685 of record CM053787.1, on the reverse strand, counting down.
CTTGGCTGGACTTGGCTTTGTAGCCTTCTTCTTTCCCTTGGGCTGTGTAGTAGGCTATTTTTGAGCTTTTCTCTTCTTTGTCTTAGCCTTTGGTGCTTCCTGCTTGGCACCTTCCTCTTCATCTATATCCTCTCCCATACCTTGGGTCAGGGCAAGTGGCCCTTGATCTTCTTCTTCTTCTTCACCCTTGGCATCTTCATCTTCTTCTTCTACTTCTTCTGCAGTACCTTCCCCAAATTTTTCTTTCGGCTTCTTAACAAGCTTGTCCTTCTTCTTCAAAGTGGAGGCAGTCTTCAAATTCATATCCACTTTTGATCTCACCACGTCATACATTCCAAAATGTGGTGCATCCTTGTCAATCTCTTTTACTGATAAAGCAGTTATTGTTGTTGATGCTTCATCTATGTTTATCTCATACCCAAGAGATCTTAACCATCTCACTCTTGGTATGGCCACTTGTATGTATGTATAATCTATATCTACAAGGAAATATACATCATTTACATGTTTCTCTACCAAAGAAACTAGAATTCTGAGCCTTTGCTTCATTGATTTCTTAAAGTCTTCAAAATAACTTGTCATCAAGATCTCAAAATTAGCTCCCATCTGTTCTATGTATTCATTGACTTGAGCTATAATTGACCTATCATTTTTCGATGCCACCTTACCAAATGAAGGAAATTCATTATCAACATAAAAGAAAATACATATCAAAATTGCACCAAATTTGCATTGGGCTCCATTTGTTCTCTTGATTGCTACTAGATTTTCATTGATCTCTTGTAGTTGTAGCTTTGCAAGATCATATGTATGATCCTTTTTCACCAATTTGTATCCTACATCTACTACAATACAACTCACACTGTTTGAGTCTGCTGAATTGGTAGAATTTGTGTGCTATAACCATAACAACAAAGTCAACTAGAGGGTCTTGGATGGTATCAATTGTCATTCCTCTCTTGTTCCATTGTGCACTAGTATTCTTCTCAATTGCCTCGTTGGCATTACTCCTAAGAGTCTTTGGCTGATCTATCGTTGGGTACCCTGTTACTCTATGTACAATTCTCTTTGTGATCTTCATAGGACCATCCTCTAACCATAAACTACCATCATGCATTTGGCTTAACACTAGTCTAATCCATTTTGTCTTAAATACTATAGGAAATTCTAAGGCACGTGTTAAACCCTTGTTTTCAACAATTTTGTACTCTTCTTTCAACACTCCATTTTCACATAATTTCTCATATGCCTCCCTCATTTCCATATCACCTATAGCTCCAATTTTTCAGTTATAGCATTTCCTTATGTCTTGAATGATTACAACTTTTGGAGGTATGATGGAGAGGGCTCCTACGGGATTGTTCTTGTATGCAACCTCTGGGATTGAATGAAAATTGGGTTATCTGACCTCTTTGGACACTAATTGAACTTCAAATGATTCCTTCTCCTAAGCTTTTCTAGAACTAGATGTCATTTCACATAATCTAGGGTTTCAACATGAAACTGTGTAGCTCGGCACAGTTGTAAATACCTTGAAATCACTAGATTCGCTACTTTGAATTTGCTTTGTGCTCTTTCTTGTCTTTTCTCTTCATTTGCAATGAAGAAAAATGATTGAAAATATGATAATATACCCTATTTTCCTTGCATTTAATGCTCAGTACATTTACAACTGTCCACTCGGCTGCTGAAGGATTCTACATTACTTGGCTTCCATTGTCTTTTTAACACTCGATTTCCACTAGACTATTACTTGCTTAGCTTCAATTGAGATTTCTTCCTTACTCAGCTTCCTCTACCAACTTGACTCCTATAGTATTGATAATCAACTTGACACGTATTGGATTTTTACTTGGCTTCTAAGAGCAACTCGACAATACTTATGTAATCTTTGAACTTTTGACTTTGCATCTTTGTTCATGCTGATCTATTCCTTTTTTAGTACTTTCTTTTCTAGGAACTGATGTATGATAAAACTTTGTAAATAAATCCCTTATGCCTTCTCTTGCTTAGTTTGATGAAGTATGACCACTTGACCTATTAGGTGAAGTGATCCCTTCATTTGATGTGCTACTCCCATTTTTCTTCTTCCATGTATGGTTCATTTCTCCTTTGATGTGTTCAACATCTACCTTGTGTGTCATTCTTTGAGTTGGCTGCCTTTGACCTGGTTGGGCAATTTTTACTGATATGACCAGTCTTAAAGCAACTAAAACATGTGGTTTGAGTCAAACATCTATTGTAGTTCCCTCTGAAATTTGTTCTTATGCAATTTTTAAGAATGTGTCCATATTCCTGACAGTAATGATAGCTATACCTAGTGTTATAGTCCCAATTGTAATGATGACCATGGTTACCTTCCCTTGTTGTCTGATTTGATGTCCACATAGGCTTTGATCTACACTCAAAAGTTATATGTCCATACTTCTTGCAATTGTAGCACTGACCTTCAAATTTTGGTGATCTGATAGTCCTAGTCCTGCAACTATGTGCTTGATGTCCTTGCTTTTTGCACTTATGATAATAACTTGCATTCTTAGGCTTGTCATGCTGATGGGTATTTTTGCTCCTACATATATTAGAAGTATGTCCCTTTTTACCGTAGAAGTGACAAGTAGGTTTAGTGTTCTTACCTTTGTTACTCCTTTCTTCTGTAGTCTTGGAAGACTCTTCTTGTTCAGTGTTGATGTAACCTATTCCTGAAGTGTCATTGCTTGCCTTGGGTGATTTCAATAGCTACTCAAAGTACTTAATGGCCTCATTAGGTTTATTGAAGCTCTTTTCAATCTACTTCTCTCTTTTCAAGTCATTTTGTAGTTGTTCATTTTGCATCTTCAGTGTAGAGATCTCAATGTCCTTAACATTCAATTCATGATGTGCATTCATCATCTGACTTAGAGTGTCTAGCTGCATGTTTGAAATTCTTGCTAGCTTAATTGACTTTTCTTCTAGTCTATTGGCAAGGTTTCTCTTGTCTTCTTCTAGCATAGCCTTGTCTTCAATGGGTCTTTTCTTATGTTCAGTCACTTCACAAAGCATCATGGCTTGTGATTCTTGTTCAAGCTTGAGTATCCTGATTTCTTCTGCTTGAGCTCTATTTTTCTCCATTAGGTCTGTTATTTCTACATCAAACTCTTTGGAATCTCTATTTGAAAATATATTTGAGGTGTCAGTCTCCTTATACTATGTGTCATTCTCAACTATGGCAATCTCTTTTCTTATTTTTAAGGATTTTCTCAGTTCCTCTCTATCTTCTTCCAAAGTATGTAAAGCAAGTTGTATATTAATTGCATAATTTTCTATGATCTTCCCAAGTTTTAAGACTTCCATTTTTAGATCTTTTCTCCAAGCTATGAGGCTTCTCTTTGTGAGAACTAAGCTCTGATACCAATTGTTGGAATTAACAAGTGGGAAGATTTACTTTTGAGATGGGGGGTGAATCAGAAGTAACCAACATTAACCTCTTTAAGTTCCTTTAATTGAAACCATTCACATGCATCTAATTTATCTAATAAATATGAAAGTAATGACATGCATGAAAATAGACAACACACAAATTTGGTAACCTAGAAACTGTCCAAAATGAGAAGGTAAAACTAGGGTGGGGATGACACCCACAAAATATCACTGCAACAATGTGTAACTGTTCAAGGTTACAATGTTTGACCACTTCCAATGGTCTGCCCTATGAAAGGCCTATCCTATTAAAGACTTTACACTCTATAAAAAGTGACCTGGTTAAAGGATTTCACTACCTTGCTAAAAGTAGTCCTGGTTAAAGGACTTTTGTACATTCACTTGGAATGCCACCTTGTTAAAGGATTTACAAATGGCTGCTAGGCCAACCTAAGTCCATAGGATTTCCATAAATAATACAATTGCTAGAAAGTATTAGAAAGTCTTTTGACTTGATAGCTTTGCAATCTTCAACTGCTAATTATAGATCTCTATTCTACACTTACTGATCTAATCCTTGCTTGATCTGATATGTCACTCTTTGAAGTTTTGATACTCTGTTCTTCAATAACTAGATTTTGCAATGCCACTCTATTCTTCACTAAGTCTTCCAAACTCCCCTCTGAATTTTACTATAGTTCACCCATGCACTTCTCTCGTCTACTCATATAATGGGTTTTCATCTTCCTTTTAAAGATTTTGAAGACTTAGGGTTAGGTATGAATCTACAATCAATATTAGATCTTCATTTCTCGCTCTTCTCTTGCACTTTTCCTATTAGTTGCATGTCTTCTCCATTTTTCTTATTGGTTGCATTTTGATTACATAAGTAATGCAAAAGATTCAATCGTATCTTCAAGATCCTTCAAGATTCATCCTATGTCAGCTCCAAAAATGATTTACATCTGAGTTTGTGAAGATACAAACTCATGTGTTGATTCTGTGTTACTCGGCACATACTAGTTGTTGATGCTTGACACATATAGAAAAAATGGCTCACTCAGCTTCTATAACAATTATGTTTCACTCAACATCTATAGTGACTCGACATCTATACATCACTCAGCACTTGAACTTCACTTGACACCTAGGGATTGCTCAGCACCTGAAGTTCACTCGGCACCTATTGAATTGTTTGGCTTGTCATACATTGTAGATCAACTTCTATATTATACTCAGCATCAACTAAAGAATTGATTAAGTGTGTTGACACCCAATTGTCAAAACCAATCTAAGACCAACAAGGTCTGCCCTATTAGAAGCTACAAAACACACTATTAAATGTGACCTGATTAAGGGATTTCAACCATCCTGTTAGAAGTGAGCCCAGTTAAAGGACTTTAGAACATTCACTTAGAATGTCACCCTATTAAAGGATTTACAACATGGTTGTTAAAACAACCTAAGTCTATAGGATTTATCCCTAACTGATATAATGCTAGAGAGTAATAATAAGGGCTTTTGATCTAATACAACTCACAACATAACTTGCAAATTTCAAATCTTAATTCAGTTCTCCAATTTTTCCTGGCTTCCAGTCTCTCCATCTCTGACAGCTTGTCCTCCTTTCAAGATTTGTCTCCTTAAGTCTCCATGCTCATTGTGCCAATGCAATCACCTCTATGGTCACCTATTATTGTAGAGTCTCTATACTTTGTTCCTCCTTCTCAATGCCTTCTCCTCAACACCACATACTCTCTCTGGCCAACCCTATGCTTCTTAACATGTGACTCCTTAAATAGAAGTCTGGAATGCTTTTCTCACTCTATTCTTCCCACTCTTGTTTCAGGGTTTGAATGGATTAGGTAAGATACAATGTATCTAACCCTTATCTTGTTTCCTCTAGAAACATAATGGAGAATGCACCTGTATTAGCCCAAAAATGGTTCACCTAAAATTCTGTGCCATCAACTCAGCTTTCTTATCTTCCATCTAGTTCACAAAATTCAAGGTAACAAACTTGTTAGCTCAAATCTGGTGATTTTTTGACTTTTCAAATAATTCAACAACTCGGTACTATTGACTTTTTGATGCTCGACACATACTATGTTACTCAGCACCTATTGTGGATTCACTTAGCATCAACTAGGTTTTACTAATGCTTGGCACCTACTATGTTTTGTCTAGCTCGACACCTAAACTTGCTCAACACCTTCTATTTCACCCAGCACACACTAGATTTTACATTTGCTCGACATTTACTAATAATCTTCTCGGCATGAACTAACTTGCTCAACACCCACTAATGAATTTAGTTAAGCTTTGTAGACAACTTTGTTACAACTTATTCTTCTAGAGTTTCTTAGTGTAGCTAACCTTTGTACCTACAAGTCTATTATCAATACATCATTTTAGGATTGTCTTAACTGATCCTTGTAATTCATTACAAAACCATAACTCAACCTTTCTCTTAGGTTCTTTTGTTACATCTTATTGATTAAATCCTCTTCATCAATCAACTGAGTGATAGTAGTTGGATCTTATAAGCAATTGCCATTCCAGCAAATAGTAGGTTTGACATCAATGACAAAACAATGATTGAAAACATTCTTAATCAACAATCTCCCTTCTTCAACAATGATCTTTTCAATCAAATTTTAACATATATATATATATATATATATGATTATTATATTATTATGATTTTTACCTATTTGGTTAGTTCGAATGTGTCAAAAGGGGTCATAGGTTCACCTATGACCCATTTCAATGCATTTCATCACAAAATATATCCCTAGGGGCCCTAAGACCCCTAGGGATCTATTTGATTGGTAAATGGATCGAAAGGACCTATGGCCCTATTCAATGCATTTCATCATAACATATGTCCCTAGGGCCCTAGGACCCCTAGGAACCCATTTGGTTAGTTCAAATTCATTGAAAGGGGTCATAGGTCAACCTATGACCCCCTTTAAATGCATTTCATCATAACATTTGTCCCTAGGGGCCCTAGGACACCTAGGGACTGATTTGGTTGTTTCAAATGCATCGAAAGGGGTCATAGGTCAACCTATGACCCCTTTTGATGCATTTCATCACAAAATATGTCCCTAGGGACCCTAGGACCTGTTGGTCTAATTTTTTGCGTATCAAATTTTCTTTTAAAAAAATCAGATGAGAAGTTTCTGACAAGTCATAGGGTTTTGGGTTTTGGTTTAGTCTATTTTGTACCTTTGAAAATTTGTGAAAAACCCTAGGTTTGGCTTATAAAGTTTAACCTGGCGTGAATTCTTTTTTTAAAAAAAGGGGAGGTGAAGAACGAATATTCTTCTCCCACCTATTTGGACGTCGTGGTTGGGTCTTTTGAGAAAAGGGGTTTTTAGTCCTACCGTTGGATCCAATTTGAATCCATGGTTGTCGCATACTCGCTATGGCAAGATGCTCACATCTTACGCATAATGAGATAGCGATCAACAAAAAATTATCTGTGATACTGAAAAGTGGAATCTGATGCCACGAAATGTGTTCATGGGAAGATCTTATGACCACATGATACATCCCAGACCTATCAGTTTCAAGAAGAAATGCACGTGGAAAAGACTTGCAAGTGGTGTCACCGGAGTTCAAATTTGTTCGACGATTCGCCAAGTCGCTAACGAGAAATACTTGTGATTTGCTAGTGGCCATATAGCGAATGCCCAAATTTTCCAAAGATGACATCTTTCTGAGGTAAGAAGTAATTCTGAGGATCTCGAAGAAGATATGGTGCACATTTCATTTTTGTTTCTCTGTAGGTTAATGTATTTTGTGGTTTCTTTTTCGGGAGTTGTTTTTAAGTGGTTACCGAAACTCGCCATATTTATGCCGATAGTGATGTAGCGATTGCTCAGAAAATGCTGATGTAACTAAAAATCCTCAAAGGTGGGCCCCGAATGAGTGACATGATAAGGTTGAGATTGTGCAGATCGAGTTACACGGTGGCATCCTACTGAGCATCTTTGAGCCAAAAAAATTTGATTCGTCGGAGCTCACCATATCACTAACTGGATTGTTGGTATTTATGCTAGTAGCGATATAGCGACCCACCTGAAAGTCACAAACATGGCGAGGCCCAGTACATATGATGTCATTAAGAGATTAGAAAATATATATATGTTCCAGCATGTTGAGCCAGCTCAGCGATAGCGGTATCATAGACCCACTTCCCATGTATAAAGTATAAAAAAAATTGATCGTGAGATCAAGCCAAGATCAAAGGCCATCGTTAACTTGCTATGAAGAAGTGCTTGGAAGTTATGTATAGTGAGTTAACGAGTGATGGCCCACCACTGTTGCAGTAGATTGCTATCCATAGGATCAAATCTGGATCGACAATGCTCGTTAACTCGCTATGAAGAGATGTGCGATGAATAAGTATAGCAAGTTAACGAGTAAGGGACCCACCATTGTGTTCTTAAAGGTTGTTTCAATTATCTGCCACATGATTAAAGAAAGATCAGTGGTCATCACTAGCTCGTTGTGGAAAGGTGCTCGAGAGTTATGTATAATGAGTTAGCGAATTGATGACACGTGTCTGTGGTCATCCATGGGCCCAGTTTGAAGCGCTAGCCTTGAAGGAAAGGTAAAGGTGGAGGTATTTTATTGGCTTGACTACCAATGTGTTAAGAAGAAAATTGAGTCAGCTTAGTTGTCATTTACAGATCGTAGGATTTTTTGAGGATCAACGACGCAAGTTTAAGAAAGAAAGTGCGATGCCACTCTGTTTTTCTGTTCTGCACATTTATGATAAGTGAAAGCTTTGCGTGTGAGAGAAATAGAGTATAACACAGGAGATTTTCATTAATTCCAGTCCCACACAAAAAAAGATTGCAAATTTTTTGAGCACAAGAGCCTGTTGATTGCATCGTGTTAAGCTTGGTAAAGACGTGAATTTATTCTTCTATTGTTCTAGAGCAATTACAGAAGTTCAGAGAAGAAAAAATTCAGCAAGTCAAGTAAGTACTCATATTATACCCTCTGTGGCATTCCAATTTTCTCAATATTGTCAAAATGCCTCCTAAGAAACCATTTTCTGGGCAAACTAATTATATGGATAGGAATGTCCATGATGATTTATTAGAACTACTCCCAGAATCTACTGTAGAGCCTGCACAAGTTTAAAATTTGATTTCCTTAAACCCTAGGCTTAAAATTGCGGATGGCTTGTATAACAAGGGGAATTGGGTAAGGGATGCAATAACCACTCAAACTAGTCTTATCCTATTTAAAAAGTGGTTTTCAGAAAGAAAGTTGTTTGCCCCACATGCTAATGTCTGGAATTTTGATTTGGGAAAGTTAGTAGTTCTGAGTGTTTTCATGGATTATGATTTGCTTGAAGCCATTGCCAAGAATTATGACCAAGCCATTAGGGTTGTGAGAAGAAACGATGGTGTGCCTCTGGTCTCAATTAGTCCTGAAGAAATTAGAGAAGTTTTTCACCTACAACCTTTGTCAAATTACCATGTGCAAATCAATCTACCAAAATTAGAAAATGAATACAAAGCAAAGAGGGATGTAAGTAGGGGAGGTGCACTAAGGGCACATATTGGTACAATAGGATCTTTGCTAGTAATTACTGCAGCTTCTAGAGAGCCCTTTAAGAAGAGTCTTTTCACTTCTCGGGTTGTCTTTTCACTTCTCGGGTTGTAGAGATATACATGACCTTGTGCAGAGTTTTTGGTTAAGATGAGCAAGAGTTCGTGCCCATTGGCCTCATGTACATGATGGTTCAAATTACTTCCTTTGGTGTAGAGGTTATTTTTTATTTTACTTCCTTTTTGGCTGAAGAAATTCACATTGGTTTAGTTGGGATTGCGAAGGGCAAGGTGGAAAAAACTTTTGGTCACTACTCTTTATTAATGCATATGTTTTTGTTCAAAGGAGTGACATATTTTGGTAATGAGATGGAACTAAATAGAGAGGAAAATGTGGAAATACTGCTAGTCGAGTTGTGGAGTGCAGATATGACCTAGGATGCAAGTAATGCTAGTTTTGTCAAATTTGATAGATATTTTGCTGCTAAATTAAGATGCCTCATATTGAGTGACAATCCCAGAATCCCTAGGATACTAATGAGTCTCATCAGGCCTATGGATAACCCCCATAACTTGAAAGTTTCACATAATTGGGGAGATATCATCCCTTACTCTATTTCTACTATTTTTAGAATCTATGGTTTTAAAGGGAGTCCTCATGTCTTTCCTTACCAAGTACCTTTGAAGGTAGGAGTGGCTGAAATTTTGTGGCAGTTAGGGGGAGTGGAAGAAATGTTTTTGTTGAAAAGGCAGTTAAGGTCAATTTTCGCCACCTACACAGTGGCCCAGAAATTTGTGATTACAAAAGGGGGATGGCTCTTTTTGTATAAAATTTTGGAGCAGTCTATGATGGCTGTCTCTCATCCCCATTTTTGTGACTCTGAGGGGTTTTTCAATCAGATGTTGAGGCATAGAATCAAGTTGGGACTGGTCAAGCACAATTCTTATTATCCAGAGGACATTATAAGGAATAAATTCTCATTTTAGGAGTAGGAAACTAAAAAGGAAAAGTGGAGAGTTTATTCTCCGGTCTTAGAATTCATTCATTGTTTTGATAATAAATATGATCCTTTAGATAATGCTATTACAGAGGCTAACAGAATAAGTAAACTCGTGAATACCTTCCCTGAGATAATGGAAGTCATGAATGAAAAGAAAAAAAAAATTATTGATTCTTATCCTAATAAGGCCAGAGGGGTCATGAGGAGATTGGCTTTCACCCCAAATGTGGGAGCTGGTAAAATAATTGTACAAAAGAGGCCTGGGTATACTATAGTTTAGAATAAAAGGGTTCCTATAGGTAAGGGCAAACAAATAATAGGATCCACTAGTATAGCCCTAGTCCTAAGAGGCAAAAGGTAATAACAGAAGAAAGGCCTCAAGTTGAGGAGTATTCACCCACTCAATACCCTTTGAGGATTGGAGAAGAACAGCTCACTGGTGAATAGGTTGAACAAATGGGATCATGGGGGGGTATTTTTATTACTCAAGCAGAATTAGATGAGGGTAACCCTCCAAAGCCTCCTCTCCCAAGTTTGGATCTAACAATAGCTTATTATAGAGGCAGGGAATTGGACCCTATATTAGAACAAGCAAGTCATCAATTTTTGACTGATGACAGTTTTGTGAAATCTAGGGCTTTTCAACAGTTTGCATGGAGGACAAACATGAACATTTTCGAAGAGAAATGTAAAAGATGAAAACAGAGCATCCAAAAATGGATGAAACTTCCATGCAAAACCAAATTAAGGAAGAAATGATGAAGGAATTGTAGAATATAAGCCATAAGGAGGGGAGGAATATGATAAAGGCATCTAACATTTTATTATTGCCCAATTGGGATATTGCAGATGCACTAATTTTCAATTCTGTTTCAAGTAGATTGGAGTTGCAAGACTCAAATGGAAATGACTTCCAAGGCACTGCATTCATTAAGGATCAAGTTGCATTGGTCAGTTGGTCATTGAGAAAGGGATCTAGAGCCACATCATCACAATCAGATGAGTCTGGGTTGATGGGAAATATACTTGTAAGAAAGGTTGCTGACACCTCACATGTGCAAGCAACATATTGGAATGTGGATTCTTCTAAGTTTCTTTTGGCCACCGCTAAGAAGGAGGAACAGGTTATGCCTGAGTTACAGAATAAATATGAAACAATTCTTGAGGCTTATAATAAGGAGGTGAAAAGGAGAATTGAACTTGAAACAAGGTAATGGGGAAGTCCACAAGGCCAAGAATAACATACCCCCGTCCTCCAATGGAACCTTTTAAATCCACACCCCTTGTAGAAATACTAGACACACCTCAAAGGCCAGAATATTATACAACTGAAGATTTTGAAGAAGAAAAAAATAAGCTATGGGCCTTACATGTAGAGTTAAATATGCAATATGAGGATAAGCTTAGAAAGGCCCTAATGTATTTAGTAGATAAGATTGAATGGCCCTTGTTCTTTGATCAATTGGCAAGAGTAATAAGTATATGGGAGCAACTGAAAAACCATGATGAAACCCTCAAGCCTATTGTTAACAAGTGGGGAAAAAGGGAAAAAGAAATCACCCTTTTATGTTATTCAGTTATAAGGTCTTCCAATGACCATATTGAAAAATTGTATGATATTACTAATGACCTATCGGATTTTGATAACAGGAGAGTTTCTCTTCAACTGAAAATTGTTTCTTTCTTGAATAAATAGAAGAATAAAAAATTTGATCTATTTCCTTGTGCCTTGGATAGAAAGAACCAATTGAAAAATAAGGATGAATGGAGTAAAGAACTAGATGACGTTTTCTGCATAAGGATAAATAAAGTTGTTAATGAAAAGGGGCATGCCTGGTGGGCCACCACAATAGAGGAATTGGTTAAAATCTAGTTATTCTTTGATTCTTTTAGGCAAGAATTTGTTGGTTTTGAAAAGGAGGTTGATTATATATTAAAGAAACAAGATGATATATTGTGGTTTAGCTAGCTGGATGACATATAGTTTAACACCTGGATGACAAATATTCCTTCAGACTAGCAGTTGGAGGAAGGCAATTCATATAATGATAGGGAATAGGAAGATGAGGTGCAGGTCATTGACACATCATCACCAGAATTGAAGGAAGAAGAAGGTAAAAAAGAAATAGTGCTTGCTCAAGGTAAAAGCAGTGAAAACCCACAGGAACAAACTGACCTGAAGGCATCACAAGATCACTGCTCATTGGCTAGCTTGGTAGCCACGTATTCTGAGGATCTGAAAAAATGAGAGACAAATCAAAAGTTGATAAGTACAACAGTAACAGGAATGGGCCTACCTAAAAGAATATTTGATATGTATGGCATTATGTTGTGACCTTTTTGTCTTTTGTGTAATGTTTTGTTTCTTGGACACTTGTCAAATCATAATTGCCCTTTGCTTGTTGCAACTCATGCTATATAAATGAGTTTCCAAGGCATTGTGATGGTCCGAGACTTGTATAATTTTTGTTTCTCTCAAGAAAAGTACATATTCAGTCGGTCCAGTACAGTGTAGCTAATTCTGAGTTTATTTCCATTGTACTTTCTGATAACACATTGAATGACAGAAATAGCAATTTATTCTGGGTTTTAAATGGGTTTTCTATTGGTCATTATATTAGTCATATGAAAAGGATAATACAAAAGGGTATTTACACTGAATTTGTGTCATCTGTTTCTGTCTCCAATTTATGGGTTTGTTTACTTTGAAGTCATTTAAATAAGGTTTAATTGGCTAAATGCAATCTGGATGGGTTGTATACTATTTTCATTGTTTCTATTAATTCAAGAAATTATATAAATGCTTCAATGAATCAGTAGGGTTTGTGAATTCATAAAGGGATACTTCATAAGAATAGAGATGGGTGATTACAATTAATTAATTCATTTACAAGTTATCTAAATTGGATCTCTTGCCAATGGTTACTGCTTTGTCCAACGGATAAGGCACTGATCTCATGAGTCAGAAGTAAGAAGGATGAATTCTACTGTTGCACATTAAATCAATTCATAAAATAAAAATCATATTTCCATTTTGTTCAAAGTCATAAATGCTGGTCAATACTCATTTATATCTATTCTCTGAGTCTTAGGTAGCTGCTATTTCCAAGAATATGTGTAAATTCAAGGAGAATGACGACCATATCTGCTAATAAGGGATGCATACGAGTTTGAGAACATCAGAATAAGTGAAGTAGATTGCTCATGTGTTAGTGGATAATAGATGAGAATCAGAATGAATCTAAGAAATTCTTTACGCAATAGTCTGTGTTAAAATCATCCCTAGGTATACCCACCTTGGTTTAGTAGAGCCAGAAGAGTAGGAAACCATCCTTTGGTTTTGTTGAAGTTGGGTCATAGTGATTCATTCATATAGTTGATACTAGGAATTGGCTAATCCCTAGATTGTGTGAGTCAATTTACTGTGATATTGAGCATTTTGTTGCTTAATAGTTTCAGCAGTTTGAAACACCAACAGGACCCCTAGAGACCCATTTTATTGGTTTGAATGCATTGAAAGGGTTCAATGTCCCTAGGGGCCCTAGAACCCCTACGGACCTATTTGGTTGGTTCAAATACGTCGAAAGAGGTCATAGGTTGACCTATGACCCCTTTTGATGTATTTCATCACAACATATGTCACTAGGGGCCCTAGGACCCCTAGGGACCCATTTGGTTGGTTCAAATGCATCAAAAGGGGTCATAGGTGAACCTATGACCTCATATGTCCCTAGGGGCCCTAGTACCCCTAGGGACCCATTTGGTTGGTCCGAACATGTCAAAAGGAGTCATACGTTCACCTATGACCACTTTCGATGCATTTCATCACAACATATGTCTCTAGGGGCCCTAGGACCCCCAAAGACCCATTTGATTGGTTTGAATGCATCGAAAGGGGTCATAGGTTTAGCTATGACCCCTTTCAATGCATTTCATCAAAACATATGTCCTTAGGGACCCATTTGGTTGGTTCAAATGCGTCGAAAGGGGTTATAGGTTCACCTATGACCCCTTTTGATGCATTTCATCACAATATATGTCCCTAGGGGCCCTAGGACCCCTAGGGACCCATTTGGTTGGTTCAAACCTATGACCCCTTCCGATGGATTTCATCACAATTATGGCCCCTAGAGACCCATTTGGTTGGTTCAAATGCGTCAAAAGGGGTCATAGGTTGACCTATGATCCCTTTTGATGCATTTCATAACAACATATGTCCCTAAGGTCCCTAGGACCCCTAGGGACCCATTTGGTTGGTTTGAATGTGCCAAAAGTAGTCATAGGTTCACCTATGACCCCTTTCAACATATTTCATTGTAACATATGTTCCTAGGAACCCCTAGCGACCCATTTGGTTGGTTTGAATGCATGGAAAGGGGTCCCTAGGGGCCTTGGCACCCCTATGTACCCATTTGGTTGGTTTGAATGTGTCAAAAGGGGTCATAGGTTCACCTATAACCCACATCACAAAATATATGCCTAGGGGCCCTAGGACCCCTAAGGACCCATTTGGTTGGTTCAAATGCATTGAAAGGGGTAATAAGTTCACCTATGACCCTTTTTGATGCATTTTATCACAACATATGTCCCTAAGGGCCCTAGGACCCCTAGGGACCCATTTGGTTGGTTTGAATGTGTCGAAAGGGGTCAAAGGTTCAGCTATGACTGATTAAGCTATGACCCCTTTTGATGCATTTCATCACAACATATGTCCCTAGGGGCCCTAGGACCCTAAGGGCCTCATTTGGTTGGTTAGAATGCATCATCATAGGTTCACCTATGACCCCTTTCGACACATTTCATCACAACATATGTCCCTAGGGACCCTAGGACCCCTAGGGACCCATTTGGTTGGTTTGAATGCATTGAAAGGGGTCATAGGATGACCTATGACCCCTTTCGACGCATTTCATCACAACATATGTCTTTAGGGGCCGTAGGACCCCTAAGGACATATTTGGTTGGTTTGAATGCATCAAAAGGGGTCTAATGCATTTCATCACAACATATTTCCCTAGGGGCCCTAGGACCCATTTGGTTGGTTTGAATGCATTGAAAGGGGTTATAGGTTCACCTATGACCCCTTTCAATGCATTTCATCATAACATATGTCCCTAGGGGCCTTATGACCCCTGGGGACCCATTTGGTTAGTTCAAACCTATCACCCCTTTCGACGCATTTCATCACAACATATGTCCCTATGGGCCTTAGGACCCCTAGGGACCCATTTGGTTCGTTCAAATTCGTCGAAAGGGGTCATAGGTTAACCTATGACCCCTTTCAACACATATTATGACAATATTATATTTAACAATAATAATCATATATATTACTATATAAATAATAATATAATATTACTATATATAATAATTATAATAATATAATGTTACTATATATCATAATAATAATTATAATCATAATCATAATCATATATAATAATAGTTAATAATAATAATCATAATCATATGTAATAATAATAAAGCTCACACTTGTTAAATTTTGGTTTATTTTGGTTTCCCTCCAATATTGGGGTGGTCTGCCTCAAAGTTTCAAAATTTCAAAAATTTGGGCCACCACTTTTCGGGTACCCGATTAGGCTTGGTATTTACCAAACTTGTTTGGTCAGCTCAAAAACGTGTTTTATAAAGGTTTCACTGAGTTTCAAACTTCGAGTGGTCATTTGACAATATTATTTTCATTGAAATTCAATGAAATGAAAATGGTTTTTTTTTATAACACTCTCAAGATTCCATCGATATAATTGTTATTAAATTTTGAGTTTGATAAGTATTTATTAGTTAATTTTTAATGAAGATGATGTTCAAGTGTTGATTGACATACTGATTGAAAAATAGCTATAACTTTCAAACAGTATAACATTTTTGAAATCCAAAAGTTGTGTCACATTCCATGTTTCACCTAGTATAAGGGAAAAGAAAAATATTTAATTTGGTAAAGTTTTCAATTAGTTAAGGTGGTCAAACACATGAGATTTTTATTCTAGAAAAGTTATAATAGAAGATTCGTATTTAATTATTTATTTAGAAAAAAACTACCCAAAAAAACGTGCCACATCCAGGCATGAGTCTACTTTTTATATCTATAATTATATTAGAAAATATTATCATTTGATTTTGATTAAGGTGGTCAGACATACACCTACTTTTTATTTTCGTCGTGAAATTTTTGTAGTACAGAATTAAAATCCAAATTTTTGACCAATCAAATATTTCTTTCTTCAAATAAGGCCTAATAGTTTAGAAACTACATTCTGTAATGACCCGTACAAATAGGCCACTAAACAAAACCCTAAATTTAATACACTGCTAAAATATATTGCTGAAATAAAAGAAATAATAGTGCCAATGTATTCATTCAATGAAAACTAAATGTTTTTACAAATGATATGGCAAATTTTAGAACCAAAACATTATGACTTGGTACATTACAGATAACCCTAACTGGCTGTATACAATTGAGAATTTATTACAACTACAAACTGAAATGATAACCTGGATTGATCAGATATTGGAGACTGACTTTTGAAGATGATATGGTGAGAGTGCAGCTCCACTTGAAACTCCAAATCAACAATTAAGCACAAGTGAAAGGACTGAAATATCCTTCCCACAACTGCAATAATTCAGGTGATCTCTCACACCCTCAAAGTTGCGTACCAATTGAGAGTTTTTGTTCTCAATGGCCAATTGTGACTACTTGCAGAAACCCTAGGCTCCACAATGCACATAAGCAAAAATCAATAATAAATCTCAATGATAGGCAATGAGCCCTCAATGCCTTTTTTCTTTTTTTTTTCTCAATAGGTCGGCCTCCTTTTTTATTTATTCATCGCTTCTTCCAGAAACCTCTAGAAGATTGATTTATTTAATGATTTTATAAAATATCAGTTTATTGAGTTAATTAAATATAAAGTTATCTTGTAATATATTTTTATTGATAACTTTATAAATAATTTAACTCCTCCAAAAAATGGGGACATTACACATTCAATTTCCTACAGATTATTTTCTTACAACTTTTTGATATAATGTGCAGAACCACTATAAAATATGTGTCAAGTTGACATAATTCTGATTTGTTGGTTTTTCACTGCCACTTAAGGTCATAGTTTGGTTGACCATGATCCTGCACATACCCATAATCTAGAAGGAATAATTCATTGAAGGGTTGACTAAGAATAGAGCCACATGGACCAAGAAAAGAAGGTAAGAAAGGTATGTTTATGGATTACATTTATTTAATTATATTTATAACTTTATCTATATTAATGAATCTATTAAAGAGAAATTTAGTACATGTGTTAAGATAGTCTCATAGGTCTTTGAAGGATAATGACTAACTAATCGAGGATCGTTCTGAGGAACCCAGAGGATCTTCCCAAAGGATTATGAAGCCCAACTTGAAAGGTAGTTTTAGGGAAGAAGGCCAAATAATCAAAGGTCATTCCTCATGAGCACAAGGGATCCTCCCAGAGGGTTATGAAGCCAGATTAAGGGATCCTCAAAGATGTGTAGAAATAGTAACATTCCTAGATATCAATCATTAGAATTAAATTTAATAGACTATGTTGCTAATAATTTCTATAGGTAAACATGTCCTAAGGAGTGGGGACATTACATATTGGCATCAACAATATTGAAGGGGAGGATTTTTTTGATTTTGAAATGGAGGATAGAGCCATGGACTCCAAGAATCAAAAAGGTAATACTAGCTCTGGGGAAAGGAGATCTACAAGACTCAAAAATAAAGAAAGGGAAGAGCTATAAGGAAGAAATCAAGGACTCCACAATTCTCAAATGGAGGGCAAGGAAGAAGATATTAAAGTGAAAGAAACTCTAGAGAAAGCTAGTTGGTGCTCCTCTGAAGATGTTAATTTTGAAGAAGCGGAGGATTCTGATGAGGAAACCCAGTCTCCCAAAGAAAGGAAAGTTGTGGTGGATCTTGGAATTTATGGTAATGATGACTTCAAGGCCTCTAATAAAACTGAGGTAGATGAACAATATGTCTCCCCTACTCTTGTGTAGAGATAGTTGGAAGACTTCAAAAAGGATTGCGTAAAATTTCTCACCGGTATCAATGTAAAGATTGATGTGCTTAACAATAAGCTCAATATGGCCATAACTAGGCTTGAGCTAGGTGTGGCGGTTTCCATGATATATAAGGTTCAAAAAAAATGATGAGAATAGTAGTGTTTGTAGTGATAAATGGGAAAACAAAACTAAAAAAGGCTAGCCAAACCAAAGAGGAGAAGTGTGATGAGATAAAGAATGACACACCAACTTAGAATTGGATGAAGGAGATCAAGTACCTCACTGAACACTTGGAGCACATCAGCCAGGCCTAGTTACCCTTTTCTATGTTTGCCACTTTTTAGTTCTTTGTTAGTTTTGTGTTTTTATTATGGCTTTTTTTTTTAACTTCATTTTTAATGCTCTCAATGCTGTCGAGTTGGTCTCGCTTTACTATTATCTATTTTAATCCCCACTATTATTGGGGTAGCAAGACATTTATTTTGGTTTGTAAGTTTAATAGTTTTTAGTTTAGGCTTATGTTAGCTTTAGGTTTGGATGGCTTAATCTATTCAAAGAACATGCAATGTTTTGATTAATTTGTAATTTTGTAAGTTCTATGTGGGACTCTGGCTATTGGGGTCAAACTTTTCTTCTCTGTTACTTGGTTGTTATGGCCTAGAGTCGAGATGGTCTTTACTTTGTTATATCTAGGTTTAGGA